>OY284472.1:29076278-29680534 GCA_958336335.1 Dilophus febrilis
AAATGAAATTAACTTTAATTTACTGTAAACATTTCAAATTCTATAAAATTACCTTCAAGATAAACATTTTTTTTTGTTAATGCAATAATTAAAATGTATTTATTCAATACATAGAACATTTGAGTGGAAACAAACAACAATACAATAACTTCTATATTTATAAAGATAGAATGACTGGACTATTTGGGTTTAAAAAAAATTTATGATATCTCTCAAGTTCCGCGGATTCTAATAAAATACTAGAATACTAGAAGAAAATTTTATTATTTATTTTTTGTATTTATTTTTTTGCCTTTTCATAGTAAGGCAATCTTGGTGAGGTAAAATGGAATTCCTAAAACTTCCCTAAATGCTATAACGTCGTCATTCAAAATTGTAGTATCTTATTATATATAAATGTAGGTTTCAACTTTATTTTGAATAGGTTTCGAATGAAACATCAACTGTTTCAGTTTTTAAATAATTAAATAATTAATATGGTTTTAAAAGATATTATAACCTCCTCTTATAAGTTAACTTATGAACCATGCTAATGTGATATTATTCAACATTGTGAATAATAAATTACAATTACAAGTACTAAATAATATTATAAATAACTGGCCGGCGTAAAATGGGTTAACATACAACTAATAAATTGTTACTTTTAAAAACAATAAAATTCTTTTCCATTCACTATCTACATCGGAAAATCCTTTGTATGATATATAGACATTGATATAAAAAAAAATCAATCAAATTTTAATTGATTTTTATTGATATTATATACGAGTACATATCGAAATAATACATAAGGTATTGTTTTCTCGATTTATTTATTTATTAATTAATTCATTTATTCATTTACACTACTTGCACATTATAATGAATATGTGAATAATATACACACTATATTATTATTATTATTATTATAACCCAAATGATGGTTATTATTTCAAACATCTGTTAATGATATAGTTTGATTGAATATAAATGAATATGTATATATATGATTATTTTTTTCAATCAAATCTATATATAGGATTCAATACAAATAAATAAGAAATTATACAATACTCTATAAGATAGTAAAATACACAAAGATAATAATACAGTATTTATATTATCCATGTGTATTTTACTTTACATATAATTTAAATATAGGAAATTATTATGTATAAATGTGGCTTTAATTATAAGAGATAATACTTTTTAGTATAATATATATATATATATATATATATATATGTATATCAGTTGGATTGATTATTGCGGTGATGATATATATATAAATATTGAAAATAGAATGGCAATTGATTTTTAATATATAGTTTGTTGAATAACTCCTACACTTACAATGATTGTTATTATATAATATTAAACATGCATACTTTTAATTTAATAATTTTTATATGAATATATTACTTATGTGGATAAAATTCGGACAAAATTTGAAAGGCATAGGAGTTCGAATCCTTCTGAAGACATGAAAAATGTTTTTCGGTTATTTTCGTACGCAGAGTTATTTCATTCCCGCATACCGGAAAAGTATCTTCGTTCAAACATTTCCAAAAAAAAATAAATAAAATATTATACATAAATAGTTTTCATTCTTTACATTTTGTATATATAACCATTTTTTCTTTAATTTAACATTTTATCTCTATGTACATCCTGCCACATCCTACATATATCTTATGCTTATAAATATATATACAATTTTATATATATATATATAACGAATCTGATTTTATATTTAACACATTGAATATTTTTACTTCATAAACTATTATTTGCAATATTCTTTTGTATCCCATTAAAAACATATGTAAAGATATATATGTTATATGCAGGCAGATAAGTATATGAGTGTATATGGTATGGAATTCCAATTGTATATATATATTTTCAACCATATAGTATATGGAAAATATGTGAATATACCATACATAAAAACCATATTTATGTATTTACGCTTATGAATCCATACATATATATAAATATAAAGATAGTTTACCATTTTATTATACATCTACTTTATATCAAAAATGTATATTTATATAGAATTTGTTGTGTGGGTGGTATTTTCTATTTTGTTTATTTAAAATTACATGCTGTATTTTTACTACATATATGTTACATATAATGTATAATAACCAATATTTAACATTATATAGTTAAATTTACAAGATGTTTATTTGTAATCTCGATTACGGGTCAGAACCATAAAAATTTTTAATTAAACATTCATGCAGAACTCTGCGAGATAACCCTTTGACAGATATACATATAATAAAGGCGAAATGCGAGAAATGCGAGGGATGCAAGAATATTCCTTTCAAATTATCCCAAATCATTTTCATAATTTCTGGTATATTTATTGGTTTTTGGTTTATGGTTCATAATATATATAAATTTTTTCTGTTTATTTCTGGTTCATAACATAACATAAATAAGTATTTATTCGGTATAACAAAATGTTAAAGCACCTGATTTCAAATCACACCAGCTGTGTATCGTGAAAAATTGGTAACATATGAACAAAATGATAGGATATTCCGATAAACTTATTTATAATTAATCATTTTTTTAAAAAAATCGGGTAGTTCAACGAACTAAATTTTCCGGTACCTCTGGCTTTTCCAAATTTAATATTTTTTAGATTATGAGCCTGATTATCTCCTTTTAATTTTTATTTTCTTTGAATAATTTGAAAATTAAATCAATCTCTGAAGAAGATAATTTGAAATTGCATAAAATTATTGTACAATTTTTTAGAGATTCAATTTTAAAGTATCAGAGTTTGAATTTTCACTGAAATCGAATGGAAAATCGGGTATATATCTTTTTGGTACCAATGGGGACGATTTTCAAAATTTTTTTCTATGAAATGTCACGGAAACATTATGATAATGAACAATCTCAGTGTTTGTCAAACACTCAGAAATTGTTTAGTAGAATTTTATATAAAATTTATTCAAAGTACAAAAAATCTTTGAATATTCTTAAATCTGAGACAATCCCTTCAAGGAACGCCACCCTCCTTTAATAATTCATAAATGTTTAAGCATTTCCATATTGCACCAATTTTCTATAATCATTTCATTTGCAACCATTTTCCTATACTAGACTAAAGATCCTAATTTAGGCATTATATAACTATATATTATAAATTGTTAATTGTATACATAAAATAAAAAGGTTTAAATTTTCAAAAATAGTCGCAATCCTTAAAATTCCATTATATACACGCAGATATAATCATTCTTTTAGCTATATGAAAAAAATTTATACAAAATAAAATATCTCACAGTATAAGTATATTTATTATATTTAGAAAATAATTAATATTATGCATATTTATCTAAAGTTTCTACTAAAAATATTTTGATATAATTATTTATTCATATCCTATATATACGTATATTGTACGTGTATCTGTCTGTATATGTACAAATAACAAAAAAAAATCCTATATATATATATATATTTACCTAACCTTTTGTTCTAATTCTGTCAAAAACCTTTAATTCAAATATGACCTTATTTGAAATTAAATTAACTTCTTCACATATATATATATATATATAATATACATATATATTACAATATATAACAAAATACAAAATGAATGAAAAATGTTTTAACACAATCATATTATGTTATGTGTTATGTATATATTAGTATATTAAAATGTATAAATATCTTTCTATCCAAAATTGGAGCATTGGTTATTATTTGTTTAATAATAAAAAAAAATTAAATGAATGGGGTTAAATTTCATTTATATTTGTAATAAAATGATTATGGTATGAATGATTATGGTATTTATTTGTAAAATATTTTATATATATTATTATTATTATTATTATTATTATTATTATTATTATTATTATTATTATTATTATTATTATATTATAAATAATGATTGTTTATCATACAAAAAGAAGAACAAAAAAAAGAAAAACAAGCGAATTTATTTTAATTATAAATATATAAATGTTATATGATATCGCTTGATATGAAGCTTATTTACATTTGTCTATAGGAAAAATTAATATAAATTTATATTATATGAAATTGATATCTATTTATTTATTTTTTAATTTTATTCATTCCATTTTAAGAAACGCCGTCATTAATAAAGAATGTAAAAACTCAATATGAAATTTTGGGTTTGATTTTTATATAGGATAGGCATATTTTATTTATTGGCTTGATATAATAATAGTACAATTTCTCTTTATTGTTAATGCATCACATAGTAATTAATTAAATAATATAAAAATGTATTATATAATTTTCGGATAAATGAAGGGTGTTTCTTAAAATTCTGACAAAATTTTAAGGTCCTATACGTTCAATATTCAAAAATGTATCTTGTTTATTATAATATATAAAACACGGGAAAAGGTTTTCAATAGTAAATTCAACAGTGTCTATATCCAAGGAAAAATTGTATCTATCACAGCGATATCAATTGCAATTTTATTCAATAAATAACCAAAAAATTTAATCAATTTTGTAACAGGAAAGAAAAATATATAGATTAATACAAAATTTTACGAAATTTGATATCGCACTTACATATTTTTGTATTGTACTGAAAAATGTCATATGTAAATTAAAAAATATCAATTATTTTGTATAATTTTGATTATGTATAAGTTTTATTGATAATGCAGATAATGTTATATATTTAAAGGTAAATTTGAAAAATTCGTCAAAGAGAATCTTCCATGCGGTATATTTTAAATTTTTGTTATGAATATAAAGAAATATAGTATACTTTTCTATATGCATATGGTTATTTTGTTATCTATATATGAATATTTTATATATTTTAAAAGTAACACAGTAAAACTTTGAAATGAAATTATTAAACTAAAATTTTGTGGTTGAACTACCACTTAACATACTAATAAACAAAATACTAAATTTTATATTTTAATTGTAAAATATTGTATGCAAATAAATTTAACTTTTATTTATCATAAATATATTCATATATATTGTGCAGTAGTAAACGAAATGTAATCATTTGTAAATTTAAGGTTGAAATGAACATGAAAATATTTAAAGTTACAAATAATTCTAATGCAAGATAAAATGCTTAATTAAGAAATTTTAAAGACAAAAAAAATGGAATCTTTAATATGTAAATTTCTTAAATTTCTATAATTAATAAGGAATTTGTAATTTCAAATAAGTCGAATACTAGAAGACTTTTTATAAAGAAAATTGTAATAAAAAATGCAATTATTTGGTATAAAAATTGTCGTTGTAGAAAATAAATTTTCAAATGGCAAACCCATCCTAAAATTGTATCTAATTATAACGACCTTGCCGGAAATGTTAAATCCAAAAATATTTAGTAACACAATTGCTATACACATTTTGTTAAAACTAAAACCTATTCTTCAATACATATCAACATTTTCATCAAATACGATTGCAAAAATATATCTATACAGTTCATTTTATAATTAATTTACCACAAACATATAAATGATTATAAAATTTTTGATGATTATAATTTTTTATAAGAACCATAATATAATAAAATCTGTAAATAGCAATATAAAAACAATTCTAAATAGTAGGTATTTAATTTTTTTTATATTATTTATTTATAAAGATTTATAAATCATATTAAAATGGGCGCTTTTAATGTATGTAATAAAGTGTTAAAATTTATAATTATATAATAAAATATATTTTTGTGTTGTCGGGTATGTTAAAATTTATGCATTTATTTATTTATATATACACAAATGAAATTATCGTTATAATATACTTAAGAAAATAATAAATAATAATTTAAATAGTGGTTATAAATAAATTTAATGTATATACTTATATACATAAATGGATAAATATATTGAAGTAAGCATATAACGCGTGTATAATGTTAATATAACAATTTTCAAATTTTAAGAATCTGTTAAAACGACATTAAGTGGTTTTCATATAATTTTTATATATATATAATATAAGAAAAGCGTCTTGTATTCAATATATCTATATATATAATATAAAATAGGGAGATTGTATACATATCTATCTATATATGTATACATTTAGTTCTATAAATTCAAGAAAATTTTAAAAGCTTATTATACGATTATATAATTATAAGGTTTGGCTATAAAATGAAATTTTACATTATAAACTCCGCAGATATATACACATATTGTTTTGGTATATATTATTTAAGATAATGATGTGCGGTATAAATGGTTTAAATATACCAACCACAATCAACCCTATATCAGCCATGTATAAATATATTAAATTTAGCAAAGGTTTTTAAAACATTGTTTTACTAATTATAAATATATAGCATATAATGAAAATATCACGTTAATTGTATAGCTAATTATATTAATTCTATAGAAATATAGAAAATTTGTAAATTTTTTTTGGCTTGATTACATTTAATTTCATTTGTTTGCCAGATATCCTATATATATAAATTGTTTTATTCGTACATACAATACGAAAAATCTAATTTCTATTTTCATTAAACATTTATCGAAATGAAAATGATTTTTTTTGAATGAATTTTAATGTTTTGAGTATAGTAAATTATAAGTATAATCAAAAAGTTTGTAAAATTACTCACTGTTTCATCATCTTATGTAGGTGATGTTATGTTTTATTTTTTTTGCTATCCTGTTTAATATCTGAAAATTTATAAACAAATTGTGTATTTTATAAATCATATAACATTTATATATAATACTTGAATATATATTATTTCAAATGTATAAGAGCTCGGTGATGTAATGGATTTTAAATGAATGAAAAATAAATATTTGTCGTAATTTCTTTTATAAAAAATGGTATATATAAATATAAATATACGTAAACGTATATGAAAATCCTTGACTATGTAAATATGAAAATTTCTATATATACAAAAGCAATGAAAATAAAAAGGCAATGTTTATAAAATCATTAAAACAATTAGAATTTTTTTTTAATTTTTGTACCATAAACAATTCTATAGATAAATTAATATAAACATTTTTCATTATTATTATTATGTGTATTGTGTACTCAACGTACATATTTCCGTTTTTCTTGTTTTTAATTTTTCTTTTCATTATTTCATTCTTTTTTCCCTTTTCTTTTGGTTCATTAATTTACCATAAAAAAATAATTGTTTATTCGATTTTCATTTCGTTTCCGGAAATTCGATTTAGAAAATTGTAAGCTATATATATTGTTTTTTTTATATGTATATAGATAGATTTGTTGCTACTGATTTTAATAAATATTGCACAATTGCATAATATAAATAAAATATAAAAAACTAATTATTTTTTTGCAATTAAGTGCTTTCCTGATGATATCAAATGGTATATGGTGATTTATAATTATAAAAAAATTCTTATTAATTCATTTTAGTTTTTATTTATATATGGTTTATTTCGTATTGCAATCAATCAATTTGTTCTCAGAAAATCAACTCATTTCCGATATATATATGCATATAACTACAAGTTATTAAATTATTTTATTTAATGAAATAATATTGTTTATGTATGGTTCATAATACGAATACAAAATTCAAGAGTAATTTCTGAATTTCTGATTAATAAACAAACAAGTCAGTACCAAGATAATCGGTATGTTGACATGTATAGATTCTGTAAGATGGAGAAGATAAATACTTTAATTCTTCAACTGAGAAACCCCGCAAAGTTGCTATCCCACAGATTAGCATTTTGAGTTCAAATTTTTAATAAATATAGTATTATCTAGACACTGCTAATCTCCTATAGGATTTGCAAATGCTTCTAAATTGTCTCATAATTTTGATTTAGTGGATTTTTCTACGAAACATTTTTTTTATTATTATTATTAGATTAAACTAACATTGAATTGTAAATAAACCTAAAAAATATTTTATTTAATGATTTCATCCCCTAATCTTTAAAAAAATATTTCGTATAAATTAACAAGCAATAATTTATTTATTCAAATCAGTCTACGACAGGAACTTTCTATAAATAACACATAATCTATATAAAAAAAAGTTTTCCAATACAGGAAATATAGTATAATATATAAACTATTAAATCTATATCTAGAATATTCAAACAGCTGTCATATCATTATCACATAAAGTTATATATCATATATCTTTATAAATAATTATAAACGGACGATATCATATCATACATTTCAAAATGTATATACATTTAATCCTAATTCAAAAAAATTCATCCATATCTATTCGCTAAATTTATATTTATAAAAAAATATAATCCAGTTTTGATGACTTTTCCCAAAAAGTCTTTAGCATAAAAAATATAGAAAAAAAAATATTTATAAATTACATTAAACCTTTTTCATCTATATATAAATATATTTGATATTACACGCATTTTTTTTTTATTATATTTATATATAGGAATATTCTATACAAATAAAAAAAAAATGATTAATCAAATTATTATACGTAGGTAGATTTACAAAAAATATCATATTTCGAGACATTTTCGCACGTGAATTTGTCTTTTGGATAATTTTTCATATATACAATAAAATGTTCCTATAAGAATATGTTATTAGTAGAGTTTGCCGTATATGTTCTGCTATAAATGTTATATGTCTCGCATTTTTTACATCAATATGAAAACGTATAAAATTATATTTTTTATATCATTGTAAATATTAAAACATGTATATAAAATAAAAATATGGGAAGACTTTTTTAATAGAGTTATAAAATCATCAAGAAAAAAAAAACATCGTAGTAAAAATGTTTAAAATCATAATATTTATATATGACGATATGATATATGTATGGATATGTATATATCTGATATTTATTGTATAAGATGACGATATTTTTTTCACATAAACACCATTTTCATTTTTTACTCTCTATATATATATATGATATAAAACAACTTAGAAAATATGGAAATATTTATGTGAATAAAAACCGCACAGAAATTTATTTAACCTACATATACACATTTTAATAGAGCAATTTTATGAAAATCAATAAAAAGATTTTATATTATTCAAAGAAAACATTTTTTTTTTTATTTTTTCCAAATAAAATTTCGATTTATTTCATTAGCTATATATAATGAAAGTAAAAAAAAATGAATACTTCAATGTATTACATATATACAGTATAAGTTAAATAATATTCTTGAATTAAATTAAAGCTTTAACGTAAATACTAATCTATATAAGAATTGTAATATATATATACTAATAAAAAACGCTTATCATTATCAGTATCTTTCATATCACCTATTCGATCTATATCACCTATTCGATCTATATATATAAATCCGGTATCAATATAAGGATGTTATTTTTTTGGTATCAAAAAAGAATGAGAAAATCATTAGATTTACTTAAAATCCTTTTTGTTGTATATATGTAAAAAATATAACAAAATGTATAATATACATTTATATTTTATGAACTGTATCATATCCTTTTTTTTTATTCAATATATATATATATCGGCTTTTAAATATCCTATATATTCAGAATATAAAGAGATATAAATACATTACTATAAATATATACCACTTGTTTTTTTATTACATTTGTTCATCCAATCAATAAATATATGTATATAACACAGTTTATAATAATGATTCAAAGCTTTTAGCAGCAACCGCATAAATGTTATAATTTTTTTATTTTATCTTTTTTTTGGTAATACAATTGTTGAAGAAAATGTATCTTACATTGCGAATGTGTACGTACATATACAAAATGTGAATGGTATTTTTCTTTCTTTGAACGTGAATTTAATTCTGAAATGTATTTATTATAAATTTACGGATTATTTTCAAAATTCTTTAATTCAATTTTATCAATAATTTATTTTATTTCCTATATAAGTATATTATATAATATAATATATGTTTTTTTAGGAAACAAAAACACTATTTGAATGTAAATATAATATCCGCATTTATTTAGTATTTTTTTATTTTTTAAATTGATTGATTGAATTAGTAAAATGAAATATTATTTTATTGTCTTTTTGTGGAAAATGTTTTGAGTATTGGGTATTTTTTAAAAAATTTTTATCATTAAATATAAAACAATATTTCAATTTTATACAAATATTGAATATTTTGTTTTTTAGGTAATTTATCTTAAAATATATTGATAAAAAACAGATTGAATTGAATTATAAATTTATATGGAAAAATAGTACACAAGTTTACATAATTTTTATATATAATAATATGGTACGATTGCCGAATCTACATACATGAAATTATGTTTATGATAATTGCAACAAGATTTTACATTCCAAATACCTAATAACCAACAAATTAACTCTTAATGAAACGAAAAGGATATGGGATGGGGTTTTCTTTTACGAGTTTTTTCAGATAAGATTGACGATTTCCATATATAAAAATGTTAAAGGGCTTTTTTTATTTGATTTAAAAATACATATGTACACTTTATTTGTTGAGATTTTTCCATACACTGGAAAAATTGGAGGAAATGTCCTTAATTTATTATTATTATATTCATAAGACTATAAAATTTTTAATTTAAAGTAATTTTTTCTGTTTGCCTTTTTTTGTATTTTATTTTTTTTGCTTTCACGATCTTAAAATATATAATTAAGGATACTTTAAAGGTTGAATTAAATACATAAGTGTTATAATTCTTCTATATATACTCAAATAAATATATGATATAATTTAATATTGTTCATAGTCATCGCACAGGATACTGTCGTATCTATTATATATATGCACTTTATTTCCTAACATTAAATTTCCTTTTATTTCATATAATATTATGGCAATATAATGTAATGAAACAACATAAAAAAAAAATAAATAAATAAAAGGGAAAGAAAACATGAATTTCATTCATTAAAAAAGTATATTTCAAATTAATCTAATTTAAATTTTAGTTGTCAGTCTGCCGCATCATAATTTTTTTTTGTATATTATATATAAATATGATTAAAAAAAGGGACCGGACTTTTATAAAGCACTTACATGCAATTTTTTTTATTGTTTAACTAATCTTCATTTTTTTTTATTCTTACATTTTGTCATATAAATTTATAATGTTACAATAAGAAATGAAAAATGACGAAAAATGGAAAAGGTTGGCGAAACAAAAAAATAAAACAAAACAGTTCATTTTTTTATTTGTGAAAATAAAGTACATCAGGAAAGTATATGAGTATTTCTAATTTATCATTTATTCTTTTAAGTAATTTTTTTTTATTATTATTATTTTCGACATTGTTAAAAAGAAATAAATTGGTATGTCTTATATTTAATTGAATACAATATATATTGGTTTTAATAAAGAATAATTACCGTGAATTTTTTATAATATTTGTTTGTTAGCAGGATGGGTATACTATATATATATATAATTATTTTTTATAAAATTTCAATGGATTAGTTAAAAGTTTTTCAATTTATAATTAAAAATTGACTGTTAATTATTCTATTTTATCTTAAATGATTTACAATTTAAAGTGTCAACACTCCACACAAATAGCTTATTACACGCAAATACTATATTAAATAAACTTTCGTATTATCTATTATTCGATTATCACATAATTGATTTGTCGAATTTAACTTCTTTTGCTTATAGTATTTTAGAGAAAAAAATTTAATCGCTTGTTTGTTTATTTTCTGGTATATTAACTAGAGTTAGTTTTAAATCTCATTTTATTTTATAAATCATATAAATATGTTTAATAAAAGTCATTTAATAATAAATATGTTTTGGAACTTGAATGCTGAGTATAAAGATTGTTAATGCAATTTATTAGTTTAATTCAATATTAGATTTATACTATGATGTAAAATGTAAAGTATATGTAAATACACTTTATATATAGGATTTTATGTGTACGCTTTGGTGTTGCGTTTATTTATCTTACAATTTTGCAGTATTCTTTTCCTCTGATATTTTTTAATAAAGAAAAATAACATTCTATTTTAATTTTATTATATTTACATTCATTTAATTTTGTTTTTTTTCACTATATTTTCGTTTTTGAAAGATTTATATATAGAAAATGCAAGTTTTCCTTTCTTTTTATGTATATACAACAAAAAGTTTTACTTTACACTTGATGGTTGCGCTATACATATATTTATATATCCATCTATCTATATGTAGATATAAATACATATATAGTTTAAGTTTATATATTATGTATAATAATAATAATAATAATATGAGTGCAATGAAATCATTGAAATGAAATGAAAGTTTAAAAGTTGAAGAATGAATAAAAACAAAAATTTATTTTTGTAATTGTTCAGCAAAAGAAAAGAAAACGGTTTCCTTAAGTTTTTAGATATTTTACTCTTTATATATGCGTGTATTAATTTTTTGTTGTTTTCTTATAACGATTTCCTTTAATATAAATTAATATTTCTTTTTAAATGTTATTGTACATTTACAATATATATATATGAAATATATTAAAGTTTTTGTGGAAATGAAAATATAAAGTTTGTATATATCATGAAAAAAAATGAAAATATGTCTATATGCAATGTTTAAGATCTTGATTATTTGTGATGAACTGTTGAGAAAACAGTTCATTTAACCTATGTGATAACAAATTATTGTTAATATGTTATTATAAATCAGTTTCAAGTGATTTCTACAAGACTAATTTTCCATTATGACGATAAAGTAATTTTTTTTTGAATAAATTTTTGACTGAGTTATATTTGAATTTTGGTAACTATTTTCGCACTATATAATTAAATATAGAAAATATATTAAAAACCTGTATATAGTTTCTATTTCACAGACAGTATAAAATATATAATCCCTAAACGTTTTCAAGCCATATAACCCATTTGAATCCCAAAAATATGTCATTCAGAGTGTTTTTCATAGATTATGGTTGAAGGATAGGTTCAGTGTGTTTAGGTAAGTTTCAGAACATTAACTGATCTAGTAACAGAAGTTGTACGACTGATTGACAACCGATGAATTTTTTGCAAGCAAATACCAATAACAAAAAAACCGTTTTTATTAATTGAAAATTTATTATACAAAAACGCAAAAATCCTTCAATTCGAAATGGACAGTAGTATATTTATTTTAATTAGTTTTATATGTTCACATAATTTTCTTGTTAAAATTTCTTTTTTCTTTTTTGCTTTGTATAATGAATTTACCATTATATATAAATGTTGTGTTTTGTTGAATAAGATTGAATACATAATTTTAATCTTTGAACACTTTTATTCATTAATTTATATACTCATATACTTTATCAAAACAAACTTTATATGGCAATAAAAAGTTTTCTTTAAAAATATGCAATGAAATGAAAATAAATTACTTATAAATAAATTTAGTTTTATGATGCAATTTTTATGTATATTCATTAATGTTGTTGATGATTGTATTTATTTGAATGCATATATTATTTATAAATAAAATGCATAGAGATATTCAGTGATCTTAAACGTTGATTTTATTTTATTTATTTTTTGAAAAGTTTTATTTGGTTTTACTTCATTTATTATTTATATTTTTATTTGAAATCAAATGATTAAATATTGCAATACAATGAGTTATATGATACTAGGAAAACATTTGCAATTAAAGTTATAATAAAAATTGTTTTTGATTTTGCCTCAAAGATTTGCGCTTTTTAAAGTTATTTAAATTTATCACTTCAGAGAAAATGTCGAACAAAAAGAAGGACAAGCAGTTTTGTGTGGCAAAAGTAAAGAGGATGGGTTCAAAATGTTAAATATAATGTTCAACCGAATGAAATGTTTAATTCAATAAAGAATTTTTAATTCTATATATACTTCATATATTATTGCATTTCAAAAACAAAATTAGAAAATCAAAAAATGCAAGTTCGCTTAAAATTTATTGATAAAATCATTGAGATACACACGGCCGTATACCATAGAATACCGAAATAATAATAAAATCAATAATAATAATAATAATCAAGTTCTTTATTGATGTATATAGACAACATTTAAATTTAGACACTATGTATATTTATCTATCTATCTATCTGTATTCATATATACGTATCATTAAATATAAAGTCAGAAAAATTTCCATATACCGTCGTACAATTGAAATATAAATTGAAATATAAAGCTTCTTATCATCATTTCAGTTTTTTTGTTTGTTATTTTTTCTTATTTACAAATCGTCTACAAACAACTTTTTTTATATATATTTTTTAATGTCATTATAAAGAATCACTATACAGTAAAAAAAGAAATTCTTTATTACATTTTTAACAAAAAAATTGAATTAACTAAATGCATTTGCAATAAATACACTTTACATATACAAATATCTTTTCATTTTTTTATTTTTTTTTGTATATGAATGAAGAAATGTTTTCTAAAAAGCAATAATTATATTGCATGCATACATAAGATGATATGAATAGAAATATATAAGATTTTTTATTATTATTATTCCTTTTTTATTGTCCTCATATCCTCTCTCCTCGTAACAATCATTACATATATTTGTTTGTCTATACAGTAAATTTGATTTGAATGTTAAAGACGACAAAGATATTATAATAAATAGCTTAATTTAAATGTTATGTATATATATATATATGCATACAATTATTTTATGCTTATATTAGCATATAAAAGCTTTGAAGGAATCGAAAAAATAAACAAAAACATTTGACAACATTACAAAATACAAAATACTAACAATAAATATATGTATATATTTTTTATTTTTTTGTATTTCAAAAATGTTAGGGTATGTCTATTTAAAATTTAATGTATTATATTATGTATAAATAATTTCAACAAGTTTTATTTTAGTATAGCTCAAACATATATTGAAAATATAGATAAAAAAAAAAACCAAACAAAATAAAGTCATTCATTTACATAAATATAGATTATTCATTTGTTATTTCTCTATATTTAAATTTGAATTTGAATATTGAAATATGTTGAAAATAATCAATAAACATTTCCTTTATTTTATTTCAATGATTCAATTTATTAATACCTTATCTATATCCTTTGGTTAAAGAATTTAAATAGAATTTGAATAGATTTTCTGAATATATGATTTTTTTTAACAATGAAATTTTACATAAATCTTTTTTCATAACTATCATATATATATATATATTTAATAGATTTATTTTGGTTTGTATATAAATATGAAAGAGTGTTTTTATAAATCCTTTCTTAAATAGACACATATCTATCTATACGACAAGTATCCTTATAAAATATTTGAATATGATAAATGTGTCTCTGTGTATGTGTGTGTGTGTGTTTAAATCACACAAAATCTATATCTACGAGTATATATGCATATAACCATTAATTGTTGAATTGAATTTATGTAAATTTTGAATATCAATGTTTAAGTCTATCTATACATATATATAAAAATAGATAGATGAACGAACATATGATATTTATTTATCACAAGTCTAAATCTAGAATTATACATTTATTATGTATAAATTTCATATAAAAAAATGTTATATATCCTAGATCTAATATCCATATACGCATATATATTTTATGAATGTTATGAATTTTATTTAGGACATTATATGATGTGACAATATATTTATATATTATATATTTCATATAAAAAATATATTTACATAATAATCTACATAGTATAAAATTTTTGATGTAGCAAACGAATATGTAAACAAAGTACAAAGACACAAATATGATCGAAAATAAAGAAGAAAAAAATTTGCAGATTTTATGCAAAAATCAGAACTGTGTGTACTATTTATTGCAGAAGATATGGTAACTTTATACGTAGATAAAATTCAAAAAGTTTACTTAACGATAATTCAGTGGAAATGGAAAGTGTTTTATTGTCACAGTTAAGATTTATAATGTTATATAAACCATATTTATATATAGAATCATATATGAATAAAATCTTTTTAAAGTTTTATAATGTTTTGTTATATACGTTTAAAACTATAACATAATTTAAATATTGTTAAATTATTGGATATTGTATGATTTTACGAAATGAAGTTATTTTATAAATAAACACGAAGGTTTGTAAACTGTATAATACTCGATTTGAGACTATAATATAAAATACAAATAATGAAATATTATTTAAAACATAAGGTCGTTCCATACCATACCAGGCAATTTTTGGTGAAAATCGTTTTTGTTTTACAAAGAACTATTTTTAATTGATTATGTCTTCAAAAAAGGGAAAAAACGGTGACGATTTGAGAATATCATTTCAACCTATCAGATCAGTTATATGGATGCACACATTTAAATAAGAAAATATTTTTTAATAAATTGTGTTTTTTACCAAGGCAAAGTATTTCGAACGATGACTTAATAAATTTAACAAATTAAAGACCAACAATTGCTTGAAAATCAAGCATATTCCCCCAATTCTCTTTCATTATTATCCCTTTCAAAACTTGAAAAAATACCACAATTATAAAAAGGGTTTTATCACATAAAATCACAAAACTATGAGACAGTCGTGTCGATTGAGATTTTCGGGTCCTATTCAAGAATCTTTGTTTTTATTTAATGATACGGAAATGGATAGGGAACTTTAAATTGGTAAAATGGGGAGATAAATTATGAAATACTATAAGAATTGATTGAATTTTAAAATTATGTCAATTAAATCAACTAATTATATTCATGTGCTTTTCAGACGCTCCACAATCCTTTTGGTAATATTGCTAAAGCAATTTCCCAGATTACAGGGGTTTTCAAATAGAATAAAAATGATTTAGCTTTAATAAGTTATTGTTATTGGTTTTTATTATAATATTTATTTTATTAGATATGTTTAGAAAACTGCTTTATGAATTACAATTTCTGCTTTTATATATAGTTAAATATTTACATTTTTTTTACTTGTATCAATAGAAAATCGGAAAATACACCAGAAATACGTTGTGATATTATTGTTTAATATAATCTCAAACTAATAACTTAATAAGTTATTACATGTTATACTTTAAAATGTCAAATTATATGACAACAAACAATTGTATTTATCTGTATATATGTATATAGTTATTGCATCAATTCTATATAAATACATACAGAAAGACATGTATACATGTAGACATGTAACAATGCATTAAATATAATTCAATATATTATAATGTCCTATAACATGGAAGACGATAGAAGAACTTAAACTAAAAAAAAATCAAGGTCTTATATACACTATATTATATATAAAATGAATTCAATTTTTCAATTTTTTCAGTAAAACACACGTTCATTTTATTATATACACATTAATATAAATACAAAACAAATCGAAAAGAAATTCTTCGATAAAAATAAATATTTTATACTTATATTTTATTTGATTTTGTACGGTGATTTTTTCTAATGTTACAGCAGAAATGCTAAACGCATTTAAGTATATATATATATATATATAAATCGAAACATGTCTAGAAAATGTATTGAGAAATTATACCAACTATATTTATGACGATTTGAACTACATTCCAAATATATATATTTTGAAACAGATGTAATATGTAAAGTTCTATGTACAAGAATAAATATATATATATATATACAATACAATATTCAGTTTTCAGTATCATTGATTTGATGCATTTACATATTGAGTGAGATCAGCTCTCTAAAAAAAGAATAAAAAATAATAACATATAGACCGTTTATTTTATGTTTGGATCATTGTAATCCATATACAATATTGATATGTGGTTTTTATTATAATATTTATTTTATTAGATATGTTTAGAAAACTGCTTTATGAATTACAATTTCTGCTTTTATATGTAGTTAAATATTTACATTTTTTTTACTTGTATAAATAGAAAATCGGAAAATACACCAGAATTACGTTGTGATATTATTGTTTAATATAATCTCAAACTAATAATATAATACTAATAATAACCATACAATAAAAATAACAATAACAATAAAATGTTATTGTAAACGTAAAAGTATAGTGCGATATATTGAATGTTTATAAACTTTATACCTATTTAGATATAGTTCGATATAGATTTTTATATATTTATAATTCTATATATATACATTATATAGCTATGTATATAGTTAGACTATTTATTTGCTTTATTATTATTTATACGTAGATAAAATTTTATCTACAAATATTAAATTTTATTAATATTAATAAATCTAATTATTTTATGTATATTTATTTAGGTATCTGGTGTTCGTTATAGTGCTTTCGTTTATAAATACTCAGTAATTTAGAAATATTATTGATTGTAATCATTTTTATATATATAAGTATTAAAATGAAAAGATATTATATTTACAACACTAATTGATACAGTTTATTAAAATTTAGTCCATGCAGAACAATAACACACCAGCAATAATATAATATCGTAATGAAATTTATAATTTAAAATCATTAAATCAATTATAACGAAAATATAACAAAGATTTTTTTTTATTGTAAACAATTTCGATAATTTTAATGGTATTTCAGTAACAATTAATATAATTTAAACGAAATTAGATTTAATTTAAAAATTATTATATTAAAACTATGTTATTGATGGTCTGGCAAACAAAAATTATAGTATGAAAAATTATTGGGAAAATCAGCATATTTTACTTAAAATTCAGTCTTAAAATCAATACCATTTCATGGAAATTTCGCCCTTAAAAATTGAACGATTAGTGCTTGATTTTGACCAATTATAGGTAATAACGGGCAGACCATCAATTGATAGATATGCCTTTTACCAAAAAAATAATTATAGATAATATATGCAAAGTGCAAAATTTGTGTTATTCAAAAATATGGAGGTTGTTCATCGATTCACTGTATAATGGAGTTGTAAATTCCAAGAAATATTAACTGCAACCATGCTATATTCCTATATTATACCATATAGATAATTATTCGCTACATGTGAAACATTTTCCACAATAGCATTATATTATCAAATTGTGTCATTTCCATAAACATTTTATTCTTTAGTATATGTATTATATTATATTTATACATTAAATTCTTTTCTGAATGCGAGCGATTTTCTGATGATGCATTTTTTTTATAATATACACAATTAATATACACTTTTTTGTATATATAATAAAAAATAAAAGAAAATTATTATTTAAATGTATATATATATTTTCTTAAACAAAATGTTAAAATTAGATTCCACTTCAAGTAATTTTTCGTATATAAAGCTATATTGTATACTATAAAGCGGTCTGTGTATATGTGCACATATAAAATAATAGTTAAATTTTTGTTTATTTTTTTTTTTATTTTAATTCTTATGAATTCCGAATCTTTATTTTAATTTTCTTTGCTGTTTTCCAGATTAAAGAGTATCCATTGCCATACGCGAGTATATATCGTATTGAATTAGTTGAGTGTTGAATGTATATATTATTTTTTTTATAATAAATACTTCTTCTATATTAAGTGGAAATTTGCTGAAATGTTATATGTAAAATAATTATATACATATATATTTATATTTTTATATACAATAAATGTATATATTGTTTATTTTCTAATGAAAATTTTCATTCATGCATATAGCGCATTTTCATTGTACGTATAAGAGTTTATATAAAAATTTCAATTATCTTTACAATTGTTATGTGATAAAAAAAAATTATATTCATACATTTTTATTAAAATTAACTTGATGAAGTGATGAAAATATCTATTCTGTGTGCAATGCAATGAATATAAATTACATATAATATAGCGTACATATAGATTGAATTTAATTATGATATATACTATATATAATAGAAATAATAATTAAATAAATTATATAAAATTATTTATTATTTTTTTTGTATATACAAAGCAAATGTTTACTAATTATAATATTATGATAATATATGAAATTAAATATATATATGTATACGATATAAAATGTATAATAAGATTGTTTATTATGTATTATATTTATTGTGATATGTATATACGAGTATAATAATGAATATGCGATAACGAGCAATTAACATATATAAAATAATGGAGATTCACGTACTGGAAATTATATATATTGTATATAAATGAATAATATTACAGTAAAATCCCTTTGTCACAAAATTATCACAATTTGTATATGATTAAATAATATATCCTTTAAATCTGAAACTGAATTGCAAAAATTATCGAATACGAAACAATGTCAAAATGATTTAATTTAATGCGAATTATATAATTTTATATGTGTATATTTAGTTAATTATATAAAATGCAAAATATGTTATATACTCATATATATATAATTATATCTATATACTATGAATAAATATTTATAATTTAATTAATATTATAATATATATTTTACTTTACACCTCCTAATTAAACATTCAAATTTCTCTATATAACGCCTTTTGATTATTTATATATGTATGTATATACAAACATAAATAAATCTGAATTTTAAACATATAATCTATTCAAAATAATATATATATACAAAAGTGGCTACACATATTTCGAGTATGTGGTGTTAATGTTTAAAATAAATTTATAAAATAGATGGATAGATATGCATAAATATTCATAGAAACATGTCTATATATATATATATCGAAATTCGTGTTTGTGGTTTAATCAGCCTTAATTAAATAACTTTATATAAAGTTTATGTATTTTAGTAATTTTCATATATTATATACACTTAAGTATCAAACGAATGTACTTATTCATATATGTATTTCTATACCGAAAAATTAAATTTAATCTAATTAACCGCATAATATATATATTTAAAATAAACGTATCTATATGAATATGTAAATATTATAGTAACATTTCCTCAATACTATTATACAATGTATATTAATAAAAAATATAGAAATTATACATTTTCTATTGTGAAAAGATTGTTTAAGAATTTAAATCGTATATGTATGTTATATGTACAGCTAACAATGCGTCAAATCGGAAAGCAGTTTAAATTTTATTGTACAATAACAACAACCAAAAAAAAAAAAACAGATGTTAGATTTTTTTAATTGTTTCATTATTGTTATATCACATTCATTTTGAGATTTATATATTGTTTATGCATTAAAATAAATATTTGAAGATTTTCATTTCATTTTGTATAATTAAATTACTTTCCATGACATTAAATTTTGTATTTTACACAGAAAGGGGATAATTTATAAGAAATATTCAACCAGAATTTTTTAGTTCAACCAAATAGAGATTTCGTATAATAAACCTGTCTACGATTGCCATTTTAATACTGTATATATGAAGATATTCTAGCATTTCATCATATGTTCATGTTCATCTCATAGGGGTTTTTTAATATTTCACCCATCTTATCCGGTGAAAGTGATATTGTGAAAAATATTTTCACTATACCGTCACCGTTATAAGTTACTAATATAGACTCATTATATTCTTACTTATTAAGATTACTATATAAATTGTAAATTATAATATTGCCTTTATTATTAAGTTGGAAAATTGTGACATTGATATTATTTAAATTATACGATTATTGAAAAAGGACATGTCTGCTATTGACACATTTTATATTTGATCATTGGCCGGATTTGGTAAATATACTTTTTCTCGTCGCTATATAGCCTGATGAGTTGACAAAAACAATGTTAATATCAGAACGAAACAAAACTAATATAGTGATATTCTATTTCAAGAATCCAATTGTTCAATCTCAATTCATATCCATTCGGGTGTGCAGTTTAATTTTATATATTATTCATTCTCGGGTAAATGTTGAAAGTCACAACAAGCCATTCGTTAAATAACATTAACAGAAAACTAACAGATTAAGTTTTGTATAAAACTTTCGGAAAGGAAGGACATTCTGTATAACTTTTCTACTTTTCCAAACAAAAATCCCATATAATATTCTGAATCTAATTCTATATATAACTTTTATATCATCAAATTCCATTTAACTTTTCTGATATACTAAATTCTGTTTAATTTTTCTAATATAGGAAAATCTGTTGAATTTTCTAAAAATAAATTTAATATTTTTTAAAAAAGAAATTCTGTTTTAAAATTGTCTAATTTATTTAAAAAAAAAATCATAAAATAACAGGTCACATACCTTATTATATAGTTTGTGATAAATCAAATATAAGAATGTACAAACAGCTTTTTGATTTAAATTACGTTGAAAATTTTCTTTTATATATATATACTTTCCATAATAAATAATAATACAAACATTTATAATATTTTCTTTTTATACTGTAAATAAAATGTATATCATATATATATTATTTATTACAGAACATTGTTTAGAGAATATTATAAAAAGCGTTTTCTTGTGCATATATATTTAATATTATTTTCCATAAATGCAGATATACACAAAAATACTTTTGGGATTGACTATGTGCAAATAAAATATATAGAATTACAAAAAGTTCAACCAAATAGAGATTTCGTATAATAAACCTGGCATACGTATTTATATAGTATAATTTAACATTAAAATAAGTACTAAATTATATTCAAGACGAGTATTTCATAAATATATACGTATATCTACTATCCATATACATTTATATATTTATTTAGATACGGTATATACCTATATATATATAAACTGAAGTTTTAAAAGATAAACATTTTGTGTAAATAGATATATAGAAATTTATGCTTAATTACAATGATCTTCTCAAAATAAACCACATAAGATATATACATATTACACTGAATAGATATATAAAATTAAAAGTAATGGCTTTCATATATATATATATATATATACTTGTATTTATTTATGATGACATATAATATAACTTTTTAGTGTACTTCAGATGTCTATAATGATATAGTATATATAGCTATAATAATAATGGATGGATACGCATATTAAAATCCTATATATGTATAATAAGCACCCAGCCAGATATACTTCATATCATATTATATGTTATTTGTTATAAATATTGTATATATATTATTATAGAGGTAAGCATTTATAATATTGTATAAAGCAAAATATATGTTATATATTTATTTAACCAAGGGGACGTTTATTAAAACGCTTATTAACTATTTAAATCCTTATGAAGAAAATCAATTTGCTGTTTCGAATACACCCAAAAAAAGATTATTTGAAAAAATATTCGCTATATAGAGACTTTTATTTTTAACAGCAATAATTTTTATATAATTTTTGAACTATAAAATCGAACAAATTGAAATTTGTAAATGTTGTACAAATGTAAAAATTAATTGAAACGAATAATTCTCAAAATGTAATCAGAGATTTTCTATACTTTGTAATTAAATGAATGTATAAATATATATTATAGAATTTTATCAATAAAATACAATCGTTGTCTACAAAATGTATAATTTCAATTAAATTGCACGAATCAATTGGTTTCAATATACCAATAAGAAAAAATAACTAACTACTATAACAATTTCGTAATATAAATACCGTCGCACCGTCGAAATGTAGATTGTATATATAACGATTTTTATTATATTGATTTGAATATTAAAGTACAAAATTGTATTCTGTTCTATACAAAAAATGAGGTAATCCTTAGTATTACTGCATTATTAAAGAAATATTTAATTATAAACGTTGTTGACTTTGTCATATAGCAAATAGTTTTAAAATACAACAATTGTATGACTATAAAATTTACTATCACGGTACAAGACTCATAATTTAAGAATCATTTTTATTTGTATATATAGTGTTTAAAGGTAAATTGAATTAATTTTATCACACCAAAACACAACGCCGTCATTACTTTTCAATTAAAATGTTTCAATTCATTAAACACACAAAATACAATCATAGATATAAATACATGTTATTCCACTACTATATAATTGTTAATTTTACAACTACTATATAATTGTTAATTTTAAATGCATAAATTATAGATCTTATTTCAAATGGAATGAACAGAAAAATATATTTAATTGAAATTATACAATAAAAGAAAGAAAATAAATAGCTTAAATATCAATAGGTCAGTGACTTTCGATAAAGGGGGAAAAATAATGTATAGCCAAAAAGTAAATAATATCGTAAAATAAAATATATATCAGGATAATATTATTTTTCTTTTAAAATAAATGTATGTATAATCAACAAAAGTGTATATAGCAATGCAAATAAAGTCAAATATATATTTTATTAGTAAATGTACAATAATATATATGGTATATAAAAAAAAACGAATATTGAAAACTGCATAATATATATATATATAGAATGTAAAAACCCATCCGTAGTAACGTTTGTTTCATATAAAGAATAATATAAAAAAAAACGAAATACTTTAATAATATTATTCCCTAGTGGATTTTATATATTCATATCATAATATATATTTATATATAACTATATACTGAATATAATAAATATATTTTTTATGCAAAATATATATATATATATATATATACATTACATCTTTTTGCATCGTGTTATATGTTTATATAAAGAGCAGTATGACCATATCTAAAAGTAAATATGTATAATAATAATATATAAAGTTACTGTATAAAGTAATATTGCATAATATACCATACTTGTATATATGAATATAGTAAAAGTAATCATCACCGTATAATATTTTTTGTGTCCTTATCTATCTACACTATATACTTACTATATATATACATATTATAAAGATATTATTATAACAATATCTGATATGTATCCTGATATGTTCTTCTTATATACATTTCTAAATGTATATATTAAAATTTTTTGTTATTTTACCGCATATATCCTTGATTATTATATACATAATCTTAAGATATTAATAATATAGACTTTTATTTAAGTATACATATAAAGTTACTCTGCATATCAAAATTAATTTTTTCACAAATAAATTTTAAATTTTATTGAAATAATAATGCGGGGGTTTTGATGTTTGTATTGAATTTTTTGTTGGCAAATTATTTCAAATTTTCTATATGAATTACAGTGAAGAAAATGGTATGAAGAAATTCTTATAAAGAAAAAGGCATGAATAATGTTCTACATGGAAAAGGATATGTAAAATCTCCTACTATAAACGGTATGAAGAATTTCCAAGAAAATTATAAAGGATTTATTATAGAAAATTATATAAAGAATATAAACAATTATGAAGATTTTCCTATAGAAAATCATACAGCGTTTCATATAGAAAGTATTTCCCAAAACTCCTTTTATTGTCCTATAGAAAATTATACAATTTCCTATATAGAAACTATGAAGAATTACCTACAAACAATTATGTAGATTTTCATAAATAAAATTTCACTTCATCATAAATCATACAACATTTTCTATTGAAAATCATTCAACATTTTCTATTGAAAATCATTCAACATTTTCTATTGAAAATCATACAACATTTTCTATTGAAACACATACAACATTTTCTATAGAAAGTCATACAACCTTTTATTACTATATAGAAAGTCATAGAGCAGTTGAGCATTTCCAATAGAAAACGTCCAATTAAGTATTGTCTTTTAAGATTAACTTTGCCGATATTTTAAGTATGTTAATTTTTAATAGAAGGAAATGAAACAATTTAAGGCATAAATACCTAGTTAAAAAACAGAATATGAACATTTATCGAGGGGCGCCGAAATAATATAATATTAAACCTGACAGCGGAATGGTGTTAGGACCGAGCTTGCACTTACTGAAATTTCCTCTGTTAATAAAATTAATTTGATTAAGAATTTCGACAAATATCCCACTTTATTAGAATTTAAGCGGAAAATATATAAGGTAGGTATTTTACCTATACTATGTATTGATTAAAAGAAAAGGATTTGCAATACCAATCTACAACTTTTTACCATTTCATTTATTAAATACAATGATAAATTAACCATCGGTTTGATTATTGGCAAAAAAATGATATAAATAATAGATCATATTTAAAAAAAAAATAAGTCATTAAAAATAATTAGATCGAATCACATTTTACGGATATCTACAAAATATTACACAAAATTACGTTATCAAAGGGAACACCACGCATAAACATAATATTATTAAAATTAATAATAATCCCTTTCGTAATCACGTAAAATTTAAAAATGTTTGTTAATATTTTCATTAATTCCAATTTAAAATTATATACAAAATAATATGATAATATTTTCGTTTAAACATTAACTTTGACACAATTTATTTTTCTATATAATATATAAACGCATTTATGTACCTGCAAGGCACGTATATGAAATTATATAATAATTTCCATTTCCACATATACGACCTAATATTAATAAAACATGTAAAAATAAAAAAAGCACGAAAGTATATATAGATTTTTTACAACAAAATTCAATTAATTATTTAAAATGTAAAGTTTTGCGTTAAAAATTCATTATACACTTACATACAAGAACAATTACATACAAGAAGAATTTCATAACATCATCATATATAGAGATATAGAAAAATTGTTTTTTTTTCACATTCTTTTATTTTTACAAAATATTTATTATTAATTAAAAATTATATCATAAAAATTAAAAATTATATATAATATATACATTTACGAATATATATAATATTATTTAAATAACATATTTAAATATATATATATAAATATAGAGAGTGAACTAATCTTCTGTGTGGATATGCAAATATTTTTTGTATATGAATATTTAACTATATACTAAATTTAAATTGCATATTTATATATATAAATGCAAATAACTTTATATGATAATACAATTTTAGATATGCAAATGCACAAATGTTGTGTATAAAAGAATTAAAGTTTTTTTTTATAAGATAAACACTCAAATGTGTGAATGCGGTGTTTATAAAAATATAAAAAGAAATAATTTGTTTTTTGAATAATTTTGTTAAGTTAAGTTAAGTTAAGTTAAGTTTTTTGTTAATTGTTAATTTGAAATAATAAATGTTTATATAAAAAGAAATAATTTAATTAGATTTTATAATATTGCATAAAGGTATTTATTATATTTCTATATATATATATGAACATTAGATGTATATTTATTTAAATTCTCTAGTTTATATTAGAATATACTCGTTTTTTTCATTTACATATTTGCATACATTCTTTTTCATATGTAACGTAATTTTAAAAATACCATACTATTGAATATATTATATATAAAAGAAAAGAAATATATACCTTTTCATTAACTATACATATATACAATTCTTTTGTTGTCCGTAAAATTTTGCAAATATTCAAACAAAAATATGTACTATATTATAAATGAAATGTATATATTAACGTTATTAAAAACACTCCTACACGTAAGTAATATATATAAAAATGATCATCATCATAACACATTTTTATATTATTATATGGTACTCACAGCAGAATCACAGCAATTTTATTCAATATATATTATATTACGAAATGCAATTCAATGTTAATATTTTTCATTTTAATATATATATATATTATACAAAGTTATTTAAAATTCATGCCAACACTAAACATTATTTAAAACAGATGACTTATTTCTAAAGTAAATATAGTTGTATTTGCATATGACGTATAATGTCATAATAATATACGTTATACTGGTTATGGATATGATGAATATATACCTTCTTGAGTAAAATTTGTCCTTTTATATAGATTCATTTAATTAATTCAATATTTATATATATATTTACTTATACATATATTTTATCCTTTTTATTCATATATATACGTGTCTGTTTATTTTATACAATATATACATTACTTATTAGAAAAGTTTTCAATTTTCTTCAAAATATGTATGTATGTATGTAGGTTGTTATGTCTTTAGATCTTTATACTCTATATAGATATATATAAACTAAAATTTATATTATTAAAATATCCGCATATATAGTAATATATATATATTTATATGAACATATTTTGAAATATGTAAATTTTTATTAAAAATACTTATATGCGATATGATTCATATTCTTTTGTATATAATAATAATAATAATAATAATATAGTTCGAATTTCTTATTGGAAAAGTTTTGCTATATAGAACATATGACATATTTAGCATCGGTTATACGTGTTTCTTTTGCCCCAAAAACAAAATCACTATTTCTTGTTCTAAAATAGAGTAGTGGATTAGAAAATTCGCTGTTTACATTCATTTACAGTAACTATAAATATATTAAGTTTTATTATGGTATGGGGAAACTGCAAATAGGATTATATTTTCAATTTATTTAGTTTGGTTTGTTATACGGATTAGCAAATCACCTAATATCGAGTGTGATTTTTATTGCCAAGATAATCAATCGAAATCAATTAAGAAAATCTTTATCAAAAATTATATCACTTAAACAAGTTTTTTTACAACAGAAAACATTTGATTTGTTTATAATTTATTATATTTATACAAATTTAAAATGTTACCAATTTTTACTTTACATCATTTATAATAAAAAAAAAGTTTTTATTTACCATTTAAATTTAATTGGACAATTCAATTTTAATACAAATTTTACATAATGTATCGTTAAACAATTTTATACATTACAATCCAACATCGTATAATTATTACTATTATGAGATGTAATTAAAATTTATTTATTTTTAATTTTGTTAATTTAAATATATTTACAACCACAATTACAAACAACACAACACCAGAAAAATTACCATTATATGTATATAAAATCTGAATCTATGGTAAATTATTTGGAAATTTCCAATCAAACAAAAAAATGTATTTATTTGAAATGTTTTTGTATAAAAAAAATCAATACAAAACCTATATATATATTAAATTTATTTGTATGTAATTTTTTATTTTAAAATTGAATTGCATTGTATATTCCAAAGCAAAAAATAACTCTGTATATGTATACAATATATTTCATTTTGCAAATAGAAACTTTTTATGCTATTGTACTCGATATTTAATATGCAATATTAAACTTTTTCAAATATAATACATATACAAATGTTAATTAACCCTTCAACAAAATATATAGAGTAGTTTATATTTACAAATATTATATAATTATATTTATATTTGTATACCTGATGTATAAATAACTAAATAACGATATATATATTTGGATTTATAGGAAACAGTATAATTATATAATTGACTGAAAAAAAGTATAATCTATACAATTTAAATTCAATTATAATATATTTCTATTAAATCTGTAATACATTAAAATGTTAATTAAAAATTTATTGTTTATACATAAATCATAAAAAAATTTCCGGAATAAAATTTTTTTTTATTTGTATATTTAAACAATTATCAGTGTTTTATAAATAAATATTGGTATTTTAATCAATCAAACTGAAAATTTGCAGAAATATTCGCACGATTGGTGATACAAAAATGTTATTTAAATTTCAATAAAATTCATTACCATGCTTTTTAAATTATTACCAATCAAAATATGATTAAAATTTTCCGGAAAATCCCATTGTAAAAATTTTTTTTAGAATATAAATATTTGATTGATCAAAAATTTGGAAGTATTGTTATATATAGAATAATAATTAATATGTCTGATAGAAGAAATAATGGGTATAGCAATTATAGTAATATAAAATATTGTATTATAATGAAAATATATCAAAAACAAAAAACCATATGGAATTTGCAAAGAATTAGATTATATTAGATTTATAATATATATATAAATGTTTTATTATGAATACGGATTTAAAATTAACCCTAAAGGTGTACATATAATTTTATTGAATCTTCAGAAAATCTTCATTCACCCGTATTCACAAAACAATATTTCAAATCTAACCTATCTATAAACTAATAAAATTTGTATCATCATTCATTCTATATATCTGCGTATCATAAACACAAATATAAAGTTTTCTAAAATTTAATTATATACATGTACATTTATTATGTAAATGATTTATATATTACATTTATATTCTATTATTTTTGATATGTATTTCTATGGTATATGGATAAATATAAAAACAAAATTGAATTAATATCATATCGCATCTTGTACTAAATATATATATATATTATATATATATATATATACAAAATACAATTACATTTATAAATAAATTAAGATGAATACACCAACAAAATGATATTAAGAAATTTATAGAAGTATATATAATACAAAATCGTATCGTCCTTATATATAATTTTATGGATTAATATTATTTTATATATAAATAATGAATTAAGATGCTTTGGAAAATAAACTGTTTGAAATTGTTTTCGTCGTCGTATCGTAGCCACTCACATTGTTTTTTGTTTATTATTAACTCAATTTAGGATAAGTGTATATAGAAATATTTAAAATTACATGGTTCTATGTTTGTGTCTATATCTGTTGACTCTGAAGCATATTGAAAAACTTTAATAAATTCAAATTAACAAAATAAAGTTATAACAACAACATAAAATCGAAATATTATTATTTCAAGATTTACTTTTTATTTCAATTTAACTTTATTTTCTCTATATATAATTATCAGGGCCGCCACCACACATACAAGATATTGGTGCAAAATAACCGAGTGCCGTTGTTTAGGAGTCACTTACAACGATTGGATATTTTAATATTGATTAAAAAAAACCAGCTGATAAATTAAACTTAGGATTGCCAGATCGAAATCTTGATTAATCCATGAATTTATATCCATCTATTAGTTTATTCCAATACTATAAAAAAATTACCACATCCACCTCGTTTTTTGAGGGACTTTTAGATAAATCACGGGCGGGACGTCTAGCAAGCTTAATTAAACTCAATTTACCAAAAAAAAAAACTTTGATCCTTTTCTTTCTATAATATATGTAAAATAATCAAATCAACAACAAGTCAGCAAATGTGATAAATATTTCATTCCAACTCATTCACAACAACACTACCAAATGGGTATTTTGGGTATTGTCTTAAAAACATTTATGCATTTAAGGATCATGTTTCAGGGTTTATCATTATTTGATTATTTCAGCATATCGCATACATGGGCTAAAACAGGTCTGATAATTATTATTTTATTTAAATACAACATACGACCTCTTATGGGTCGTATTTATTTTATTTTATTGTATATACGCAATATAAATATATAAATTAATTGAAAACAGAGATAATTGATTATATTTTTTCAAAATATATTACCATCGAGTTTATTTGTTTAATATTCATTTCTATACACATACATTTTTATTCTAAAATACGCGAATGATTTTGTTGATTATATTTATTTAAGTAAAATATCGATTGTTTCAATAAAAAAAAATAAAATTGAAATTGATTAAACGTGAATCTTTGGTTTATGAATATATTAATAATATTTTATCAATTGTATATAAGGAATGATATTCATAATATCTAAATACAAACATCGAAAATGCAGATTTACATTTAAAAGAAATCAATACAATACAAGAGCAATATAGAATATAGGAAATTTTTGGAAAAGTGAATATGCTTTTTTAGAGTCAACATTGGATTTTGTGAAAACTATTTATATCTGAAAGATAATTAAAAAAATATGTTCAATTTAAGGGATAAAGAAAATAAAAAGGAAAAGCACTTTAGGATTTACATATAAGGACCATTTCATTTCACAAAAATACATGACATGTTAATCATCATATAAGATATTAAATGGAATTATACACTTTTTCTTAAATTTCACAATCGTGTAATCATACCGGCCACTGTATATATAGAAAATGATCGCAAATATTCAATATATTTTTACAGTAGAGTAAGAAATATTACAGTAAATCCATATTCAGTTTTTAAAAACTATAAAATTTATTTTATATATACGAGAGTATATAAATTGAAATACTATATAACGAACGTTATATATATAAATAATCCTTTAATTGTTATAATCATCATATTGATTATATAATACTATATATATATAATTTTATAGAAACATTTTATTATAAAATTCGTCTTAAATTGGGAAAAACCAACTTTTATATATAAATGCTTAATTATAATGAAATATGTATGTACTTAAATGTTAAGATTAATTTATAAAGTTACGTATATGGTGTGGTTTCGGTGATATGTATTTGAAACATTTGTGTGGTAAAAAAGAAATTAAAAAAAAAACTCATTACGTAAACTTTAATGACTTTGTGCAAATGATATATTTCAAATGTTATATTAAATTTCGTTTACATATTCCCAGAATTTGCAACTTTATTAATAAAAAATGTATTATGTATATAGAATTAAACAAAGAAAACTTATAATATATTACTCACATTTATATGTTTGCGGTAATATACATTTTATATACATTATATTAAAACATAATTTAATGTTTTTTTTTTAATTTTACGTATATGAAAAAGATGTCATTGTATACATATACATAAGTTTGAATCATCTATAAATATATAATGTCTAGCATTTAAATTTATTAAAAACAAATACCATTTGCCAAATATAATTCATAAGTGTATATATGTAAAAGATTTTACAAAACTTAATTGCTTTTCAATAAGTTTTCCATCAGAATATATCGCGTATAAACAAAACGACGGTATGACGTTAAAATTTCATTAATTAATATATATCTCATATATTGCGACAATAATAAATTGCGTATACATTTTTAATAATATTCACATTTCTCGGTATATACGCAGCAAAATTTTGTTCTATATTAAAAATGTACAGCTTATAAAATTATTCAGCAGGTATGAGATAAAATTCATACGTACAAAAATTAATGCTCATTCAATTACACGCTAATTAAGCTTTTCTGTTTTAAGAAAATTGTGTACCTATATTCACAATTTAAGTATAATAACGCAATAAAAAACACATTAATAATAAACATATTAGCATTTTATTAAAAAAGAAATATATGTATATTAAATAAAATATGTTTGAGTTCGTCTCTTCGTTGTACAAATATTCAAAGTATATAATTATGAAATGTAATTAGGAAAAGTAATTATATATAATAAATTTTGTGTTATTAACCATTTTGTTTTTGTTTTTTTGTTTTCCTTAATTATAAAGTTAAATGGTTTATTATTTTCAAATTGCATATATGAAATAATTGGTTAATATTTAATTGGATTTCAAAATGGTGTGAGTAAAATCTTTTAATATATGCCTACAATTCTCATTATTTTAAATTACCATAAATTATATAATATAAGATTTCGTTATCTTATAGAACTTGAAACTAAAGAGAATGTGATTATAATACCATATAAAAAGTAAGACTTTTTTGGCTTTTTAAGGATCTTTTTCTAAGATCCAGCATATATATTTTAATGGTCTTTCAAAAGGAAAGATGCATTTTGAAAGACCATTAAAAGTTATAAAATGGCTCTAGAAATTTTAAGAATACATATTGGATTAAACTGGATCGATCTGCGTGGAATGAAATCAATCCCATATGAACCATTAGATTCAATAAAATGTACGCTACTTTTTAATCTGGATCAATGAACAATATTAAAGTTCTTATACGGTTTAAGCCTTTTATTTTTAAAATAGTATTTTTATACAACTAAAATGTATTTATTGTTTTACATTCCACTATTAAAGAAATTATTTCTAAAATATAAGATTTCTATAGGCATATAAAGGTCTAATTTAAAAAAAAAAACTCGAAAAAAGATTATGAAGAAACCACATTATTCAACAAATACCGCAAGGAAAACAAAAATACAAATTTTTATAAAGAAATATAGAGGATTATAATAATTTAATACATATGTATACACACACTTAACCTCTCTAAATCAAAATCCAAAACATCATATACATTTCTTTTCAACAAAAATTCTTATATGTTTTTTTACCGTATATCTTCATCGATATATGCCCCAGTATTTATATATATATATATTACTCTTAAGTATTCACATCAACATCATACCTACATATATACATACATATATACAGTATATAGAAATAAAATATAATTTGTAACAAAAATTTCACATACCTCTTAATCTTATATAATCCACTTAAAGTACTTCATATATAATATATACGTTTGTGATTTGTGTATAGTTATATAAATAAATATATAATGAATAAATGTTTTCCAATTAAGAATTGTTTTTCATGAATTTTCCACAAAAACAATATACGAAAATAACAAAAAAAAAATAAAATAGTCAGCAATTTAAAAAGAAAACATTACAAAAAATATACTTATTTCGTAAATTTGTTTGACCGCATTATAACCTCAGCATCAGTTCAACTTTCAGTTTTAGCATTTATTTGTATTTTCTATATATGCGTAATATATTATTGTTAAGAAGATTATTATTATTATTAAATGAAAAACTTTTTAAGCACATAACAAAAAAATAACTAAATCATTATAATATAATATAAATGCTGATATTATGTTAAAAATATTTTTTATCAAAATATTCATAAACTGTGTGTGCGTGCTAAGGCAGCAATAACATGCCGTTCTATATATCTTTTATATTATTAACTTCAACACAAATAATAAACATTTAAATTTAAAAGAAAATTTATCTTTTATTATTAATAATTAATTATAATTATTTTTTAATCTTTATTTTTGTTCTTATTTTCTTATTCTTTTTATTTATCCATAAAATATTTATATAAAAATATAATTTTTAATCTTTAATTTGTTGATTTTTTCAATATTTATTTTTGTTCCATTATTATTACTTTATTATATACAGTAGTTACTTTTGCATTATTCGCGTTTTTTTTTTAAAACATGATGAAAATTAAATAACGCGCACCAAAAAGATAAATATACAAAGATAAAAAAAAAAATAACATGAAATTTATATTATTATATATATATATATATATGTTTTTTTTTATTATTTATTAGTGATACAGTTTTATAAATATGGATAAATAGAATATTAAATTGTATATTCCGCACCCTAAAAATTTCGTATTCAAATATTCTATATATATAAATATATTTATGCCAAAAATATAATTTATATATTGGATATACAAAAACTTTTTCAATAAAAGATTATATATTGAATGGAATTTTTTTTTTCTATGTATTGACAATTATTAAAATGTATATATATACATATTTATATTATATATTGATGTAAATTGTACATCAAATTGATATCAAACACATAAATTAAACAAAATACATGGAATATAATCATTTAAATATTCAATATTTTATTTATATTTTATTTATTTATAGTAGATATCGCCACACTTTTCACATATTATTTTATATAAAATACAAAACGCTTACGAAAAACACTTTTCAATGTACATTCGATTTGTATTTAATATTTTTTATATACTGTAAAATATTATTACGATTTAAATATCCATAAATAAGGTGTATAATAAACAAAAAAGAAAACATATTGAAAACACACACAAAAATTTATAAATACATCATAACATAATATTTTATTATCGTCGTAAGCACTTAAAATATAATATTGGCAGACACATTTTGATGATTTAAACCATCAGCGCAATATAACCGTACGATTTTAAATAATATCTATATACCCCAAGACCAAATTTAAGATGTAATCCGCATTTGATATTTATTTGTGGATTACATTTTAATGAAATTTATTTTTTTATATACCCAAAACAAAATAAAAATAAAAATAAAATTTAAATAAATACAAATATGGTAATTTTGTCTATTTTATTCTATTTACCATCAACCCTTTATTTATATATATGTATATACACATAAAATGTATTTTCCATTTAATTGATTATAATTTATTGAATTCTTTTACACAAATTCCTTATAAAATTTAATAAACATTTTTAAGATTTTCATACAATTATTATATCCCCGAAATATTTATATTTTCACCTTTTATTATATTTTTATGTATGAAAAAGAATTTTCCCATTTTAATCTGCACGATACGATAACCATTCTAAACCACAATTAAAATGATACTAAAAAGAAAAAATTGCAAGATCGTTTGTTGGTTTTGTGTTCAGTAGAATATATCGTCATATAGAATATTTTTTATAATGAAGAAATTTTTATCTGAATATATGTTTTAGATTATTTATTGTTTTGATGCGAGTGTATATGATATTGAATAGAGTTTATATGGGTACATGCATATAGCACTCTATTTAATATCAACAAATATATATATATATAAAAGAAAATATATATATTGTAATTTGAATGTGAAAAGAAAATCTTTATGATAATTTGGTGAAAATTCAGGGGAAAATTATGAAAATTCAAATGTAATATTAAGAGAACAAAAATTTTTCTCTATACTATGAGTATTATAATGGATAAAATATATTTATTTTTTATGCAACATATAAATTGTAAATAAACCAACATATTATTTGAGATTGGTTTATATAATAATATACATATAGATGTATATAAAAGCTGACTGATGCTCCACGTTCAACAGGTGTTTTTTATTCATATATATATATCTATTAACATAAAATGCATTACATTTCTAATACATAATAGATATTTATAAATATATATTCTATATATATTGTTATATATTCTATATAGATAAGTTTATTCTTTTTTTTTATAACAGTGTCAGATGTTATATTTTCAAACGAAAAACAATTCATATATGATTTTTTTTTTGGTAGACTTTTTTTTTCTTTATATATTCATGTCTCATATGAATTCTTAATGAGTTTATTTTTATACATTTTAGTTTGTTTCTATATACATAATAATACATTTTCTATATGTAGAACAAAAACATAATTGAAAAAAAAACAACGACAATGTAAAACTTGTTGGTTTTATAACTATGAAGAATATTATTTCTATTAAGCTTTTGTAATATTTGTTTGTATGGATAAAATTGAATGTTATGATGGTATAATTTGTAATTTATTACAACAGATTTTGGATATAGAACAACAAAGCAAATAATATAATTTTATTTATATATATTTATCATCTCATTTTCGTATTTCTTTTAAATTGATACTGGAGCAATTCTTGATAACGTTTTCATATCTAAAGGAAGGATTATATATATCGACATAAATAACGCAACGACATAAATAAAATTTGTTTTATGGTCGTAAAACAATTTTATACATCGGCCAAAAGTAGTTCAGCTGCAAAAGGAGTTATGATAAAATAGTTTTTTGATATTACAAAAGGTGTTAAATATCAATAAGTATATATAACTTGAGAAATGCAAAACGATTTCCTCTGAATATTATGGTAAATTTTATGGATCAGTTGGATTCAACGAATTATAGATTTATAGTACGGATTGTTTAAACCTTCGGGCATATTTATACACATTGTTTTAAATTAAATTGTAATAATTGGGGAAGTTACAATGTCTATTTGTCTAATTAAAATTATGTATTATCTTTAACTTTTCATGGTGATTTGCCATTAACCAAAAAAACCAAATTCATAAATAAATAACAAGGAAAACCTTTTTTACAAATTTCATAAGTTAATAAATGAACGATTTTCGTCAAAATGTGACTAAAAAATATTATAAATAACTCAATGATTATATTATATCATGAACGCATTAGAACAATAAGGAAAAAAATACATATAAAAATTATTCAATGAATAATATATGTAAAAATAGTTGAAAACATAATTCATGGAATGTGTTTAACCATCGCATCTCAATATATATATATATATATATATATAGATTGAAAACAAAAACAAAACAAACAAAAAATTTATAATGATAAATATTATATTTTTTTCCTCTTATCAATAATTGAGAATATAACATAATTATCACAAGGATAAACAAAAAAAAGAAAACGAAAAATAACGCAATAATTTTATTTATTATTGCATTTATTTTGCAAATATTTTCATAATATATAACTACTATGTTATATATACTGTTTATTCACAAACGTAAGCACAGGGATGCGGGTATTTCCATAAAAAGATTCCTATAATTGATGATTTTATAAATTTTAATTAATACAAAATTAATTCAATAGATAAACCTTTTTAGTTTCATTCTTTTTATATATTTATCAATTTGGTTCGGGAAGGAATTTTTTTTATTTTACAGAAAATTATATGAAATATTATCAATATTTTAGAATAACTCACCTTTGTACACACACCTGTAACTGTACACATTTTCTGTTTGTATACTTTATATCGTATCCGATATATAATACGTGATTATTATTTTTTTCGTTACTATATTTATATATTAACAATTATTATTATTATTATTATTATTGTTTGGTTATTATATCGAATATATTATGTTGTCTTTTAATAATTTTATTCTATAAATACAATATTTTTTGCAATGAAAATACAATCAACAAACAATTAGCAAACAGCTATATAGATTGTTATCAGCGCAAATATGTGAATATTTACCTAATTACATCACGTTTCGGTTTAAATATATATATGGTGTAACAAAAATTATATAACATTGTATAATGGGGAACTATACATTTATATTTATAAAAACCTATTATCAAGGTGTTTACGTATATTGTATTATATGATGTTATGCATAATATATGTATATATGAATTTGTACTTATCGCAATGTTGCGATGCTACTTGTATAGTAATAAATGTTTTTTTTAAAGAATTTATACCTTATACTCTATAAGAATAAAACAACATTTTAAAGTATTAAATAAAATATGATAATAACAAATGCAATTATTTAATAAAAACGGTCAATATCATATATTTTCCAAGTCAACCAATACATTTTATTGCAAATCTAAAAAGAAAATATATTAAAATTATTGCAATTTCTGAACCAGTTAACAGTTAGCTATATAGGTGATGTGGACTAAAATAATATAAAATTTCGAATGGATATCATTAAATCCGTTAAACAATTCTATATACCGATTGCGTTTTGTTCCCCAAAAAAATTACAATACAAATCACTGCTTTATTCAAAGAAAATAAAACACACCAAATCAAATACTCTTTCTTTAAATATTTAATTACGATTAATATATAATCGTTGATATATGTATAATCAGTAGTAGTAGATATGATATTTTTTATACTATTATAATAAAAAAAAGAATTTTATAATTCATTTGTTTTTTTTGTTATTTAATGTTTTTGTTATGCGATCATCGTTGCATTTAATATACAAGTAAATTTATATAAGTATATAAGTAAAAAAGAAAATAAATGTATATAAAAATATAGATAATGAGATCACAAAACGAAATAATCTTCAATATTTTGTTGATTCGCAGTTTATTTATAAAATAATTAAATATTAGTTTACATTAAACGATGTATTAGATATGTATAATCATCGATGAATATTCGATTTGTACACTGCGCCGCGATGAGAACATTTTACCGATTGAATTTAAATGATTGATTGTTATTTTAATTTTCTGTATATTGTTAAAAAAATTTTTATTTTATTGATTTTTTTTTACAAATATTTTTTCTTTTTTATTCTTCTTCCTGTTCTTTTAAAATATATCATTATATAAATAAATTTAATTTATGTGCAAGATATATTTTTTTTATAATGATCAAAGTAAAAATAAATTTAATAAAAATGTGGAATTTCTATATAAATACATATATATATATATATATTAAATAAATAGTATAATAAAACAAACGCGAAACAAATCAAGGTAAAAAAAAGAATTAAAAAGATATGACCGTGTCATCCCATAAATTGGCTTTCAATAATATTTATATTGAAAACAAACATAATAATATTATTATTTAAAATATTACCGGAAAATGCATTTAAATAATTTTGTTTATATAAATATGTATATTATAAATTTTTCAGTACTAAATTTCATCTTATTCATACAAAATAATAAACAATTAATTATTTTAAAAGATTTCTCTTCACAGAATAAAAATTGAAATGGATATTAGGTTGAGTTTTACGAACTAATGTGAAAAACATTTTTTTTATATTTTACTTGGGTAGTAAAAATGCCATAACTTGGGAACCTGTTGAGATATAATAATGGGCAGACCATCAATCGATAGATAATTAAATCTCTAAAAACTTTCCTCATTCATCAAATAAGGTTGTAGACCAAATTCTATAGTTAAAATCTATAAACGTGAAAAATTGTCAATTAAACCATACTCTTTGTATGGGTACCCCATAATATTATTTTAAATTTGGAAAATTCAGCTTATTTTACTTAAGATTCAGTCTTAAAATCAATACCATTTCATGGCAATGACCCCCTTAAAAATTGAGTGATTAGAGGTTGATTTTGACAAAATATAGGTAAATAAATTAATTTTTTATTATATATGGGGTGTCGTAAAAATGACATAACTTGGAAACCTGTTGAGATAGAATAATGGGCAGACCATCAATCGATAGATAATTAAATTCTCTAAAAACTTTCCTGATATATCAAATAAGGTTGTAGAACAATTTCTATAGTTAAAATCTATAAACGTGAAAAATTGTCAATTTATCCCTATTTTTTGCATTGTGACCAATTAATATTGCAAATTCGATGACATATTTAAGGGATTCTTATAAAAAATTCTTTATTTGGGATTGTCTGAAAATGATGTCGTATCAAAAAAGAATTTTACACAAATGTATCAAGCGCATATAGGTATAGCTAATGGCTTAATTCAACGATTCATTATATAACATATGTATACATAGTAATTGCTTATTTTATATTACAATTATATATGCATTGTTTAATGCGTTTTTTATATTTACACTTCTCTATTTAAAATAACTTGTACAAATTTATATAACAAAATTAAAATCCAAAAACGTACTATAAAAATTATCATTTTTTGTGTGTGTGTGTGCGATGTGTGTTCAATGGAAGACTGTTTTCGTAAATGATGAAATACACATAAAGCTTTTCATGAAATCAAAATAAAATAAAAGTGTTTATAATAAAACAAAAAGATTTAAAAGTTTTCTAAACCCGAACAACTTTATCTTTATAAATAACATCCACTAAACAAAAAAAAACGAAAACTATTTATAGAATATATTTTCTTATAAAAATTTTCAACTTATAGTAAAATTTTATTCTATAGTAGATACAACACAACCTTTATTTGGTTCCATCTATAAAACAAATCAGAAAAACAAGTGAATTGCAATAGAAATAATTTTAAAGTTTTACCATAGCAAATATATAATAATATATTTATTTATAATTTAATCTAAAATTATCTATATATCGAATTCTATAGGTGATTTTATTTTCCCAAAAAATTTACATTTTCCAATGCTGATTTCATATGAAGGGAGTTTTTTTCTATATATATATTTCTGTATGCTTTAAAGCCGTAAAGTTTTCAAGTTTTATGACATTAAATTCGTATTCACAAATGTTGTAAACGATTGTATAATGTTTTTAATATAATTTCTATATAATAATTTGTATATATGGTATCGTATCGATATACGATATGGAAGGTGATAGTTGCATTATTATTATTACTATTACTATTGCTTTCGTTTGTTCTGATATAATATACACAAAAATTTATAGTTAAAGTTATTAAATAAAATTTAATGATACGCCATATATATATAAATGAAAATGGATGTGTATATTTATAATATATAAAAATATATTTTTTATGGGTGTAAAAGCGTAAAATAAAAAAAAACTAATGAAACTCAATAAAAAATCGTATATCTGATCGAAAATCATAGATATACATTACACGTCTTATACGTAGCAGAGTATAAAATATAAAATATTTGATAATAAAATAAACATAAAAAATATGAATATATAATAAAAGTTATTATAATATATTTATTTATTTTTGTTAAGTCAAGTAAATATAAATTTTTCACATTTAAACCAAAAACAAAAATGATTTTTTGTATTTAAGATTTCTATATAATATAATATATATTAAGAAGAGTGAATAAAAAATTATCCATGATTAATTCCTGAATGAAAAACTGTTTAAAAAAGAAAATTATATGATTCTTTTAGTTTATTTTTTTGTTTTATTTTCTTACTTGAAAAACAAAAATAAACATAAAATTTCCATTTATGCTTAATATTTTTATTATATTTTCTATATATATGGTATATAAAACAAATGTTGATTATTCATTCATTTGTGATAATCATTCGCACTGACTATATATGCTCTACTCTGTATTATATTATGTGTGTTAAATTCAACTGATGTGTTTGTTTGTCAACTTTATATTTGAAATATATATGAAATGAATATTAATCGCACGTTTGAAATCATAATTCAAAACCTAATTTACTAGAAACTGCTATTATTTTAGTGTATAATAGAATTTATTTTATGTTCTTTTTATATATATATGTATATAGACACTGCACCGTCCCTTTCATATATGCAAACGGTGCACGTGCTTTTGGGGCCCTTCTTTTAGTAGGGCGCTTTCTTAGCCAGCAGGACGTATTCCTTTTTTGTAATTCACCGGCTTGAAAAATGCTTTAGGATAACTAATCCGATAAACATTCGAATTGATTAAAAAAAAATTATAAATGTTAAAAGTGAAAAAGTAAAGGACTGGTCCTGTATAGACATATAAATATATTTTGCGTTAATGTTATTTTGTGTATTATCTCAACAGAAATAGAGCGTATTTAGATTATAGTCATTATATGTATAATAGTATACATGTATATATATTTATTATAAAATTAAAACAACAGAAAGAAATGGTGATTATTTTAATATTTTTTTTATGATTTTTCGCATACGACTGTAATATATAACTTAATAACTCTGAATAGCCACAAATAATACAACTTGTAATAAGGATATAAAAACAAATAATTCAAAGGGAGTTTATTTATAGAATATTTATAATCATTCAGAAGTGTTTGTATCCAAACCATTGTGATAGAAATAATATATCAAATCTCATATTTAGATTGTAAATAATACTATGATGGGGTCATTATGATGAGTTCGATTGACAACATCCTATTTATATGTTTTTTTAGACAACATAAATAACATTTAATGTACCATTATATAAATAATTGAAACAAATTTCAATTTTTTGTATATAATTTTAGATATATATAGATTTTGTATAGTGGAGTGTCCACAAATATATTTTTCTAAATTAATGTAACAAAATTAAAGAAACAAAATATAAAAGAAATAATCGAAAAATCTATTTTAATAATTCTATTTCGATTCTGTTTTATTCATACACATATATCCTTTCCTCCTTCCTTTCCTTTGAATTGATGGCGTAGTTCGTTTTTGTTATTTTATACTGCCAAAATACATATGTATATAAAAGTGTAGTTTATTATGTTGTATTTTAACAGTAAATATGAAAGTTTTATATTATAAAAAAAAAGAGGAAATTAAAATGATCATGAATATAACATTTGAAAACTTGCAATTTTAGCTATAAATAAATATATTCCTCCGCCGATTCATTACTATTATACTTAAACATGCTTTTAATTTTGCATTTTGATTACCACGATTTGATGATATATGATTGCATCCCTATATAAGGGTAAATAATAAACATTTTAATATCATCGGATAGACTAGACGGCAGAAGCGATGCGGTTTGATTTATAAAAGTGTTTAATACCTTTAATTAACATTATTGGAACTATTATATTAAACATATTTTTGAAACTTGAAACTTGTAAAATATTTAGTTTTTATTACAAAATACATAAATTATTTTAAAAAATTTCGTTACTATCATTAGTATATTGTCGACATAAGAGTTGGTAGAGGTTAAATTTAAATCAATATCTTTTGAATATTAATTTTTTGTAAATTAAGCAATTCTCAGTTTTCCTGCTATCGCCCACTGCGAATGCTTTACAAATTTCATCTGCATTCCATTTATTTTTAGAGATATCTACAAAAATGTATATTGAGTCGAAATAATATTTAATTTATTTAAATATAGAAATATAGAAAATCGTTAAATAGTGCTGAGATTTATCATTTATCAATATGTATATACTATAAATGAAATGAAATTCAAGTATTTTATTATGGATTTTATAACCATTTTTTTATATATAGGTATATATACACAATTTAAAATATAAAATGTATAATATAAAATTGATTTGATTAGAAAGCACTATACTTGCGATTTTATAAAAGTAAGCTTTAAATTTGCATATAGAAACCGAACTGCAGCGAGTTTATCTTTAACAACAATAATATATAACAAAAGGAAAATGTTACGGATTGGTGTAATACATATATATGATATGCGGTATATAGTAGTAAAAATCATAATACGAATTTAATAATAATTTATAAAATCCATAAAGAATAAAAACAAAAGGGATGTACATATATAAAACTAAAAAACATAAATTCAGCTATGATATGTATTTTATGTTATCTGAATCATATTTTAACATGTATTTGTATATATATAAATATAGATATGTTAAACAGAAAAGAAGCTCATTTGTATAATAACTTATTCACATCAATTCACATAAATGTTCTCATTTTTATTTCGCTATCAACAGGACGATTTTTTTTATATAGTAGTTTATTTTTTCATTAAATTTTGACATTGTCAAGTCTCGTTAAATTATAAATTACATTCGCATCACATTCAAACGCACACAAAAATATTTAAATACATAAATGATTAATTTGTTAGTAAATTTATTTAACTACAAATACTGAATAAACTTATAAAATAAAAATTTATAAAATTAAAAATTATCACTAAAGAGCGCGCAATTATTATAAATAAAATGAAATCTAAATTAAAACTACCCTAACGAGCCCGAAAAATATAAAACAACGATGATCGGGTTTTTTCAGGGTAATGGGGGTTCTCAAACAGACCAGAGCTGTCGGATGGGAAAGAATACTTGGCGCGTAGTCGGTCCGCTGAAGGACTAGAGGGCTTGACCCAAGTATTCCCTGGTGGCGAGGATTAAAATAAATGATATAATGGCGCCACACTCAGACATAGAATGCTGACCGGCAAGACCCAATTATTTGTTCATTTGAATGTGTATAGGATAAGGTATTGTCAAGTAGTCAGTTCATTAAAGAGAACAGACCGCTTACAATAACTTTTTGGGTTAAAGGAAAAAAAGGACACATTATTTGAAAAAAAATAAATATATTTTCATATAATCAATATTCATATAATCAATATCAAAGTAGTAATCATATTAGTTTGAGTTCATGATCGATAGGTGCAAAACTACAAAAAGGAATATATTCATTATTAGTTAATGTGTAATAATATCCATTCACCGCAGTGTATTTATGTTTTATTATAGCTTAGTTGGGAATAAGTTAATTGCAAAACGCAATCTGTATTTAATGTGATCCATCATGAACTCTAAAAAATAGATTATATTTCTAAAAAATAAATTAAAACATAAAAACCTTCATATATTTTATTAATATTTAATCCGAAAAATAACAACAACAAAATAGAATAGCCTGAATTTTACATAATCCATGATTTGAAATAATAAAAGATTATGAAAATTGAATCATTGTAATAAAGCCTATAATAAAATTCGATTAAGTAAATCGATTAATAATTGTGATGAATTAGTAAAATCAAAATTATAAAATGACACTTGAACAAATATTACATTAAAATTTCATATTGTTTATATAAAACCTATAGAAAATATTAACGAAAAAACTCAATTTATTATTGAAATAATAGTCATCATATCATCATATGATTATAGAAATTATAAGTTAACAATAAAATAGGGAAAATATAAGACTATTATAAAAACTTGTACGGAAATTGTCAAATATTATTGCTTAACAACAAATTAAACATATAGGCTTTATAAATTACAACGGAAAAATATCGGAAAATTCATATGAAACCCATTTTAATTTTTAAAAAAACCTATAAAATACATGGTCTTTCTAAATATATAATAAATTTAATTTATTGTATTGGAAAATCTATCAGCATTGATAAATTTTATCGAATTATTACAATTTTCATTCTGACTTCATTTTTAACCTTTGTGATATTATTCAATTAAAAAAAAAATTCAAAATAATTCGTTTATATTTAATTAGTATTTAAAGCGAAAAATTACAAACCGACCGATGTTTTTATATAAAAGTGATGAACTGCAATTAGACATTAAATAAATTAATATATATAGTAAAATAGAATTCAATCAATCAATATATAGAAAAGTGAATATAATATACGAATCTAAAATTATAAAATGGCTTAACACGTCAACAATAATGCATTAAAATGTTATATTGTATAAATCAAACCTATATAGATAATATTATCAAAAACAAAGTTTTAAAACATTACAATTAATATTGAATAAATTTTATTGAAATAATAATCATCAAGTGATTATGAAAACTTTAACAATAAAAGATTATTTAAATATTATAAATGTTACTATTATAAAATCGGAAAGATACAGAGATTATGCTTACCGATTATTTTGATTGAAATATTATATTGGTTGAAATATCAATTTATAAAAACTCGACCAAGAATCAATACAAAAATTTTAGATTCATAAAAATAATTTCAGTTCATCACTTTATACGCACAATAAAGCAAAAATTTTACTTACATATCTTTAATTTAATTCATTTTGTTTTAATATGAATATGTTTTTTATTTTGTAATTTATTTTTTTGAAATATAATAAAAATAAATTTCGACTCACCAATTGTTGGAATTTATAAAATTCGTAAAGCTGGCAGAAAAATCACACTAACCTATAAAAAGAAGAATGAAAAAAATTTATCATTTAACATTTGATTCACAAATTATGTATTTTCATTAAAAACAAAATATTATTATTACATTTTTTTATTTACCTGTTTGTTTGGACTTTTGATGAAGGCTCGACCAATATAACTGCAAAATATTCGGTCATTTTCCGCTTATCCGCTTTTCAGCTTGTTGAGTTAAAGTTGAACAGCAATTTATTGGAAAAAAATTATTCTGAAAATCACAATAAAAAAAAATATTAATTAAACATTAAATTAAACTTTTAAATATAATTGAATGAGATAGGAAAAAAAATGTCATCTAATTAAATAAATGCACTTAAACTTTATTTATAAAATCAAAATTACAAACAACATATTAAATTTAAAATAAAACAACAATTTCAATGTAAAAACACAATAGAAGAATATTTTCAATAAATCGATAATGACGACGATCTGTTGAAAAATATTTTTTATTTCTTTTTTACAACCAATAAAATTATACCGCTTTTACGCTTTTACATATATTTTATATAACAAATGACTTAAACTCTAAACTTTTTGACTATATAATTAAAAAAAAACCAATTCACTTTTTAGGAAAATTTTTGTTTATGGTAAATTAATAAATAAATTTAAGAAAAATTAAATAAAAAAAAACTAACGAATGAACAATTTTAAAGAGCGATGCACATTTCATAAAAAATATTTTCTACAATACGAATTGAAATAAATTTAGTAAACGATCATCAATTCAATTTAGTAAACGAGAAAAAAATAAATAAATTACCGTAAATGTACCGTACTTGATTTTAGTATTATATATACGATATATATGTATGATTTTGTATGCGTGTTTGATTTATAAAATTATTTTATTTTTCCTATCTATTCTATAAAACAATTCAATGATATATTTTTATGTGTGTTTCCATACACTAATATAATTAAAATCTCATTTATTCCGCACTCACTCAAAACACAAAAAAAAACAACAAATTCATATATCCAAGAACCTTGATTTTTATTTTCATCAATTAACAATTTTTAACATATTGGTTCTTGAAAACTGAAATGCCTTTTGATGAAGTTTTATTTCTGAACACTTTCTTATTTAATTAGAAATAAATTATAATAAAAAATTTAATTATTTACAAAAAAAAAAAATGCACAATATAAAAAAAAATACCTAGGTACATTAAAATTATTATATATATATTTTTATTTGATTTTTTGATAATGTATCGATCGAAATTTTGCCGAAACCAAAATGATGATCTGCTTGTATTTGATGATGATGTGTGATATATGAATATAGAAAACAAAATAATTATATAATACAAATTATAAATACAACAATTTAATAACCAGATTTATTGAAGGTATACTTTAACACTATATAAAAGGGTGTTGATGTAAAAATATAATTTCTACATCTATAAAATATCCATAACAAAGATATAAATAATTCTGGTATATGATAAACTATTAAATTAAATTTAATTCAAGTAGTTTTCGGTATAAATTTATTCCAATATTATTTTAAAGTAGAATTTTGTGTAGGCATTTGAAAATGAAAAAAAATCTTGGAAAATTTATTGAATGAACAAATTATGAGGTGATGTAAGGGAATGGTTAAATCCATATTTTACATCGCACCTCTTATAATTGGTTTTAAACATTAAAGGCGTATAATGTTGGGGATGGAAAATTTATGTTGGATTTTCCCTGTTGCCTTTTCCGGCACATCATATACAATGTTATTTTTATATACAAATAAAAAAAAAAAGTGTTAAAAAAATCTTCATGTTAAAGTGATCGTTTAGTTACGATTTTGATCATCAAATAACATTCATTGTATTAGTATAGATCATATATATATTTTTAACAAATTTACCTTTAATAAAACGCCCTTGAATTATTATTTAAATGTGAAAACTACTCAAAAAATTTATTTGAAGGCAACAATAAAAATGATGTAAGAAATTTTTTTTTATAATTGTCCATTATTCTTCTTAAAATATATATAATAAAATTCCTGGTACGGTTGCCGTGGAAAACCAATGAATATCATAACTAAAATATTTCTCTCAATCGCTTGAAAAAATAAACCGAAAACCAGTACAAATTAAGAAAAAACTTTATCTTTTAATTATAAATAAATTATATGAAAAAATTTCAACTAAATTATTTGCACGTTTTAAAAACGGTAAACAAATAACACTTGGAAAAATCTATTAATTAAATAATTATCAAATAAATCAATAAAAATTTTACTTGGCATTTCCGCTAAATAATAAATCGAAAATGCGCACTTTGATAATGTTCAGAACAAAATAATGGTTATGGTAGGTGTATATGGCGAGGTTTTTCGATACACTTTTATAAGATCAGCATTATACAACACACAACACGTATATTGAAGTGTTTGAATTATAAAATTGTTAACAAATATTTGCATTTATGGTATATATAAATATTTAACTAGATCGATATGTGTAATGATTACATGGTGTTGATATAGAGAATAAACTTGATATCATTGCAATAATTATACATACACAATTTAAATATATTTTAGTTGGAAATAATTGAAGAGAAATAAAAAGGGTGGTTGTTGTCCGATAATTACAAATATTTTTTCAATCAGAATTATTTTTGACAAATTTTAAAGTCGGAAAAATTGGAAAAATGCATATGAAACTCATAAAAGTTATGTAATAAGGATTTATGGTAGATTTTCAGATTCTTTCTAAATATATATTTGCTAATCAAATATCAATAACATATGTATAAATAGCTTTAATCTGAAAATCTAATTTAACTTTTAAAAAAAAACGCTGTTTTATTTTTATTTAAAACTTAAAAATCTCGAAACGTTTTCCTTATAAAATCTATCAAAAGGTTACTTAAATAAAATAAACTTACATAAACATTTTGATGATATTTTCTAAGTATGGAAAATTAATGTGTGTAATGAAAATTTTTCTAGGAATTTCCACTAAAAAATAAATTGAAAACCACAATTTAAAAAAAACAACACTAATTTAACATTTAATTATAAATAAATAAAATGAAATTATAAAAATGAATTTCATAATATATTTTTGAACGTTTGTGAAAAAAAAAATGGCAAACAAACAACGCTTGGAAAATTAATTGAAAATGAAAATATCCACACTATAAATAATTTATAAACATTTCATATATAAAAATATACCAATCCAAATAACGATAATATACCAATATCTATATATATGTAGAATAAAAATATAAAATCCCGTTAGGATGTCTGGGGAAAAACTATATATAGTATATAATAGCAATAATATGTGTGATTGTATTATAATATCGTTCAATGTCATCCACATCATCATCATCCACACCATATGTTATATAATGAAATGTAAAAGCATTATAGATGTATGTAAAGATATATATTACCATGTATTTATATGATAAGATATCAAATGATTATAAATATTGTTTACAAATACAACAATTTAATAACCAGATTGGTTTTATATGAAGGTGGTTATAAAAGTAATGACGAATGTGCCTATTCATTGATAAAATTGAAACTTCATACAATTTTAATTACCTTTGGTATATGTTAAAATATGAAATTAACTTTCATTCAACCATCGCAATAAACTTTCATTTTACATATGATATATGTCTGGAAAATCTTGGTTCATATCCGGAAGGACTCTCACCTAGTAATTATGTTTTTTTTTTTTTTTAATTTTTTTAAAACATTGTTTATAAAGAAGTTCATTAAATTTTAAATAACTTTGGTATGTGATAAAATATTTAATTAATTTCCATTCATCCATCACATTTTTGTATACAACATATTTTGCTAATTTGAATATATTTAAACAAAACTCAAATGTATTTTTCTTAAGATGAAAGTATGGTCGAGTTGGTAGCGAAGCCGCCGATTTTCAAATAAAAATCTCACATGTAAAATTACATGTGAGATTTGCTTTTAATTAGGGAGGGTCATGGTCGTTTGATTTCCATCTCTGCGTGCGCACTGGTGCCACGAAGACCTCCTATGCTGGTCCCAGAATGCCTATCATTCGACGATGAACCCTCCCCAAAGTTTATATATACATTGACGGTACGGGCGTTTTTGCCCGTATGGTTGGTGTATATATATTCTCGGGTATCCATTGGGGGGGGATACCCGCTCTACACCCAAAAATAACTGTAAATTTCTATCGTTGAAACTTACATAAGATAAAAAGGAAAAAATATACCAAGAAATATCTCATATAAAAAAAATGATTTTCCTAATATATTTTTTCTTTTTATCTTATGTAAGTTTCAACGATAGAATTATTGTCTGTATAGGAATTTGATTTCAATTCGGATGTTATGTTTGTTAAAGAATGTTTTTTTTTAAATTAATTAGAAAAAATGCTAATTGAAATGGAAAATCTAAAGGAAAACTATTTGGTTTTTCTTTTACTTATTCAACAAAGAAAGAAATTATACTAAAAATGAAAAATTATAAAATGCATATATTCAAAATAGAAATTTTATGTATACCATGCGAAAATGGGTGTGATCATTGGACATGGTTCAAATGATGATACTATTTCCAAAAAAAAGATTTTTTTTATTATTTCAAGCTTTTTTTTTTTTATTTTATTTATTAGGAAAATATTAAAATCCGAAATGAATTTGAAGAAAATCAATGCGAAAGATCATATTTTTTCTTTTTCCAATACACATTTTAAATGAAATATAATATCATTTGTATTACCAAACCACTAAATTATATTATCATGAGTGATAGTGATAATTTATATTAAAATGAAATATAATATTTCAAATATTAATTAAATTAAAATGAAATATCATATTTCAAATGTTTTTGCGAATGTTAAATGTATATGCGTGACTCAAGAATAAAAATATGTAAAGAAAATGAAAAACGTTAAAAAAAACTACAATTATGCCTCATTTTCACTATATTAGTGAAATATAATCGATAAGAAACATAATCGATATTCTGTACCATTTTATATATATAGAGACGTATTTTTAGAACATAGAATTGGATGACATCTTTAGAAAGTGATTTGTGAAATGAAGAAAAAATTCATTTTTAAATTATATATGCATTAGATAACAAAAACTAAATTAAATTTAAATACTATGCGATGGAGAAACAAATTGAAAGAACATTTTGTAACATAAACGATTTTAGCGTAGAGTATATTATTTTAAATTTCTTAAATCTATACATTCATTTGGTTTTATGATAAAATATTAGTAATTAGTAATTCTATATTATTAAGAATAGTCTATATTATTAAGATACTCAAAGAATTACCATTATATTTTCATTATAAATAAATTATCATAACAAACAGTGAGATTGTTTTTTTTCGTATATCTAATAAATAAAAAATCAATTTTCACAAAATAAAAATATCAATTAAATATATCTAAATGTTATTGATGTTATATAATAGAATCCAATAGGATCCGATTTTAATTGGACTGACTAATTACATTTCATAATGAATTTACTTTAAAATCTTTCTAACTATAAATTATAAATTTACTTAAAATGTATTATTCACTATAATCTATAAATCGCTATTTGATTTCTTATTTTCCATTTTCAATAATATATTTAATTAGTAAAAAGATTGTTCAGTACAGTTAAAAATCTTTTAATGCATTTGATTATGTACTTTGTTTGTAATATATCAACTATGTGATATTTTTTTCGTTTTTCATTCATACCAAATTCAAACTATAAATCGCATTGATTGTCTTCTCTAATCACAATTCTAACATGATTTCACTGTATGTAATTAATTAATAAAATGTACCGGACTCAAATACATGAATTGATAATGAGATATTAAACAATAATAAATACTGTGCTATTTCCCATTTCAAAACGTTTCAAAATCAACAGTAAGAACTTATACAATCATTATACCTTCCTGTATTGTAATATATAGTAATTTAGATGTTCAAACTTTATTACTTTAAAATTATATCAATTATAAATAGTTCAGAAATAGTTTAAGTTACTATTATATAGATTAACTACTTTTCAATGAATATGAAAAATCATTACATTGTGATAATAATTTTAAATATTTTCTATTCATTTTAGGTATCGACAATAATAATAAATTATTATTTTATTTCTATTTAATACATTGCTTATCAAAATTTAATGAAAATATTTAAAAACGCCGATTTTTCAAATACATACAATTCAATAATCATATATAATTAAAAGAAATGTATAAATTATAAGTGGAATTTTAAAATATTGTTATTTACTTATTGTTAGTAAAATAATATGCTTAAGAGCTGAATGAATTGTTTATAAATTTGTATATTGGAAAAATACTTATTTTAACGCGTGTTTATTCTATTATATAGAAACCTAATCAATGTCCATTATATTTTTGCTGATAAGAGGACATTCATTCTTAATCACATATTAAACGATTTTAAAGATTCGCAATAGCACATTAAAATCACTACAATTAAAATGTATTCATCAAACGTGAATTCGTTAAAAGTAATCAATACGCGTTTCGGGAATACTAAACGATAATCATTCAATTAAAAATATACTAATATATCAGTATAAAATTATATAACTTAATTTAAATACTATTTGTAAAACTTATTTCTAATAATTTAAATCTAATTAATGTTGACAATATAATTATCCTGAGAAATATTTCTTTTATATGTCTATATGCTGACATTTTGTCGTTCATTGCGACTTCATTCAATTTAAATTTTCCTATTGTCCTATTTTGCGGAAATTCTTCCCAATTTCCAATTGCGATGTCTCCAAATTGCATATGACAATTTACCATATATCGGGTATATTTTACATATCTTAATTTTAAATGATTTATAGATAAAAATGCATATACTAACCTAAAACAAGAAAGAAAAACAAAAAAGAATTAGAATTTTTTGTTAAAATAAAAATTATATAACATAAAAAACAAAAAAAAAATAAATATAAAATATTTATTGCCACCAACCCCTTGTTTTAAAAGCAACTATAACTAAAAGTAATGTTTTTTTTTAAGAAGGAGGGATTAAAATATTATTTGATTTATAAAGAAAAATAAAAATTATTATTAAAAAAAAATTTTAAGAACATTAATTATATATATTCATAAATGCGTGTTTTTTCATGTATTTTTTACCTGTGAATGTAGAAGTTTTCATTAAACAGAAATGTGCTGAATGAAATAAAACAACAACACTCGATGATGGAACAAGTTGAAAAAAAAAATTAAATCACCGTAATTTTTTCAATGAAAACGAATACATTTCATATTTTAATCCAGTGAATTATTTTATATAGTTTCCGGAAAATCCTTGAATTATTAATGTACGCTTTTTCATTTTACACAAAACACACGTTACAATTTAAAGAAAAATATAAATATTAAATTTAATTAAATAAAAAAGAAAATTAATAATATTATAATAAAAAAAAAAATATAAGAAATAAAAATGCGTGTTGAAAAATTTGATAAAATGCGCACTTTGAATATAAAATGAAAATTACGGTTAATTTGTCGGATGGCTGGTTATATACATAAGCATATTAATGTAGTGTTTGAATTCTAATAGTTGTTTTGGTATTTGTAAAAAATAAAATTGCACTCATCTATATTTAATTATCAATCGGTATGTGTAATGAAATGATGATGATTGATAAAGAATAACATTTTTTTCAATTTTATACATACACAAATTATAAATTTTTTGTTGGAATAATTCAAGAGAAATAAAAATGATAAGAGGGTGTTTTGTTGTCCGATAATTAAAAATATTTTTTTCCATCAGAACATTTTTTGATAATTGGTAAAGTGGAAAATCTCGGAAAATGCATATGGATTAATTGATTCGGATATACAATAACTATTTATATGAAATGACAAAGAGTTTAATCCATCATATTTTCAATAATTTTCTTCTAAAGCAAATCGATTTATGAATTCATTTAAAAAAAAAATCATAAATTCAGCAGATATGCATTTTATTTTAACTGAATCATATTTTAACATGTATTTGTATATATAAATATCGATACGTTGAACAGAAAAGTGGATCATTTGCGTATAATAATATATTGTAGATTAAGATTAATGATGATATACTATAATGAGATGCATATACAATATACATATATATATAATATAAGAAAAGAAGGAAATATAAATTCTATATATTTAATAATATACCTTTGAAATTATATATACTTGAATTTCTTTATCAATAGCATTTTTATTTATTATCAAAATTTTCGCATGAACACGTTCTTTCTTTTTCTTATTCTATTCTATTTTTAATAAAAGTATTAAATATTATTAAAATATAAATTATTTACCATTGTATATTACATATTTCATCTTATATATGTTGTTTTGCATATACAATCTACAGAATGTTATATTTTGTATATTTATATGGTGATATCACAGTGAAACTCTTTGTTTTACAAAATTCTTTCATCCTCATAAATGCTCTTATTATGTCGGATGTTCTATCATTCATATTGCTATATATTTACTGACTATACGATTGTTTTTATATATATCTTTACTTTACATATATGTACCATATCATCTGGGGTTTGTTATGAAAAATTGGATTTATATGTGCAAAATGGTAGGATTTTTCGAAAGGTAGAATTATAGATAATTTATGGAAAACATTGTGGAAGTTCAACTACTTAAACTTTCGGGGAAAGAGAGTTTTTTTTACATTTTTTTTTACATTACATTTTTTTTAATTCTCGATCTATTTTTATATCAATTGTTTAACCTTCCATAACTAAAATCCAATCAATTTCTAATATTTATTTCTGGTTTTCCATTCGATGTAAATGAAATATTAGAAACATTTTTATTTACATTTTTTGGAAAACCGACTTTTTGAACCAATTCGATAAACTATATAGCTATAATTTTTTATGTGCCGTTTTACAATTTGATCCTTTAAATTTTTGACATATAGATCAAATATTTCACGAAACGCTGCTGAATTATGTACATTCAGAGCATATTATTACTATATAATATACCTAAAATCTTTACTTTATATTTATATCATTTTCATTATATATAGAGTTATATTTACAAAAGAGATTTTTCTTTATTTTTTTTTTTTTTGTATGTATGTCTATATTACGATGAATGAAAATTCCTTAAATGTATATATCAAAATAATAATATGTAAGCATAGCACTTTTACTATACACATCATATATAATAGTCTTAAAGAACTATATATATATATATATACTAGCATCAGCATAGGTATGTATATTTATTATGGTAATGCATGATATTATAACAAGTTATTTTGCTTTGTTAAACTTTGCATCTTGAACTTGTTACATGTATATTTATTTTTGAGTTCTTTTCGATACTATATGTAAGTTTCTTTCAGATATCTATATACAGAATAATGTAAAATTAGATCAAGTATATGTATGAAATGAAGTATCGCATTTATTATTTACAAATATATATAATAATATGTTCATATGATATATTGATAATAACTGAATTGAAATGATATGATATTTAATATAAATATTTATAAAATATCTTTAATTGTAACTATAAATTTACCTGTATATATATAATACAAATATGTATTTAATTTAATTATTTAATTGGCAAAACAAAATAAGAATTTCACATTTATTATGTGAAGTACAGCTTAAGTTTGTTTATCAAATTGATTATAAACATATCATTTTAAATTGTTAAATAATTGGATATACGCAAACGTACATGTTGTTTTATTAAGACTATGAACAATAAAGCTGTCCTTTTTTTCATAAGTTTTCATTTGGTATAAAGGATTGAAACTTCGTGGTGTAGGTAGTTGATAAAATCACCAATCTCAAAATCTGAATTTCAAACAACAGAAGGCTGATGCGTTGTCGGCCGTCGTCAAAATCAATCGTCACAGTTGAAAGCGAAAATAAGAAGAAAATCATAGAATCATATCCGTTGCTAGCCCGTTGATATTTTAACATTGGTTTAACACTTTAAATTAGTATCCTTATTGCAAGTTATTAAACATTTACCTAATATATGTGAATAAATTATTAATAATCCAAACACAATAATTCTTTCTTTATATGCATTTTGATATATTTATTATACATTTTATAAATTTATTTAATTATATATATATATATATATATATATTTTATATAAAGTATATGTATAATAATGGAAATTTTAAAAATGACTGAATTCTAAAAATCTAAAAATTATGTACAAATATTATATATTTTTTTTCATTATCTTATAACAAATGTTTTATTTTTCATTTATTAATAAATTTTATTACATTTCATTGATTTTATATATAAAAAAATATTAAGACATTTTTTTTTCTGTTCGCTTTTCATTTAGAATTAGAATGTATATTTACAAATATTTTCATTTGATTATAAATAATAAATTAAATATGTATATAGAATTTTCGTTCTTTTGTTTCCTTTAAATAATCTTCGATATTTGTGTTGCATTAAATATATTAAATAGAATTTTATTTATTTATCATCGGCGAGTTTATTTTTTCCATATATGAAATAATCGTTTTTTTTCTTTCTATTATTTCATATTTTTATAAATTACAAATAAAGTACAATAAACCAAAAAAAAAAATAAATAAATATACGATTAATTTTCATTCCACATAACATTTAATTTCTTTTCTTTTTTTTTTTAAATAGAATTATGAAATTATTATTTCAAATTAATTAGAATTTATTTTCATTTAATTAAATATCGCTGTGTGACTGATGTTTAATTATTTTTTGTTTTCTATTTGTATATAATAAAATATATATAAAATATTTTCATTTATAAATTTATACAATTTATTAAATTTTTGAATTAAAATTATATGATTATTACATACGCATATACAAGCAGATAACATACATACAAATATAGACAAAAATTGATTTAAAATTATATTACAAAAAAAAAAAGATATACATTCATATATTTATAATTATTTATACATATTGTGATATTTAAAAAGAGATTCACACACAAACATAACACATATATTTTTACAAAATCATAAAATAAAATATTGGTGAACTAGACTATACTCTCATGTTCAGGTCCTGATGGCGATAGTTCTTCAAAGTTAATACCACGACATGCAGTATTACCGGTTGTTTGTAAATTGCCTACTTTACGTAATGAAGCATCACTTGATTTAAAACCGGCACCTTGAAAGAAATTTACAAACCACGAACGAATTGAACCACGACTTAAAGCACCACCGCCAGTACCATCGCCGTGACCACCACCACCACCACGACGGCGGCGACTACCTTCATCATCTCCCATATTACCACCATCTCTATTTTGTGATTCATATCGACCATCAACATCACTAATTGTTTCTAATGAACGCCAACGTTTTGAATGTGATAAAAATTCATCATGAGGATTATTAAGGGAACGTTGTCGATGCAATAATGGACAATTTGAATCTTCATTTCCAATCATACCATTGCAATTGTAATTGTTCCTATTATTATTATTATTGTTAATGGTATTAACATTGTTAGTATTACTATTATCACTATTACTAACATTATTATTATTATTATTATCATTATTAAAATTAATATTATTATTATAATTAGTTAAATGCTTATAGGAAACTCTTTTACTATTATTATTATTTATATTATTATTATTGTTATTATTATTATTAATATTATTGTTACTGTGATTATTATTATTATTATTATTGTTATTATTACTTTGACTATTAATTATATTATTATTATTATTATTAATAATATTATTATTTATAGGTTCATTAATACAATTATTTGGATGTTGGCTTATCAATGATAGACCAGTCATATCTAGAGATCGTGAACTTGATTTTGAACATTTGATTAATGGTTTTTTTACAGTAGTAATATCCAAAATTGTATTACGTTTACGTAATTGACTTGGAAACATTTCCAATGATTTACATATACGTAAACCATTATTATTATTATTATTAATATTATTATTATAACTATTATTTGTACTATTATTACTGGGTAATAATTGTTCGTCGGCATAAAGCATGGCTATTCCATTTGGTGGTATCATTGAACTTAATATTTGTCTTGGTTTTACCATAGCCAATGGTTTACGTATAAATTCATTATATTCCAATTCTGGTTGTTCAATGGTACTCCGTAAATCCTCATATAAATACAATGGTGAACGTTCGAATTTTCTAAGTGGTGGACGTGGTGAATCTCGAGCAACGATTGTTGTACAAGCACCGCCACCGCCACCTGTAATGCTACCACCACCAACACCACAGCCCGCACCGCCACCACCTAGACTACCACCACCGCCACTATTACCACGGTGGCCGCCCCCAATTGCATATAATGAACCTTGTAAACTATGGGTACTGTCAATGTCACCACGAGGTGCAGTTGATTGTCGTCGACTGCCACCACCGCCACCTAAACATATATATTATAGATCATCAGCGTATTATAAATAAAATAAAATCAAAAATCGATCTTAATTCCATTCATTCATCAAATAATTCATTATGTTTTAATTGTAAAAAAAAGTATTGTCATGATTTTCAAATACGCATTAAATATAAAATTAAGTTTACCAAAATATGGTGCTCCAATATAACTGGGTTGTCTTGAATCACAATTAAATTTAGGACTACGTCGTGGTCGACAAAATAATGGTGGTGGTAAATCGCCTAAATCAAATTCACGACGTTGTACGGCACTTTCCGTGGCACCAATCAACCAATATGTTACAACTTCACCTTTGCCTTTCAATGGTATTAGTCCACGTGATTCGGTAATATACCCACCAATGCGATCTAATGCCTCTTTGCATTGTGCTGATATATGAATTTTTAACGCTTCCCCATTCGATTCCATACGTGATGCAGTATTAACGGTATCACCAAACAAGCAATAACGTGGCATCGTTAGTCCAACAACGCCAGCCACAACGGGACCTGTATGCATTCCTGTTTTTTTTTTTATTAAAATTTTCATTTAATAATTACTTTTTTATGTTAATATCATAATGGTATTGCCAAAATAAAATTTACCTATACGTAATTTTAAAACTTCATTTGGTCGATGTGCTATTTTATGTTGTCGTACAGCATGCAGCAAATCTAATGACATCGATGCAATTTCACCAACATGACTATCACCGTTACTTTCTGGTAAACCCGATACCTTTAGAAAACATCACAAAAATTATGCAATTTGTTATTGGATACATTTTTTTTGGCAATATTAACAATTTGGAATACAATTTCTTTGATATAACTCATAATTAGCAAATTAATACCATTTCATAATCTTATAAATAACATGTATTTGGTATATTATGGACCGAAAAGGTTACATTTTAGTTTAATTTGATCAATTAAATTCAATCGCAAAACATTGTGAATAATAATTAAAGATTTCACAATACAAAAAAATAAAATAAAAAATCAGTATATAAAAGAAAAATTCACAAAACATTACAATTGTATATAATTTTCCGTTAAAACAAAGAAAACCCATTTTCTCAAATAAATATTTTCTTACAAAACGATTTGACTCTTTGCTATACTAGCCTAATTTATATCTATATTACATTTTATTTTCCATCTATTTCAATAGATAATTTTCCCCGTAGTATTTGAAATATAAAGAAAATTCTACATCTACAGATAGATTTTTCATTTGATTTAAAAAAAAAACTTACCACCATATATGCATCACCAATTGTTTCAACTTTGTACACATCGTAACCCTTAATAATACGATCAAAAACTGTATATAAATCATTTAAAAAATTAACAACTTGTAATGGTGTACTTTCGGCTGACATCGCTGTAAAACCAACAATATCACTAAAATAAATTGTTACCTATATTGAGAGTGAAAAAAAAACACATCTTAAATATAAATATTAATAATCGAAACATTTCAGGATGGATGATAACTTACTGAATTATATGAGACTGGTTCAACACCACGTCCTTTTGTTAAATTTTCAGCTACAGATAATGGTAACATTCTGTGTAATAAATCTTCGGTTTTCTTTTTCTCTTCGCACAACAATCGCGTACGATCGCTTACAATTTCTTCTAAATTATCAGCATATTTTTCCATCATTTCCATCATTTGATCCATAATGTTTTTCGATTTTCCACCACGCATTTTTTTCAGTCTTGATCTATATTATAATTATCGTATTATATTATATACAAAAGAAAATCATTATATTTATATATCTATATATATATACACAATAAAAATTGGATAAATAAAATGTTAACCACACCTAATCAATGAAAATTCAGGTCGTACTTCTGGATTTTCATCCCATGATTCTTTTATACAATTTATAATATAATCGGCACAATTTCCTGAGTCTAATATACATGAAATTTCCGGTCGAAATGGTTCTTCATCAATTAATGGTTCACGTTTAACCAATTCAACAATTTCTTTTGGCTCCAAACCAATTTGTCCATATGGACCTTTACGTCCAATTACCTCATACAAAATAATTGCAAATGCATAGACATCCGCCTTTTGTGTACCATAAACATTTGGATTACGTAATAATTCGGGAGCTTTCCAAAATTGACCTAATTTATATAGATATATAAACAAAGAAATAATGTTAACATTTTTTTTTCATTTATACATAATGATAAAATTGAAAAATCATTAATAACATAAAAAAAAAACATTGTATATACTTCTATAATATTGATGTTCACCAATTGATTCACTTTCGGCACAATGTCGTAAATCATGTACACCAAAATCGGTAACTTGTAGCATCCATCTTGATGTTACAACACAATTTGATGATTTTAAATTACCATGAAAATTTAATGCAGAATCATGAATATAAATCATACCCTAATATATATATTTCAAAATTTTTCTTTCGATAAATGTCATCAAGAAACTTATATAAAAGAGGAGAAAATATTTAATCTCCCCAAAAAAAAAACAACAACAACAAATAATAAAACGAAAAACAACAAACAAACAATTTCAAACAATGAAAAAAAATAAAAGAATTTTATAAATTTACCTTAATTAAATCGTGCACCAACGATGCAATAAATAAATCATCTAATTTTATATCTTCATTTTCTATAATATCGTATAAACTGCCCTTGGCACAATAATCAGTGACTAGTAACGTTCGCATTGGTTCAACAACCGCACCAATAAAGCTATTTATATTATCATGACGTATTTCCCGTAATAAACGCATTTCTTTCATAATATCTCGTGATATATCCTTTTTACGGGCAAATTTTAATTCTTTAATTCGTATAACAACACCTCGAAAACGGCCAGTTGTTGTGAATACTTGATTTGAACAACGGGATCCGTACGATTGAGCGCTGACTAAACTTAACTGAAAATTGTTTTATATTGGAAAAAAAAATATGAAAATTGTGAATGCATATGAAAAGTTTTTAGTTTTATGTAAATAATTTATTGGTAATGAACAAAAAATTCAATAATTGAGGTATTATTCAACAGTATTGCGATTTCATTGGAAACCAAAAAAAAAGATGTCAAAAGATCTTTCCTTTACTTGTTATAAATTACAGTAAAGATCACAGCATAGAATTCTAATAATTTCCACAATGGAATTCATTGTTTTTAAATATAAGTTCATTAAATTTTCACAGTTCGGATCGTCGAATATTGTCTAATCATAAAAATGTTAGAATTACCTTACTCGGCGACGATACAATATCATTACCGAAATAACCCTTTATTTCACTGGGATCAATTTTCCACAGCAAACCTTCGATTTCCAATTCAATTTTCCATTTTCGATAAATGCTCATTGTTATAACACCAGCACAAAATAATATTAATGCTAAAACGCCAGCGGCAACCATTGACGTTATATGGGATTCATCTTTAGGACATAATTCATTCATAAAACCACATATTGGTTGATCGGCTGGTTTTTCTGGGCCAGGCCAATCAACGCGTACCGATGAATTAATTATTTTATATTCCTGTAAAAATCATTGTAAATATTTTATTATTAGGATTACTATAATATTAATAATATTATTATTGATGGTATTATTTTTATTTATTTATATAACATACACTTTCTTCTTATCAATAAAAATGCAAAAATAGAAATAATAATATTAATGTTTAAAATACATATCCTTCAAACAGAAAAATAATCGGATTATTGATATTCATATATATATATATATATATATAATATATATATATATAAACATTTTATAAATAATGTGTACTCATAGAATATGTACAAATATATATTTATATCGCATGGAATGTACATGGAAACTTATTAAAAAAAAGAAAAAAGAAAAAAGCAATGATCAATGAAATGATTTAAAGCGAATGCAAATGTATTTATTTTATTTTTTTTTATATATCATATGGACATATATATAGGATTGCTGTCATCGTATAATATATTGGAAAAATGCATTCAAATACTAAGCAGATGTATGTATGATAAAAATTTCCATATATTCATTTGAAATTTTTCATTTTCACACGAATGCATACGCATTGACGACATATTATACAAATATTTCACTTTTTGAAAATAATCAATCATAGATGATTTCAAAATAATATGTCTTTAAGAATTCTTGCATTTAAATATACTTAAAATCAACACTTTTCTTTTTGACAATATCAAAAAAATCCTTATCAAAATAGTTAAAAAGTCAAATATAAATATGCATTGGATGTTGGGGGACTGGAAATTATAATGAATATGTATGTTTGCATGCATAATAAAAATTTTTCTAATTTTTTTAAACTATAATTAAACTACATATTTTATATATTTTGGTAAAAACGACGACTCACTCACTGGAAAATCGTCTCCTTGTTGAAAAAAACCAACGGGAACCATATGCAAATTACATGAAAAATTTTCACGATTCGATAGTGTATATGGCTTTAATGATAACACTGAAAAATTTCCTTCTGAATCACCATTTTCATCAATTTTTATTGTGGCACCTGTAATACCTGCGAAATGATTTGGAAAATGATTTAATAATATTTTGAAATTGTAATATATGGTAGTTATCATAATGAAACTTACTTTTATAAGTACGATTTTTGATAATTGTTTCAATGATACGTGCCCCATTACTGGCCACATCAAATATAATTTCATCGGTTAATGGTTGTGTCTCTTGACGTAATAATTTATCGAGTGCCCATGCATACAATTTAACAGAATCATAGAGGTAGGCGGCATAAATAGATACAAACTATAAGATTTTACCGATAAGTTACTTTATTTTTGTATATATATACACACATTTAATAATTAAATATTTCAATTACCTTTATATAATTATTAACATTAAAAATATTTGGCATTAAAAAATTAAATGGTTCTTTTGTATTATATTCACGAACTTTTGCTGTAAAATTTTCATAATTTTCTGTTGGCGGTGTTGAAACAACAACCAATAAACTACGTGCACGTTTTTCAAAATTTTCCACTTCATGACATGATGACAATTTATTTAATTGATCTGTTTTCCATAAGTATTTTTGTGCTTCCCTAAATATTTTACAATATAAAATAAAAGATTGAGATATTTTTCTTATATGGATCACTTTTGTAAATTTGTTTTTATTTTAAAAGTTAGATTGACTGGAAAAATGAATGACAATAATATACACAAGAAAATATACCGGGAAAAATTTATTTATATATATTTTCTTGTAAATGGTGTATAATAAATAATAATTTAAACATATACTATAAATGGTTTTAGTTAAATATGAAAGGATGTCTGGGACGAGACAAACATTTTATGTTTATGTATATGAATTATATTCATCATAATGCTGTATAGATTGTTAATTATAATAATTTTATGAATATATGTTAATTATTATATAAAGTTTAATCGGGAAATTATTTAAATGATTTTATTTTACTTTTCAATGAAATGAAGTTCTGCTTCAAGTAACATACAATGACACAAAAAATTCTGAGAATTATTGAAACGTCCGATTAGAATAATTATTTCTTACTTTATCCAAACTCAAAATCAATCATTACGTGGAAAACAAAAAGACATTGTTATTACCAAATTTTGAATAAAAAACTTACAACTGATCCTATCAAATCCTATATAAAGAAGTTAATAAATGCCGCCTTTTAACATAAATCATTCCTTTTAATTCGCAAATAATTTATTAATACCAAATAATTTTAAATATACTCATATTTATTTTGGTTTATAAATCCGTTTTATAAAGAATAGATGGATTTTTTTATTTTAAATATAAGAATCTGTTTAAAATGTGTATGTAAAATAATAAAGTATATAAAACATCCGGATTATATAAAGATCGGATATTATAAGGATTATATATTGGATATAAAATTATATAAAAATCAATAGAAGAAAATATTATCAAAAGTAAAATATTTCATCAAATATATTTTCTCATAAATCAGTTTAAATTTTAAGTTTCTTTTCTATTATATGCTATATATTCTATATAATCTATTCTATTTCTATATATATATGTTATTGACAAATGACGAGGAATTTTCAAACAAACAAACAGAAAATAAAAACAGAATGAAAATAAAGAAGCTTTTTCTAAATAAATATATGACATATATATATATCTATATTTAAAATCCATTTAAAACAAAATTTACCTAGGTGAATACGTCATCATATCAACATATATAACCATATATTCACCTTTTGCAAATAATTGAACAGTATCCATTGATGCCATCATGTCAACAAGTGCTGTTGGTGTACCCAAAAATACATAAACCCTTGTACGATTCATTGTATTTTGTATCAGCTATATATAGATATAGAATCAATAAAAATGATAAACAATATAAATGAACTTTGTGAAACAAAACAACAAAACCTTATATAAAAAAAATAAAATTTACCTGATACCAATAACCACTACGACAGCAAATCATATCATTTTCACAACATTTATGATTATCAATTACTTTTTCGGAATGATTAATTATCATTTTTTTCTTTTCGGCTTGTTCCTTTAACGATTTCGCTACCGTTGACCAAAGTTCTTCGTGGATGATTGAAAATTTTTTCCAACCATAATAATTTAATAAGGATATAACAGATTTTGTTACCTGTTCGTATAAATTTATATCATATTTTTATTATTTTTTTTATAATAGAAAGGAAAAAAAAATATGAAAAGGTAAACAAAAATATAAAGAAAAAAAATGTATATCTAATTCCAAGGGACAAAAAATAAATCATTGTAATCATATGATTTACACTTTCGTAACGTTAAATTAATCTTTAATGTCAACCAAATTTTTTTTTTATTTTAATGAAATTAATGCACATAAACGAATAAGATTTTTCTTTTTCTTATTTCGCGATTTCAATTATCAATACATAACAAAATAAAATTATAATATCATATTATATCAAAATTTTGTATATATACATTCTCAGAACAAACGCGATGAATAATAAATAATTTGCGATAAAAATTTTAGTTTTTTGGATGAATTATACCATTATACTTAAAATAAAATTATTTTTTATTATAATTTCTTCAAAATTCATAACATCACATCTATATTTAATGCATTTTATATGAAAAAAAAAATAACTCTATTTACATTTTCGCCCACTTATTGTGTGTGTGTATATACTTAAACATTTATGTATACAATAGATTCGCGATATAAGGAACCTTTTGAATAAGCAAACCTCGAAATACGCGAACGCTTCTATCAAATCAATCAAAATCTCAATATAAGAAACGATTTGTGTATCTCATTCACGCATTGTTTTTCAAAATAATTGCTTAAATTGAATATATCATTTGATGCGTTAACCTCTTTTCCGACGTTTGATAGATCTGGCTATTAAAAGCTATTTTAACATTTTTTACGGAATCCTCCATGTATAAGGAAAATTTGAAATAGGGAACAAACCTCCTTGCAATCAATTGTTCCTTATATCGCGATTCTACGTTATATATATATATATATATGTTATATATATTATAATAACATTAAGATTTTTTCATATAATATAATGTTATTTATATTTTTTTTTTTGTAATATTGTTGTTCATTGCGTATTTTGTTTTTGAATATATATAATAATAATACACTTTGGTAAATGGCATAAAATTTTATGTACACGATTTTGTAATGTATATATAATTTTCATTCAAACATATATAAATAAAATATTTGTAAACAAAATAATACTTATTTACTATATATTTTCAAATATCTAAATATATATAATATACAGATAAAAATGAAATTATTGAAAATTTTATATATAATTTCATGATAAAAGAATATTTTAAAGATTTTTCAAACACTCACCAACACTCAATGAAAATTTTATATATATAAATATATGTATTATGAATAATTCAAATATTTTATATAAACAGATATTATACGGAAATAAATCTCGCAACGATTCTTTTCGGCGTAGATATAACATATATATATTGGTTTTTATAGTTACAAAGAAAATTTCAGTTTATTATCATTCCACACATTTATAAAAAATAATGATTTCATATTTTGGATTTTTCATTTTCATTTCAATTGTACAAAGAACAAAAAACAAATATAGCAAATAATCAAAATGAAACAATATTGTTTATTTGAAAAAAAAAAAATAAAAAATATTGCAGAACGATGAATGGAAAGCCATTATCAAACATGGTATGGTATATATTTAAAAAAAAAAATTGGTTTTTCATGACTGAATAAACATTTGATAAATAAATGTGCAATTAATTATTTAACATTTTATAATAGCAATAGGTATATGAATAAAATTTAATGAAATATATATATAGTTAAGATCATAAAAAAATTATAAAATATCTGTGCGTTGTTAAAAAAATATATAAAAAAATTAATCTGAAAATAACAAATTATTAAAATTAAATGAGGCGAGCGCGAACGATTTAATTTATTTCTATTTTAACTTAATTTAAAATATTTTAATTTTATATAACAACCGTACACTTGCGATGATGACAAGTTAGTTCATATCTAAATTAATATATGATATATAATTAATTATCTGTGTAAAGAAATCTATATAATTTTGATGATTGAAGTTCTATATTTGATAATGTATGTATTCCATCATATATCATTTATCATTTGGGTGTTAAATCATATATTTTGTAGATAATTCACCGAAAAATCAATAAGAATATTTAACATACATTTTATATTAAAGTGATTGTGCGGGCGAGTTATTATGATGACTCAATTGAAGTAAATAGCTTTGATGTATGTTTTGAATCACATAGGCTAGATAAAGTTCAAGTTAGTAGAAAGAAATTCCATATTACATTTAATATCGACAACACTATTTGGCTATTAGTTATTGTTATTCTAATTCTAGTTCAATTTTCAAGCAAAATACCTAATGGGGTTTGTTTGTTGTAACAGAGGTTAAGTTTTTTGTATTGATAAAAAAAAATTCATAGATAAAAAGAAAAATAATCTCAATAGCTATAATAGATGAATATTATAGACGAATTCAAATTCACATAATAATAATAATATTCATAAATTTTCTATAATACCATTATTTTTAATTTAATGTGTTCGTGCGTGTGTGTGGAAAGAATAAAGATTTTTTTCCACATAAACTATTTGAATTATAATTAAAATGTTATAATCTAAATATTTACCAAAAGTACACAAATTTAAAAAACAAAAATATGAAAATATTTATTAGATCTTTTACAAATTTCTTGATCCTCCAAATATGTTTCGCGTTTATTTTTTTTTTTTTTTTGTGTTTTATATATATTTACTTTAAATATCGCATCATAAAGATTATAAAAAAAAATTCAAATAAAAATTTTATTTATACAACAAAATATGAAGCAGAAAAAATGTAAACTAAATTTATGAAGAACATTTAATTAAGACTATAATTTATCTGGGTATTTGTATATAATATAATAAAAAACAAATTTTTTTCTCTGGCTATATATACAAGATTTATGTACAACTATAACAAATATTTTATTACCAGTCATATTTTCTATTTCTCTTTTTTTTTTTTTGTTAGACTTTCAGATATTCATCAAAATGTTTATGCATAATTAGTTTTTTCTTTAATTATAAATAAATACGGACATTTTTCATATAATTACAATGATTTTTATTAAATTAACGTTTTTGAAAGAGTTATTATAATGGAAAATTTAATTTTTATTTTTTTGGGCAATAATCAACATATAATGTTTGTATAATATAATAAAATATAGTAATAATAAAGTATAATAAAATTAAAAAAAAAACAGAAACATACCTGAGTATCTGGTGGTTCGGTTCTTGCAAATGTCGGTATTGACGATGCCATATAATCGGAACATTTCTGAGAAAAAAATAAAACAATAAATCGTTTAACAAATTGTTAAATTAGGAAAATGTTATATGTTCTTAAAGTTACAAAAATAAAATACTTACATATGAAATCATTGGTATATTACGACTTTGTGAAACGATTGCCTCAACGTGACAGGGACCTTCGGGTCCAAAAAATGTAGCCACCCCATCGCATAACATTTCGGTAATTGCACGAGTTGCTAAAACTGTATCACCACGTGTATCATTCCATCGTAATGCAAGTGTAACATTTGGTAAAACATGTGGATCATTATTTATCTGAAAACATACATAAACATTAATTTTAATTGTAATGACAATTTATATCTACTTTTTTTTTTTAAAAACAATAACATACCTCAGCCAATGCCATTGTTAACGCACCAGATATAGCTAAACCTTGTTTATCCTTAAGTTCACCTTTGATGGCCGTTAAATAGCCAACTGTTAATACGGTTTTCTTAAAATATTTCGGTCTATCGACACCACCACCACCCACAATAACCGCACCATTTGCATAATGAATATTCGCTGCGGCCACTAAAAGCAGTAGTAGCAGCAGACAGGGCCAACGCGTCATGGCCCCTTTGAACGGGGCCGATCGGCGCGACTCCTGCAATAATAATATTCACCTGCTGAAATAAAAACAAAATAATTTAATAATTTTTCTATATTCTATATTTGATAAATTCATAGTTTCTGAACGTGAATAATAATAATAATAATAATTTTAGAAAATGTTTATTTAATTTATATAATACAAATTTATGAAATAAAGTGATTTCTTAATATAATATTATTGACATGTCATTAAAATAATCGACCGTACATACAACATATACAATAATAAACATATACATAAAACAAAATGTCATATGTATTTTGATGAATCTAAAATGCACATTTTATAACTATTATTATAACTATGTGTTTGTTCTATATATCGCAGTTTCACATGTTTGTATCAAATAGATCTCTCAAAATATAAACGATTAAATCCTATTTCTATGTATATATACATAAAAATCACAGTGTGATATTTGAACATAAATTATATTATAATGCAATCATTTCATATACAATCTCTATTCTTTATATATATGTATATATATGGTATACTATAAAAAGGTAAAGAAATATAAACAAATGTGTGCTAAAATAAATAAACAGGTAGCGTAAACATATGAATGAAGATGGACAAGAAAGTCAAAGTCATCATCGTTAAACTTTAAATAAAACTATATATATATAATAAAATTTGTTACAAAATCAATTTAAAATTAACTTTTTTTTACATCATAATATATAGGGAAAATCGCTCAGCTGTAAATTCAAACAATAATTGTATTTGACAGATTTCAGCTGCTTTACATGCGTGCAATAATAATATATATGGCTCTCCATAAGTTTGTATAATCAGAATATATAATTTTAAGTTAAACAAAATTCGACTATCCGAATTTTATACCATATTTGTATCCCAACAATTAGATATAAACAAAATATATAATATCTTGAACAGCACAATTCAATTGAACATTCGCAATATTTTAGTAATCAAAATTACAAAACATAATCTTCATTTCCAATATATGTGTGAAAAATTTAAAGCAGAATTTCACTTATTATATAAAAACAATTCAATTACCTTTCATATGAAAAACGATTGATTAATTTTTCAATTTATATTTTTTTGTCAATTTAAAATGATATAGAGTATTCAAATTTGTGTATGTAGATTTATTATTTAATCACAAGAATCTTTAAAGAAAAGGCAAAAAAAAATAAAACAAGAAAAACCACAAAATATATTCAACTTTGCATTTAAGTAATATATCAAATAATAAACGTGACCCTGATTATGAATATAGAATAACACAGATTTTGTTTTTTTTTAAACTCAACATACAATTTCAGTATATATATACTGGAAAAAAATTTATATCTTTTTTGTTCAAACATTATTAAAATATCTGCAATGCATATTTTATATTTAAGCATTATATATAGCTTAGGTATTTATTATAATAAGATAACAAAACAACAAATTAAAAAAAAACCAATCATTTTATATTTTAATAATATTAATAATAAACAAAAACAAAACACAGAAATGAAGAAAAACATACAGAAACAAAAAAATTGATTTAATAAGTCAGAGAACAGATGAAAAAAAAAACATTTTTTTATTTTAATCTTATAAATATAATCATAATATATATATATATATATAAATTATATATCGTATATAGATTGTATATGCATATAAATTTAATGTAATGTATATGCGTATATATTAAAAAAAAAATATAAATATTACAAAACCAGTAATTTAGCCTAACGATTTGAGTAGACTCTTTGACGACTTCATCGGTATAATATAATAAACAGTACAACAAAATATCGACGACTTAAGATCAACGAAGACATAAGAATTTTATTTATATATGTGTACATGATGATATTTTTGTAAAAAAAAAAAAAAAGGTATATGTAAAATAATTATACAAGATTATATTTATTACAAAAATGAACGCGTATACAACATCACATCACTTTAGCAAATCGACAATTAATCACAGGAAGTAAAACATATAAATAAAGATACAATTATTATATACTAAAATAAAATATGCATACAAAATCAATATCACAATACTCAGACTTTTAAAACTTGGATATATTTTGTGCTGAAATGAAATTTGTTTTTTTTTTTTAATTTTATTACACTCAATTCACTTTATATATATATTCGCTATACATATATATATATGTATACAGGAGGATGTATAAAGCAACAGCAGCCATGGTTGAGATTCGCTAATGAATCCTGTTTTTTTATTAAGATCTCTAATTCGGTAATTTTTTTAATTTTACAAGAAAAATTACCTTATTTTTAATTTTCAAAGAAAGTAAATTTATTTGGTCAATATTCTAGAGAATACCATTCCTAAGTAGTTAACATTCAATGCATCAATTTAAAAACAAAAAAGTAATAAAGTCATAAATCATTTAGAATGCACCACATCGAGGAATCTCTAAATGGATGATACTGTTTTAGAACATCATGTACCTACTATTCAAAAAAATAAGTGGTTGATAAACAAGAATTTCAATTACAATTTAATCAATATCAATATATTTTATTTAAGATACATATACAATATATAAATTGTATTAAATACAAAGACTTTTGATACACAGTAAATTCACAAATCTATAGACAATAAATAAATGTATAAAATCAAAATAGTAATAGGGATATATATACATATCGATATCGATGACACATATATTAAGTATATATTTAAAACTCTATATTTGAAATGTTTAAATTTAGTTATATACGCGTCTAATAATACTATACTATACTAAAAATCTGCAGATTCTATATATAACGAGGTTAACCAATATATATTTATTTATGTTTGTCGTATATGATCATGAATTTTTCATGTAATTTAGTATATTAGTATATATTTATATATATAGAAATGTAAAACCACAACATATTAATTATATCACAGGTATAATTGGGATTTCTATCTAAAAAGAAATGTACTCGAATAAATAATTGATATTTAAATCAATATACATAGAATACGATAATGAAATGAAGGAAAGGTATTGTTTTTTTTATGTATTTTTGCCTCTAACATATAGTATGGTGTAGTTAATAAAAATGGTATAACCTAAAATTCTTACAAAATTTGGGAACGTGGGTTTGTTCGAATCCTTTATACCGAAGTAGTAAAATGTGTTTTGTATTTTTCGGTTATTTACGAATCAGAATTTTTACACAGAGTTGAATATTTCTATCCTGTGCCGAATAGACCCAATAATCTGTATTTTATTTTATTTATTGAATAATATAGTAGTGGATTATGCGATGATATACCAATTTTATGAATGTAATAAAAAAATCTTAACAAAATGCTTTCGAATGTATTGATTATTTAAAAAAAAATTCTATTGCGAATATATACGCGATGAATGATTTTGTTTTATTTTATTTGTGTTCCATTTAAAGGTCATATATTAATCGCATAAAACTACACGTGGATCATATCTTAAAACTTAATATATATATAAAAAAAAGATGATATCTTTATAAAATCAATATTAAACATCAATAATATATGTACATGTGAATGTACTTAAAGAAAAACTTTGTTAAATCTTTGTATAATTGAAAAGTAGGTATCGTTTTTATAATAAAATCTCTTTAGTCATCTTAAAATCTTAAAATAATATTAAAACAAAACGAACACAAAATAAAACCAAAAAAAAAAAAAAAAAATACTCAACCAAAAACCCAAAAAGTCTAACATATTGAAAAATGAATGACAAAGCATTATTATTTTTTTTTGTTTAAACTTCATTCCAAAGTGATTTTTTTTTTAGAAACCGAATGTATGTACCATATATGTATATAAAATAAGATTGATTTTGAATAAAAATCATCAAACTTATACTTATGCAAAACTCTATATGTATATATTAAAATTTAAATAATAATAGTAAAAAAACAGGTGTTCGTATACATTTTTGCAAATTGTATAATTAAAATTCATTAAATTGTTTAGTAAAGGTAAAATAAAATGTCTATGATACTAATCTTTATATAGTACTATTTTTATTTAAATTTATATGATTTTGATAGATGTAAGCATTTTCAGTTATTATATATGTATGAAATGTTGTTGTCGCGTCCAACAAAAATCAAAAAGTTATTATTATTAATATAGATGATAAAAAATAGCATTAAAATGTACATGTCACAATTTTATGTTAATTAATATATACTATATGTATAAGTAAAATGTATATAGACGTTCTAATTAAACTTCTTTTTCTTTATATTACTTATTAATTTTTTATTGAGCAGAGTATTTTTTTTTTTTTAAAAGTTAAAATATAGGTATTACATTAATTTAATTAAAATATATTCAATTTAACAAAAGATAATAAAAGAAAGCTTATTGTAATTTTACAAATATTAATGTCAATATATTAAAGTAAATTCGGGGCTGGCTTACAATTTCACTTTGATTCAAAATCACACAAAAAAAAGTCTGATTTCTTTCGGTAATGTTTTTTTATTTATTAATATATTTGAAGTCTCATTTACACCTTTTCATGTATAGGGGAATAATGTTTTATTTCATATTCTAATTTCGGTCTTACATATATAGGATCATGTACTTACACTTCAATGCATTCATATGATCATAAACCATATAGTTTTTTACGTAACTGTACATATAACATCTTAATAAACTGCATGTTCATTCAAATATATAATAATGTATGCATTCGCTGAATTTATTCGAAATTATAAAATATGGTTTTTCTCCATTGCAACGAAATAGATTTCATTCAAAATGTTTTCCTTAAAATCATTCATATCCCATGTTTTTGCATTTAAATTTCTAAAACAGTAGTATTTTCTTAAGAATCTATAAATACACTTTTTTTATCCTTTATTATATTGTCTTTTAGGATTTTTACCGCCGATTTGGTATTAATGAAATTTCTAAAGTCACAATAAAGGATCTCTAAAACTTAGATAAATTGCCCCTAAAATGAATATATGATGATAGTGAGTGAAAATTTGTTAAATTTTTTTGGTATTTTCTTATCAGTATGTTCTATGTTTCTGTATATTTGTGGTTTGATCCATCTAAAAATGAAGAATATTTTTATATAAATATATAATATTATTTTTAAAAAACCAAATTTAAATGTTTTTATGTTTATTTTAAATGTATATATACAAGAAAAAATTATGAATAAAAAATATCCCCATTTAATATCTCTTTTCAATAAACATCATCATCCCCATCATTTAATATTCCCTTTTCTTTTTCATATGATATTTATTCCTATATATATATATATATGTTATCAGAATATATAAATATATTGAAATGGTTATATATTATACAAACAAAAAAATAAAGTGTCTACTTTGTGCTTCTTGGTTGTTTTTTTTTTTTTTGCATTATGTTTGTTAACTTAAAAAAAACATAAGAATTTAACAAACCATAAACTTTCTACATTCCATATATATACAAAACAAATATAGAAAAACCATATAAAATAGTTAGTTATATATTTATATAAATGTGAAATAATTGAGGGAGCTTTTCCTTTCTCAACATTTTTCTGCACAAGTAATTTTGTACCAAAAAATGAAAAAGAAAACATTTAACTTTATTTTTGTCCTACCATACTTAAGCGTAAATTGGCATGTTTCAAAAATCGATAATGTTCTTTTATAAAAAAAAACTAATGATTTAATAAAAAATTTTGTTTTTTTTTTTCAAAAAAATAGAATCTTACTGGTTTTTAAACATACACAACGTTTGTATTTGAAAATTAATGATTTTATGTATATATTAGCGACAGGTTTTTAAATTATATTATAGATACTAACAATATTCAAATATTGCAAAAAAAAAAAACCTTATATAACAATAAAAAAAAATACACCCACAACTGAAATATTTGTTCATTTTTTTTAATTCGATTGATATACTTATATACTGTGTTGGTTAAATCAAATCAAATATGAATGAATGAATGAAAAAAAGTTATTAATGTTTTTATATTAAGATTTTATATTTTCATGAGTAGATTAGATATTTTCATTATTATTTATAGATTTAAGAATTCGTATATATAAATTGATCGTAAAACCGGCTTTTTTTTTATATATCGTATATATATAAATGATTTTATTTAATATATATGTTCTTATGGGATTATAATTTAAATATATAATATAATAAGAAGAAAAAAAAAATTAAATTATGGTGACACATAAAGATCAAATTCGAATTGTAATACAACATTTTTCATTTTGTCTGTTGTATTTTTTTTTAATTTATTATTATTATTATTCTAATATTTCCTGTGTTTATATATTAATTTTAATAATTCAATATTATGTAATTGTATAAGAATCGATGACTAAGCGTTTATTTTTATATAGGTATATTCAAATTATTTTAATTGAAAAATCTTAAGTCTCAGATCAGATGAAAAATCGTTGATACGATTCTAAACAATGCTCATATAATAACGTAAATGAAATCAAACTTATTTGTAAGTTTAACGTTTAAATATATACAAAAACACAAACTTATATGGTAAAATGGTAGAGTTACATGATTGATATTCCTGTGACTTTTCTGATATAAATTAGAGTATATTAAAAGGTATAGAGAAAAATTTCACTCCCACAAAAATTTCAATAAATGTTCAAAATGTAAAATGTATCTTATAGAAACTTGGAATTCCACATTTGAAAATGTACAATAAGAAGTATCTCTCAAAGCCGAATATATATACAAGTACACTTGATAATATACAAATTGTTAACTTTTGCAAAATTAGTATGTGCGATAGACACTAAAATATTTTTCACATTGTTTAATATATTTTAAAATGTATTTCAACCCCCCGTTTATTGTTTATTTATAATTACTCATACGTGTAAAAGCAGTAAAGAGTAAATATATATATATAGGTCTTCTAGTATCACTTTAGTCGCTTTCATATAACTTTTCCGAGATTTTACACTTTTAAATAAAAATAAATCAAATCAAATTTAGTTAAATTAATGAAAATTTTCCGGATTTTCCAATGATTATAATTTCCGAACCAGGTAACCAATCTTAATGATTAGACCATCAAAAGAAAGGTATTTCCAAGCACTTTAAGAATAAAATTAAATTAAATGGAATTTAAAATTAAATCGTATTCGTATTAAAAAGATCATAAAAGATTACTAAAGGTCTTCTAGTATCATCGCATATCATATATATATGAAATTTCGCTTTTAAAAGAATTTTATATTTATCTATAGTGCTGATTATATAGAATTCTATTGAAGTACTTAAAGCAAATTTATTAAATTAAATTGTTTCGTTTAGGTAATATTCAAAATATGAAAAGATTTTCATGTTTAACATTATTCACTAATTTTCATTAAATCAAATTATTTATTAAATTTATATATATTATTAATATGTTTAATAAGACGTCTATAATAAATAAGAAGTAAATCTTAAATGGTTTTCTATATATTCCGCAAAATCATTTAGAATATAATAATATATATAGAGTTAATTAAGTAAATAATTTGAAGAATCAATAAACAATAAATTTCATATATTATACATAAATTCCATATCTAATATATAAATAATAATTAAATTTATTATGTGTTAAATATACAAAACAATTCCTTTTATATGCACATTATATATACATAAGATGTATGTATCTCATAAATGCATACAATATACGATTATGTATATATAGAATAGAATATAATGTAACGTATATATTTACATTTTACAACCGCACAGATATATGTATGTATATAATATACATCTTTACAATTATAACGATATAATTTTAAAATATTATGATGTATAAATAAAACGAAGAGTAATTGATCATCAAAGGTGTTCTAATAATTGTTTTATATCAATTTAAGCATACAATTGATATAACATAACATGGGGAAATAAAATCAATCTAATTAATATTAAACCATATATTAAATAAATATTGAAATATCAATGTATTCTATAGGTAAATATAATATTTTCTCAATAATATATTTAACAAGTATACTAATAGTGTTGAAGTGCAAATACAAATATATAAAAACCCGGTCAAACGAATAAAAATCTTCTACAATCTGCAATTAAACTGTATACGGCGTTTACTTAAAAAATTGATTTTTTTTCATTTAGTTATCACAGAGTTTTATCATTCCGGTAGCGATAATATTGACGTGATTTTAAATGTTACAAGGAAATTCGATGTTAAAAATTTATTATCAATCATGTAACAAAAACAATAACTAAAAATACCCATAAATTTATATATATTCAATTTGTGTACATAAAAATAAAATTCTTATATAAATTCAGATACTATATTTTTCAATAAAATCACATAGTAACGATACTCATGAATACAATAAAATATTATAGAATAGATAATAAATTCTGAGAATAATAAATATGTGCTTTCTATATTGTATATGTAAAATATTGTGAAAGATAAAAATTATCATAAAAACAAATATGATGCATATGCATATAACGATATAATTGATATAACGCACAGAACAAACAAGTTTCGGATCTGTATAAAAATAAAATGCATATTTTTTTAATTATTATTTCTATAATAAATCTGTTTTGTTTTTGTTTGATTATACTCTTTTGATATATTAATAATAAATTATTGCTGATCTCGTAAAAATAAATTTTTTTATTATTTTAATACTGTTCTTCAATCGTATAAACAATAAATGATGCGATGCTATATAAATTGATACATTTTAAAAACTGATGTACATTTAATTTGAATTATATTTATATAGGCATCATCTGCTATCTGTTGATCTTATATTCACTATAATATTTATATTTTATGGGTATGTCAGAGATATAGTTTATATAAAAGCAAACAATAAACACATTTGAATATATTATAAATATTTTATAAGATTTTTTGATATTTTAATGTGTTTGTATTCTCTATTACTATACAAATTTTATAATTATTTTTTTTTTATTATTATTAAACGATAGTCTAATAAAATTAAAAAAAAAACTATATAGCAATAGATTTTTTACATATATATAATTATGAAGTCGCCAATATGGCTACCACAAAGTAAATTTTGAAGAAACTACAATGGCAAATATATTTTATATTATTTTCCCTTTGTTTGTATTTTATAATCTGTATAAAGTGTATTATATTAAAACAAAAAAAAAACAAATGTATGTCAATAAATTTATAGATTATTTTATTTATTTTGCATTTTTTATACAATAACGTTACAGCATTGGCGGGTCGTTAGAGTAATTATTGGCCAAACGATGTGATGTTCTGAAAGGTACAAACAGCATAAAAATGAATTAATTATATTACAAAAAAAAATTCTGTTTTCAAACAAAATTTTCCGGAAAATGCAATTTTCCAAATTTTGAATGTTTCGAATTAGGGTCATAGTTTTTCTTCTTCAATTTTCAATTTATTCGAATCATTTGAAAACTTAATGAAAATTTATTAAAGAATCTTTTGAAATCATTAGTAACATTAGTTCTGATAAAATTTCGAATATGGAAAATTTTGCAACTGGTAAATGACTTTTTTGTAAGATATTTAATTTTTGTTTTATATCGTATCGTTTGGGTTATCGGATAAAATTGTTTCACGTCCCATCGCTGCTCTATTTTATATACTATACTTATCTGATTCAAATAATTATATATATATATTTATTTATATAAAATATTGTAATATTGTATATTTTATAGAATGGGCGTAATTAAAAAAAAATGTTATATAAATAAATGTTATAATATATTAAAAATTGAAATACTAAAAAATTTTGCATTACACTGAACTTATAGATAGAAATGTAAATCTTAAAATCTTCCAAAATCGGATTAGCATTTTCTTTTTACTTTTGTTATATATATATATATATGTTATATATATATATATATATATATATAAATATGTATAGAGTTTATACAGTTTCTGTATATCTTTTATTTATATCTATATGTAAGTAAAAAAAACTTCTACTAATAATGAATAGCATCCTAATAATAAATAATACACGTAATATTTGCGGATACTTTTAATAACATTTCGTTTCATTCATTTTTTTTAATATTAAAGAGAAAAAAATTTAATCGTTTTCGTTATCGCAAATCATTTTTAAATTTTTTATGTTTGTGTCTATAATTATTGAAACAGATTATTGAAAATCAGTTTTCAGTTTAGCATATTTTATTATCAAATCAGCATCAGGTGTATCGTTTTGTTGATTCAAACACAATAATATTATGTTATATATAGAGTAAAAACATTAATTTGTTTGTAAACAAAATAAAAATAAGCCTTGAATATAACATAATGAAACATAAAAATATTCAGTAGTGTTCACTATAAAAATATGATATCAATATTAGTATATTCAATATAAATATCTCATTTATTTTTTATCTCAGATCGCAGATTTATTCTGTTTTTTGTTTCTTTTTAACAATTTTACTTCAATATATATATATCTGGTATAAAACAAACGAAAATATATAAAAAATACTGATCACTATCTTTTAAATCTTTTATTTATACGTGTTTATTTCTTTTTTTGGTTTTAACTTAATATTTTAAAATTTACATTTAAAAATAAAAATAAAATCACAGTCGTAAATATAAATCTATTTATAAATGATAATTATTATTATTATGTGTGCAATAAGCAATAATATATATATACGATCGAATGATATTGCAAAAATTCTCTGTATATAATTATTATTAATTAAATCAGCAAATTTTTATATATTGAAATTAAAACATTAATAATAATAATATTATATTTATATATTCATCAACAAATATATAAACAATAAAATAATATGTTTATATAAAAGAAAAAAAAATGGGTTTTTTTTTGTTTTAAAATTTCATAGAATAATAATAATAATTGTGATTAAATGCATGTATGTCTATTTTTAAAATAAATATTGAATTATTTTTAGAATGTTATCTATATATATAAATAACAAAATATAAAAAAAACTATTTTATCTCATTTAAATTTTTACGTACGTATATGTAAATAAGTAAATATACAAATATGTCTACTGTAATATATATCGTAAAAATATGACATTATATGGTTATATTTTTGGATTCCATTTAATTTATTTTTTTTTTTGAAATCAAGCACACAAAATATACGCGTATAGTTATAGTTAATACTACTATATATATATTGAAGATATTACTGAAGAATATATGATAATAAACACGTATATGTATGTCAAAGTACATATAAAAAAAAATTAACAAAACGTATAATATTCATTTTAATGTATTTTAATATATTACATTTTGGCCCACACACCCATTAATTGATAACGATTTATTATATATAAATTCGTATTTTCCGATATTTGTCAAAACGCATAAATACAATATTATATTTAAATATAAATACGCAGAATTATTAATAATACAATATATATTTAGAATATTTATACACAATGGTTTAGTTAATATTATTAAAAAAAAACAAATCGATTATTCCATATGTTATATTTCTATAAATATATATAGAAATATTTCGAAAGATAATTTTTTATATAGTTTTTTGGAAAACTAATCTGATATTTTGATAATAAAATTTATTGACATTATACATTGCATATATATAATAATATAATACAATGGTGGGAAAAGCTACAGGTATAATATATATCATTCGCTGCGTTGTTCAGAAATTATTATTTATTTATATTTCTCACAGGCAATTTTTTAATAAAATTAAAAATATTATTTTTTTTTACAATTTTATTCATGGATAATCTAATAATTGACTTACGATTTCGATGACCATTTTGAATATGTGATAATATATTTAAGTTTAAGACCCACATATTATGATCGTATATTTTTTATTCTTCTTTTTAATTTACAATTTAACATTTATGCTAAACCTGAGATATATAACTATAGAGATATAACTATAAGAAGTGATTAAATAAAAAAAAACGAATACTATATTTTTATTATTTTTATTGTTATATATAATATATCATATATGAATGAAAAATACAAAAAGTGTGCGAATAATCTCACAGAAATTATAATATAAATCTTTAATAATCCAAAAATTTATGATGTCCATTAAAATATTTATATATGGTATGGATAAATACACAAATATAAAGGATTCTATATATATCGAGATACATTTACCATTTATATTCGAATATACATACATAACGTTTATAAGATTTACTATATAGATAGTTCTACATATTGTATAATGTTTTTAATGTTTAAAAAAATAAAATAAAGTATGTTTATGCATATATAGACAATCACCGCAAGCCCGGTTAGAAATATACTGTGATTCGGTTTAATTTTATTATGGAATGTAATTTTTTGAAGAAATTCTATATATGGTTTTTAAATGTAGACTTTTCTAAAGGAACTTCGGTTTAAATTATAAAAGGAAATGATGTATACGTTCCTTAAACGAATGTGAATCATTTCCAATACCAATTTTCTTTTGACATTCTTAATATTTTTTTTGAAAGAAAACTATAATAATTTTCAGAATTTAATTCTATTTAAATTTGCATAGGTTGATACAGGATTATCTCGCAATCCCCGTCGAAGTCGCTTTCTATTTAACAAAAAATTAATTTAAAACCATCGTAAATTAACTTTTTAAGATTGACTATTGCCAATTTTCGTAAATGTAAGAAGTGCTCTAGGTCGCCCAATGAGGAGTAATTCAGTTTTTTTTGTTTGCACAACAAGCAACGTTTTTTTTTTAGGACCGCTATTGATAATTACAATATAATTGATTTCTTCATTTGTATATTTATTACACATAAGAATGATATATAATAAATTTATATATTATATATAGTTATGAATATATTTATTAAAGATATGTATATATATAATACATATTTTAATATTACATCAAGTATTTATATGATCACATTGAAGTTGAGATAAACCAATAAAATTTTATTAATATTTGTTTTTTATTTTTTTAATCCCACTATTCAAAAATCCACCACATATGTAATGCAATTTTTTTTCAATTGTTTTTATTTTATATAAATTCTATATATAGACGACGATTTTCATCAATGGTTTTTTTTGTTACACTAACAACAATATAATGATCAACAAAAAATATATACATATATTATCTATATAGTTAATGTGATAATTTTTTTTAATCTATAAATTTATTACTTTATTTTATAGTTCTGTTTTTTTTTGTTTTTCCTTATGAACAGATTTAAAACACGCGTATATCGCATATAACTGGTATTAGAAAGATGTTTTTGTTTTTTTAATAAAAAATTAATGCATACGACAGTCAGTACAATATATATTGGTAATATTATTATATCTCCTCCTCATACAACAAATATACAAACAGTATATTTAAACATTTTTACACATATTTATTACTAATTCAAAGATTTTAATATTTCAATTGATCATCTATATATAGAATCAATCCATTGAATGGTAACGAATGGTAGACATATCCATACATAATTATATAGTATATGTTATCAATTAGGACAAATTTTTGTAAGTTAAAGTTCAATTTAGAATTATAGTAACCTCCTATAATTTCGAATTATAGGAGGTTAAATACCTTATATCTGTTTTTGAGATTTAAAATCGGTATTTACCATCCTTCTGATAAAATGTAAATTGCGATATCATAAAGATTTTTTTATAACTTTAAAAAAACTCTTATGATTAATGGGGATTTTTATTTTATTTATTAATTCTAGTGTACAAAACACCACAATATATTAAATCTTTTTGAATGAACTGTATGCGCATTATTTATTATAATGAAAAGAAGTCAGTTGTTTATTTAATTTTTTTTACAATTTTTATTTTGATAGAGTACAAACAACGATACGTGAAGACAACAACAGTACAATAAACGATATTTATAATTCTAAAAATAACTTTAATTTATTCACACATTTATGAAAATATATATATATATAAAAAATATATATATTCATTTTAATTTTTTTTTTTTTTATTATTATTATAATTTTTTTATTTCTTTTTTTTTAATTTTAAATATTTTCTCTGTTTTAGTCTCCGTGTTTTTTGTTTTGTACACTATATCAAAAACTGAATCATATAGCTATAGCGAACGAAAAATTCGGAATAATGATAACGGAAAGAGATCGAAGTTCTTAAATCAAACAAAAATTTATTAATCAAATACTTAAGTGTATTGAGGAAAGGTTAGCATTTGAATTGTTTTTCCCAGTTTAATTTTACGCAAAAATTTGATACAATAACTATAAGCTTTGAAATGGAAAATGTATTCACATTTAATCAATCAAACCCACATTACTCTGATACATCATCTATAAATTCCAGAATTATTTTGAGATCTTTTTCAGTGGTATGATTAAATTTTTAAAATAGTGTTTAGGTTAATACAAAAAGTTTGGGTATTAGTGAAAACAAAAAATACACACCGTCTTATCTGTGATAAAGTATTATATATATTATATATATATATATTTGTATACAATAATAATAATAATAATAATATGTGGATTTTGTTATGCATAATAATAATAATAATAATAATAAACTGAATAACCGGTTAGCCGCGGTTTTTTATACTTAAATGCACTTATAAGTTTTCAGAGTTTGTAAAATCGCTTCTTTTTTTTTTTTGTTGTTATGGTTTTAGTTGTGTATGGATAATAAAAAAAATATAAATAAGAAAAACAAACTTCTGCCGTTGATCACATATATTCAATAATAAAATAATACAAAAAATCATATGCATTTTTAATTGAATTGAATGAGAGTCTATATATATATATATATGTATTGTAAATGCATATATAACATACATATATAAATTGATGAATATAATACGATATGAAGCAGATACATATTTTTGGATAGATTATTAGCGTAATAATACTAAAAAAAATAATAATTTGTAATACGATAATTAATTGTCGCAGTCATGATTTTAATATTGTTGTTATACAAGTTTTTGTTTTGTAAAATAAAAATAGATTTCCCTTTTTAAAATCGATATGTTTTTGATAAATTAACATCGGGCTTTTTTTTTTTATTCAGTTATCACAAATTAATCGGTGCTTAAATTAATTTCAGTATTTCGTATATTTATATATATATTGAAATTCAATTTATAACTTTAGAATAATTGTATAGCACACTTGAATTTCCATAATTTAGATTGGAAATACTTAATATGTATGTCACATTAAGATAAAATCTCTATAAATATTGAAGGCTCTTTTGACACGAGTAAAACTTTTCAATTCATTTGCGGTTTTTTTCAAACTGGATAAACAACAATTTAATTCTCCTTCGTAAAATTAAATGATTTAAACCTTAAAACTATATTCTTCTGGGTCAATGCCCAAAAACTAACACCAAAAATTTATAAAATTGCTCTTTTGTGAATAATTTTATGATATGTTGTTTTATTCATTTGTACCTTAAACCGTCTATATTGTACCTAACAAGAAATAACTATTCATTATATTAAACTATATATATATATACAGCAGTATACTTCGAGATAAATTTTCAATTAAACAATTCCCAATTAAATAATCTTATTTCCTTCCTTTATCCCTCAACTATCTAAAAAAAATTTGCACACATACACACAATTTTCTTTCTATACTATATGTGTAGTGTAAGTTGTTTAAAATTGATTCAGGAAAGAAGGTTATTATATTATATTTATAGAAAAATAATATTTTTTATTTTTTTTTTAATCTAAAAATATATTTATTTTTAGCATTACTTTTTATATATGATATGTTCAACTCTGTGTACATATGCATATAATTTATTTATATAATAAAAATAAAAAAAATATAAATAATGGGATCGAATGTCCACTATCAACAAATATATATATACATATATATGTATATATACTGCCCAAACAAGATTGCGAACCGTAAATAAGTTATATGTATATATATATATAATTTATGTATGTTTTATAAATATATATATAAATTTATTTATGTATCAAAAAAACCGGAATTATATAAATAGACCATGGTGGATTTTGTTTAAAAATAAAATAAAACAAACTAATCAGTAACGCAATATTTTTATTTTGTCTTACTTTTTATAAATGTGGTTTTGGTTTTCTTGTTATGAATTTTAGTTAGTTTGTTTTATTATTTCAATTTTGATTATTATACACTGGTGGTATAGATAGAGTGGAAGAAGTTTTTGATTATTTTATTATTTAATTTTGCTTTCTTTTAACCTCTATTTAAAGATTCTTGCTTCAAAAATACTGAAATGTTCATGTATTATTTTATTGAAATATTTTCTAATTTTTATAATTAATATCTTAATTATCTTAACACCAGCTGGTTCATAAACCTTTCATTTACTATCAATTCTAAAAAAGTATTCTGATTAAATTATTGGTTTATTTTTAAAGTTATAATTTTTTTAGCTAATGTAACATTGAATTTTGTCCGCAAAACAATTCGAACCCACGTTTTCGTTTTTCTTCACAAATACGAATTCATTTATATTCTTTCAAAATAATAATCCCATATAAAAATTATATTTAATTCAATTAAACGATGAATCTATACACATAAGTATTTAAAAAAAACTCGTAAAAAAATCTATATAAATAACGCAATATTTTGCATTTTTTTATCGATAATAATCAGAATTACAGTCTATATTTATAATTCAATGGAAATTAATAAATAATATTAAATTAAAACAAAAAAAAAATTGTTATAATTATAATATTTGCGTACATAAATATAAATAAATAAATAAATAAATGTATACAAATAAAAAAAAAAGAACTGGAAACATATTGAATTTCTAAAAATAAATTCCTTTATCGCAACAAATAATATATATGTATATTCTTACTTTTATTACTTGCTCGTATATATTATATTCTCGCCAATAATTGTGATGGAACGAAAAACGATATATCAATGAGATATATAATATTTTTATTCGCATTTATTATTATATTTATAATATATGCATGCATCGCGTAATCTCGGTAATGTGAAAAATTAATAAATTATTTGTTATTGGTCGTTTTTTTTATTTGTTTTAACAAAATAAATAATATAAACATTTTCATTATTTAAAATATTGCCATTTTTTGAATAACAAAGAAAATGATGAGTAAATTCTTTTATATACATATATAGTTTATATAAAAGAAACATTTGAAAAATAAATAGATTATATTTTTATATATGTATTTATACTATTTGATTAAACAGCATTTTAATATGTTCGCCTTTTTCCACAGAAATAATATTTAAGATATTGTGAACAATAAACAATAATAATTATTTTAAATAAAGTATACGACCAAATAGGTTTTTTTAGTTATAAGATAAATTAAAAGTTTATTGTAATTTTTGGAGATAATTGATCGAAGTAATTGGAATCACTTATAAAATGTACCTTTTAAAAGATTAGCAGCAATTAATTTTATAATAAATTGATTTTTCATTAATAATCAATCGAATTTTATCATCCAATCGAAATTATCGATAATTTAATTTATTTATTCGCATAACTAAAATGATAAAATGGGAAGTGATTCATCATCATCATCATCATCACTAAAGATAATTTTGTAACCCATACTGTGACGTGTGACGCCTTAGAAAACATACATAAAATGTTATTCAAAATCGAAAAAAAATCCCTATAAGGACATGCAGAAAATTAAACTAATCTATCGTAGAAATAATCGTCTAATAAGAAAACTTAAAGGGATACAAATTTTCAACGAAACGAAATAATTTCATTATAAAATTATATAAATTATGTACGCATTTTCGATTTTTGAATTGTATAAAAGGGAAAAGTTCAAAAGATCCAAATTATCTCTATATAACTTTAAATAAAATAAAATAACTACTAAAATATCTTAAAATATTAAGCAAAATTACATTTTGACCTGTGTAATATTAAAAAAATAAAATAAATAAATTCCATAAATATTAAAATTGTATGGCTTATTTACAATGCGAGATAAAATAAAATACTATATTCATTATTATATAGATTTGTTAATCTTTTATCTTTTGTTTTTAAACAAAACATAATATATTGAATGATTGAACAAAACAATTATGTATATACAAAAACGATTGCGATAAATAACTTGTGTGTGTTCATCTAAATATATAAGTACATAATTCTTTTTTAAATATATATACAATACAAATATCTATATTTTGTTATTAAACATTATAGTTTGTATCGTGACAAAAAAAATTATATCTATAACAATATAGAAAATCGTATCTTGTTATCCATATATATTTTGATTTAAAATTTAAAGGGGATAAAATAATTAACAATACAAAAAAAAATGATCGTGTAAAGTTGAAAAAGGTCAACTTTTGTTATTGGAATGTGTTATCATCAATAACAAAATGAAATCAGTGAAGGTGATGAAGTAACAAACTTTGTACTTTATGAAAAGTAACACAATTATAGGTTTTTAACTTTGAAATTTAATCTATTTTTTGTCAAATATTAAATAATCTAATTTATTAGACGATATGATTATGAATATTTTTGAAAAATTTAGGATACATTTTATGTTATCTACAATCGTTTTATGAAAATTCGCAAATATTTCACTTCAGACAGAATTTCACTATAGACAACATATTTTCTGAACGCTTTTATCAATAGCTATATAATAATACACATCAAAATCACATTATTCAGTCCAATTGAAATTCATACAAGCGTATGTATAATAAAATAATTGTATTAGGTTTATTAATTTCCATATAGAGAAATTAATTTGAATTTGATTACATCGAATTTAAAATGTCAATTAACAAATTTAATAATATCATCATATTAATGTCCGGCAACCGCCGCTGTATGTAGGATTAGTGTATGTATATAATAAAAAAATTATACGATATGAACCTTAGTGTATGAAATATAATTAATGTATAACTTAAATAAAAGTCTTATTATTATTTGTTTTTTTTTAATTATAATGAATTCCTCTTCGTATAATAGAGTATATAAAGTTTTTTTTTTAATATTATTATTTTTATTATTATATTTTAGTTGTTATAATATTGTGTAAGTATAGTATATATTGTTGATTTGTATTATATATATATATATGTATATCGCGTTTGTTTTGTAATTATGTATGTATAAATAATACTCTGAAATGTATTGTAAACATATTCATAATGGTTGCGGGTATATGAAAATGTTCGAAATAAAAAAATAAACTCTCTATATATGTAATCTTATGTAAAAAAAAAAGACATATTATTATTGTTATTAAGATATATATATACACAAATCACAAACACTTAGGTATATATATATATATATATATATAAAAATAAAATAAAAAATACACATCATTCAAGGCCATTTAAAAATACCGACATTCTAAAAATAGAATTACAAATACCACATTCAATTTAAAATATAATAATAATAATAATATGTACATATATTTTTTTTTTATTTCTTCTGTTGTGTATATTTATCATTTTATATATTATTCTGTCGTCGTCGTACGTTAGTTTAGTTAGTTTTTATCGTTTTTTTTTCTTATAACAAAATGCAAATGTAAGATATATATTAAAAAAAAAACTCATGTATATATACACACAATAATTTTTATTTACGAACAGATAATTTAAGGCACAAATACATCCATCTACACAAATGAATATTTTATTATGTTAAGAATTAAAAGATTTGTGTGCCTTTTATTGTATATATTTCAGATATATATATTTATCCAAAGCGGAATAAGATCTATTTATATACAGACTCAAAAAAAAAATTTTTTTCTTATTCTTATTCTTTCTTTTTAATATCATCAATTCATCATACGTTTTTCATTCATTTCATTTCATAGTTTTAGAAGTAAATGATATGATGCTTTCAATGTTTTAATCAAAATTATCATACAAAAATTTATTGATTGATTGATCAAAAGAATGAATTTTTATTTAGTAAGTCTCCTCGAAATATAATGCTTTTGCACTCTGGTGGACAGACTATTGGGAGACTCGGACTCAAGTAAGTATTAAACTATATAGATTACTATAGCTACAATGCAAAATGTTAAAAATGTTTTACGAATATAATTTGACTTTAGTTTTGTCTATGAATTAATAGGTGTTGAATAAAGGCGTTCGATTTGTTGAACATTGTGCGTTCTGTTAAAAACATTTTGATATTATGGTAAAAAAATATTAAAAAAAACAAAAACTATTCTTAATCCTAATAAATAATTGAATAATTTAATTAATAAATGATTTTTATTTTAAACAAAATTACAAAATTAATTATTATGATCAAATATGTCAAAAAAAAATATATTTATATTATACGGTTTTGACATTAAATTAAATTGTTCTTAAAATTTTGTTAAAGAAAATTTACAACATTTTATATTTTAAATGTATAATACCATTAAATAATAACAAAAAAAAAACTGAGAAAAAATTTAATGGTAGTGTAAAGGTTAATTTATAACAATTCAATTAATTTTAATTTTATTTTTAAACATTTTTTTTGTATGTATATATCACTTTGTGAATAAAAAACAGAATATGATTCAAAAAAAAAAAAAACAAATCATATAACAAAATGATTAAAATATATCAAAGACAGAAGATTGAGAATAAAATTGTCTTATTCAATTCAATACAATTGAACTCTATTAATAAGATATATAACAAATTAAAAAATATTTATAAAAAAAAAAACAACTAAAGCGACATACATTTTACAATTTTACCCAATCAACATATTCGATATTCGATGGGTTAAGCGTAAAAAAAAAAATAAAATAATCTTCTGATAAATAAATTTATTACAGGAAATATTTACGATATCGAAACAAAAATCAGGAATAAATATTTATAGCAAATCAAGAATAATTATTCTACTATACATAGTTTGTATTTTAAATTTCTATAAGAATATGCAATCAAATTGAAGTCAGAGTTTATTTGAATTTTTAAACACTCTTCTATATATAAATGTTATATTAAGCAGAATCGTATTAATTTCTTGAATAATGTTAACAGGGAATATTCGTGTCTTTTTGTACTATTTATATACGAATATATATCTTATATGTAAACATATATTTTGAATATTTATGTATTCATTATTTAATTATATATATATATATATATATATATTTCAAACTTTAAATATTGACATTCATTCAATTATGAAGAGTATGGGGTTTTTTTCTTTTTATTTATAAATATAATCTTTTTGGTCACGATTTAATTTAATTACGAATGTTTATGATGATCATCAAATTCAATTAACAATTTTAAAGCTTTCAATACTATACTATATATAGTTTATAATAATAATAATAATAATAATAATAATAAATAAAATAAATTATAAATTCAATTATATAAGAATGTAAAAGATTGAAATTATTATATTTATAGAAAGAAAAACCGCTATGTAGTTCACAACAAATTTTAAATTAATATGAATAGAAAGTTTGGAATATAAATTTAATAAAAATTTTATAGAAAATTGATTTTCTGTCCGTATAAATTATATTTAATTATTTTATTATATGAGAACGGGGACTTTGCTGCTGTTAAAGACCACAGAAATATAGTAACATTGGCGAGCAAAAATTATTGATAATCTATCCTAATACGATTTTTATACCAATTGTTATTTGTAATTTACTTTTACATTATCGTATCTTAACTTATTTTTAAAATGGATCAACGAATTTTTGTAATGTAAGAGGTTAGTATATTTTTAATCTTTAAAATTAAAAAAAAAAAACTATTTATTTGTATAAGGAAATTTAACAATTTGGGTTACAAATAAACATTAACATATTCCAGCTAATTTGAACGTCATTATACGAATTAACAACTCATTCATTTTTATATACAAAACAAAAAAATTGAAAACATTAAAATGCGGTATTAAAAACCGAAGGGGAGTTGAATAGCCATTGAAAAGTATCCGGGATGATTGAAAATGTTTGCCCTCTCATAATACATATAAAATACTAACTGCGTTTATTATTTCTGATTGAAATTAAAATTTTTAATAAAATCAATGTAAAATTTATTAAATTTTTGTAATAAAATCGTTTTTATCTCTTTACGAAAAATTTCACATAATTGTTTTTATTTTTATTATATTAACAAATTTTATACTATCAATTTCATATAATAAAATTTAACTATATTATATTTTTTAAAGTAAATTAAATTTTAAAACAATAAACTTCTCTATGATTTATAATAAAAGTTAAATGAATCCATTTATGAATTTTTATATATAAATATTTGTATATATATAAATATATATATATTCAAAATTATGCATTATGCATGAAATTAAATGCATATATATACTAAATATTATTAAATTTGAATTATATACATCAATAAAAATAAATTTAATTTGCATAATAGTAGTTAATATAACGCTTTTCCTTTGGCTCCGATGTTATCGGGAAAACGTTATACCTTTTTTTTTTTTTTACTCCTATTTCCTTTCCCCGAGTTCCCTTAATAATAATTATTAACCAACTTTTTTTCTTTATTAAACTTTTATTTATAATATATACTCTCGATACTCAATAAGTTTTTAACACTCTTAAATAACAATTTTTAAATAACATATTTTATACAATAATAATAATTATAAAACCATATTACTTCAAATTTTTAACACCTTAAAATATAACTTCTATTTTCTACGTTCTTCTACTTCATTCGACACATCACTTTTAATATACCTCCGATTGCAACCGCGTCCAATTTCACTCTCCTCTTTTTTTCTTAATCTACCATTTAATTTTTATCATATATACATAACAATTAAAACTATCACTACATATAAGCAACTATAACCTCTATATAAACTATATAACAAATATAACATTAACAATAATAACCCGTAAATCAAACGTTAACCAAAACTTACATTAATACAGGCAATCCCGACACTTTATAAACATACATTCAATTACAACACATTACGACTAATCGTTACATTACTCCCCTTCCCATACAAAAATATTTTTTTTTAATAGATTGCTCCTGCAATCCGTCAAAACAAAATATCTCACACACATAACACCTTAACACTGCCCTATCACCCGAACAACAATAAACCAAACTAATCCACCTACATCCAAATTCACCGAACCATTCATAACGATCCACCAAAACCTCAACACCTCTCGCTTCTATACTACGCTATTCCGTTACTCCTTACTTCAACCACAACTCCCCACATAGCATCCTTTAACTTAACCCGAATGTGGAATTATGAACAATTAAGGTCATAACCGCTTCACCACTTCCATAACATGCCGTCGAGTCGTGAGAAATCTCCGGACCCGCACTACGATTTTCTATGAATTATAGCTCCATAACCGTCGACATGGCGCGCTAAAACAAAATGTTCTTCATTGTGATTCATCACTTTTCCAAGGCAAAGATATATCTTTGGCCCCGTATACATCATCATTACTATAATGACAATCACTATTGATTTCAACACCTACTAAAGAACATTTCTAATTACAACTTCCTTAAAACTATCTCTGCTTTTATTACTTTTTACTAATTTGATATACTTCCTATTTCATTACCTCGTTACTCACTATCACTTCTCTGTCCTTTTACTATATCACTCGCAACATCAGTACGTAATGGTTTAACCGCTACTTGATGTCCACCGATATTCTCGGCCTACTACGTCACTATACTTCCAAACTCTGTTCGGTAAACTCCTTACATCTCCCACATTCCTTACCAAATTAAAGTAACTCTAATACAAAAAATAACACCATTACATAACACATACCTACTAATATTTCCATTACCTACCCCTTTTTTAAATCCTTAACGTGATAGTTTCCTACATTCCCGTGCTCGTCTTGTAAAACATACATAACATCTGATTTCTTTTCTACTACCTGTGCCCTTATATACTTCGGAAATAATTTCCTGGATTTAAACTCCGTCGCATCACTCCTACTAAACGATCTCCTATAAACTACATCTCCCACCATAAATTCCAAACGTCTCTTTCCTTTATCATACCCCTTTTTATTCCGCATATACGCCCTTTCCATTCGTCGCTGAACTTCTTCATACACATTTTCAAATTTATCCAAAAATTCCACCCGATTTCTTACAACTTCGTCCTCACTCTTCGCCTCACTACACTTATACAATTCGTATTCGTTCGATGCCGCTACGTATTCACGTCCAAAATTTAAATAATATGGAGTATACCCTGTAACATGGTTCACCGATGTCTTTAATGCTAAGTTAATAAAATTTAAATTCTCATCCCACTTCCGATGGTTATCTTTAACGTACGCTCTTAATGCTGCCCCAATTGTTTGGTTGGTTCGCTCAGTGTAATTCGCTTGTGGGTGATATAACCCCGTCCACCATACCTTTTGAATACCGTATTTTTCCATCAGCCTACCAAATTCACGACTTTTAAATTGTGTACCGTTGTCGGCTATAATAATCTGTGGCACACCATACTGCAAAAATACCTTATCTTCCATGAACTTAACAACCTTACCTGCGGTAGCCTCCTGTATTGCTTCTATCACCGGGAACTTGGTTACCCAATCACACGCTACAATCATATACTTGTTCTGCTTCGTTGACCTCGGCAATGGACCAACAATATCAACTGAAACCATCTGAAATGGCCTTGTAGCTACTCTGAATTTCCCCATTAACCCAGCACGCCTTTCCGTCGAATGTTTTATCGTTTTACATACCTCACATGACCTTACGTAACTTTTGACATCCACATTATAACTTGGCCAAAAATACTTCTGTTGTACTCTATATAATGTGCGCTTTACGCCCATATGTGCTGCTGATGGACTATCATGACACTCGTATAATACTGCTTTCCGTTCTGATTCCGGTACTACCAATCGCCAATTATCCTCTCTCAATGCCGCTTTCCGCGTCAACACTGGTTTAAACATTAGCTTACCCTCTTGAATAATCCAATTGGGAAAGTCCTCTGGACGTAACGCCACTTTACTTAACATACTTAAATACCACTCATCCTCCGGCCGTACTTCAATCGAAACCACATCCACTTGATTAATCCGCGACAACGCGTCTGGTACTACGTTCATCACTCCCTTCCGATGGAAAACCTTATAATCAAATTGTGACAATCGTAACACCCACCTCGCTAATCTTCCTGATGGATTATCTTGCTTTAATAACCAAATGATGGAATAATGGTCCGTGTACAAATTAAATTCTACGCCTTCCACATATGGTCTAAATGTCTCCACTCCGAACAACACTGCTATTAGCTCCTTTTCGGTAGTCGAATAATTCTTCTCTGCACCACGGAATTTCCTACTCGCATACGCCACCGGTAACTCCTCTTCCCCTTGACATAACACCGCTCCTACTCCGTAATTCGATGCATCGCACTGTATGGAAAATTTTTCGTTAAAATTAGGCATCATTAAAATTGGACTGTTCACTAATGCCCACTTCAATATCCTAAATGCTGTCTCGGCCTCATCGTTCCACTTTATCATTTTTCCTTTGGTCTTACCCTTCAGCAACTCGCACAACGGCGCATTTATTGTGGCGAAATCCTTCACAAATCTCCGATACCAAGACGCCATGCCCATAAACCGTTTCAATTCTGTATACGTTCTCGGCTGTGGATATCCCAATATTGTTTCTACTTTTTCCGGATCTGTACGCAACCCATATTCATCCACCACATAACCTAAATACTTTAAAGCTGACCGACAAAATACAGATTTTTCGAAATTTATGGTCAAATTCGCGAACTTCAATCTTTCGTTTAAGTATTTTAACGTATCTATGTGCTCCTCAAAAGTTTCGGTAGCCACGATCAAATCATCCAGATAAACAAAAATCCTATGATCCGTCGATCCACACACTCTACTCATCAGTCTTTGCAAAAATTGAGCGCTGTTTGACAATCCAAACGGCATTACTTTGAACTGCCATAGACCGTTCCCCGGAACCGCAAATGCTGTTTTTTCCTTCGATCCCGACTCCAACGGCACCTGCCAAAACGCATCCTTCAAATCAATGGATGATAGATACTTTGTTTTACCCAATTTGTCTAGAATTTCGTTCACCCTAGGTAGCGGATAACTATCCTTTTTCGTTACACTATTGACTTTCCTAAAATCTAAACATAATCTATCACGACCATCCTTTCTTTTAACTAACACAACCGGGCTGTTCCACGGCGAAAACGATGGTTCAATTACATCCATTTCAATCATCCTTTGCAACTCCTTACCTAATCGCTCCTGTACTGGTGGTGATACCGGATAAGTACGTTGCTTAATTGGTAATGCGGTACCCGTATCGATAACATGTTCAATTAACCTTGTACGTCCCAACTGTCCTTTACTCAACGTTCTATATTCTTCTTTTACCAACTCCAGCATATCCATCTGCGCTACCGTTAATGATCTCCTATCCTGTATCGATGTCAACTTCACTTCGTCGTTTTCTCCCATAACCGAATTTATCGACCAACAATCCTTTTCATTATCCCGATACAACATCACATCGAAAATCTTCCAAAAATTTACTCCTAAAATTACATTTGTTTCTACCGATGGAACCGCGTAAATCTGCACAATTTTTGTATCTTCTCGAAATCTTATTGGCACATCAAAAATCCCCGATATCAAATGTTTTGTCTTGTCCACCGTTTTCATATGCGTTTTACATTTTTTATTTAATTTCAATCCCAATGTCTTAAACAACTTTATACCTTCACTACCAACAATCGAAATATTAGCCCCACAATCTAACAAACATTTAACATTAACCCCAAAAATATTAATCATAACATATGGACGATTATCACATTCACCATTAAAATCATAAACTTTATATATATCGTTAATTTTGGATCTTTTTACCCCTCTCGAACGCAATTTGATCCGCCTTGCATTCCTGTCATAAAATGTTGATCACTTGGTTTATTATTTTGATTATTCCTATCCATCTGTTGCGTTCTATCATTAAACCCTCTCTGTATATTCGCCTGATCATTCCGTCTATCCCCTCCAAACATCCTATTTCGAAATTCACCTTGTTGTTGAAATCCCGTTCGAACCTGTTGCTGTGGTAATTGGGGGCCCCGTAATGGAACTCGATTTCCTACATTACGATTAAATCCAAAATTTTGATTAAAATTACCTGCTGCTCCTTCATAACGCTCATTCTGCCTTTGTCCATTAAAAACTCCCTGATTTGTCGTCGAACGCACCATACCACGATCATAACCATTGTAATTCCTATCACTCCAATTACTTCTTCCCCGATCCTCCTTAACTCCCGAATTGTACCGCATTGGATTTTTCACTACCCTCTCACTATATTCAATGCTTTTACACAGGTGTTTCAAATGTTCCGTATCCCTTATTTCGACCACATTTAATGACCGTATATATTCAGTCAATAAATTCCTGTAAATCATTGCCACCCTTTCTTTCTCGTCAACCTGCCGTGGCAATTCTAAAAATAAATTCTCGATATCGGCGAAAAATGACACCACCGACTCACCCCGTCTTTGCAATCGGCCGTTAATCCGATTCATGATGGAATCCTGAGTTGAAAATGTTTCAAACTCCTTTAAAAATTGATTTTTGAACGTGACCCAAGAATCTATTAATACTTTTCTCTTTACACTACGAAACCATTTTAATGCAGTGTCTGTTAGTAATTCCGTTAATGCCGGCACAATTTCATCACATCTTAAACCTCTCGCATCCACATGCTCTTCCACAGTCATCAAAAACTCACGCGGTGTTATCCTGTCATTTTCCCCAGAAAATCGTATCCGCCACTTCCATAATTCCGGCATGCTTCCGCCACTTTGCTGATTTGAACCATTACCTGATACTGTACTTCTTCCATCGACATATTGTTCACCAGAACGTCCCATATTCAATGATGGCTCATTTCTACCACCTATACCAACCCGATTCACACCACTCAACACCCCCATTGAATTTATACGCCCTGGCGGTAAACCTAACACATGTACTTGACCGTTACTCAATGTTGGCGCCGATGACTGATATGATGTATGGGCGCATGTTACCCTTGTATTGCTACCATTTATCGTGTTCGATTGATGTTGACCATCATTACTTTTCGATCCCACAACTGCATGTCTTGGACTAGTAATGCACGTTGTAGTTGAAACCTGGGTACTCCCTGTAGCTGTTATTATATGATCACGATGTTGACTGCTAAACCTACCATCTCCATTACTACCCGATAAATTATCACCCAACGAAACGTGCATATCTTTTGCCCCGGTTGACCGTGCCGATGATGACAGCACCTCCTGCGAAACAGATCGCAAGGGGACCGTCATATTTATTGTACCTTGATCGCCATGTGTATGTAGTAGCACCCGTACTGATGCGAAACAGGTTGCCCGAAATGCACCGGAATCCAATTCCAAAATACTCCGCATCGCCAATATGCATCTCCTAATAAAATTACTTACCCTCTCGCTGACTGACTTAAACGGTTCCATTACAGGCAATTCCAATCTTAATATTCTTTGCATCCTCAACCATAAAAATTTACTATTCGCCAAAACTGCTGTTATCATTACCGGGTCGTCATCTATAAACTCCCCAATATATTTATTTAACTTCGTTAATACTGCCTCTGTCTCTATATAAATATCTCCAATCACTCCCAACGCCAATGGATCACCTCCCTTGTCCTCCTCCTCCTTTAAAATTTCATAAAGCATTAACTTTAATCGCCTAGCCGAATCTCCTTCATTAACACCCCTTTTCCTAATCCGCAATTCATATTCCACAATATCTTTTTCTACCGCATCCAATAAGTTTGAAAATGGGATACCCCATACGATAAATTCCTCCATCATATATTAATATATGCCAACGTAATATTTATTTATTATACACCACTAACATTTATTTGACCTTCTAAAATTACACCGGCTAATTAAATATTTTTTTTTTTTTTTTTTTTTTTTTTTTTTTAGAACTTCTATTATATTATATTCCACTATACCTAACTGTACATACCCAACAATGTTCCTCGCTCTCTCTCTTTTTATACCGTATAAATTTATTTCGAATGTTCTTGATCTTGGTGGATATGATCTCGCTAATAATGATGATGATATGATATCGCTATACGCTATGAAAGTGCTGGAATAATGTGCATATGCTGACTATTTAATAAAATTGATGATGATTTTGAAAATAAAATATAAATAAATGACGGTGAATTGATGGTAATGAAAAATAAAATGTTGAAAAATTTCTGATCAATTGATGTTGATGATGATGATGATGAAAATAATATATAAAAAAATTTCTGTGGAACTGATAATGATGATAACAATAATATATACTAAATATCTGTGAAATTGGTGATGATGATGATGATGAAAATATATATAAAAAAATGTCTGTGGAATTAATTATGATGATGATAAAATTAATATATAATAAATATTAGTGACTTGATGATGATGATGATGAAGGTGATGACGATGATGAAAATAATATATTACAAGCATCCCGGTTGAGCCCCCATAAATATAACGCTTTTCCTTTGGCTCCGATGTTATCCGGAAAACGTTATACCTTTTTTTTTTTTTACTCCTATTTCCTTTCCCCGAGTTCCCTTAATAATAATTATTAACCAACTTTTTTTCTTTATTAAACTTTTATTTATAATATATACTCTCGATACTCAATAAGTTTTTAACACTCTTAAATAACAATTTTTAAATAACATATTTTATACAATAATAATAATTATAAAACCATATTACTTCAAATTTTTAACACCTTAAAATATAACTTCTATTTTCTACGTTCTTCTACTTCATTCGACACATCACTTTTAATATACCTCCGATTGCAACCGCGTCCAATTTCACTCTCCTCTTTTTTTCTTAATCTACCATTTAATTTTTATCATATATACATAACAATTAAAACTATCACTACATATAAGCAACTATAACCTCTATATAAACTATATAACAAATATAACATTAACAATAATAACCCGTAAATCAAACGTTAACCAAAACTTACATTAATACAGGCAATCCCGACACTTTATAAACATACATTCAATTACAACACATTACGACTAATCGTTACATTAAGTTACGTACATTTCAAAATTTTCAACATTCTATATGTGCATACATATATAAGATATACTTTTTTATTTGGAAAGTGCATATATATAAAACCAATCTAAAACCACACCAAACATTGCGGCGAGAAAGAATAAATTTTTTATATAAAACTTTTCTACTAAATTAGTTTTAAATTAGTCTAACATTTTATTTTATCCTTTTGTATAAAACAATATAATATATGATATACATTTTAATATATTTCTGATTCTGAATATTAACAGAAATATTCATAAATTTGTATTTATTTTAAACTGCATTGTAAGTACTGCTTAGTGTGTTGTTTACCTATATGAAATATTCAATAAATTATGTATAATTTTACAGTGAAATCAAACAAACAGCTTGAAAGAAAAACAATAAAATTTAAAAATTATCTGGATAATTTTACCAAATGGATTTTTTTTGTAAAAGAAAATCTTTTTTGTGTTAAAAAATTTGTTAAATTGTACATTTCGAGGAAATTGAAAAGTTCGGTTTGTATTTACCGGGAAAATTTAAAAAATTAGAAAACTTAATTTTCCAGAAAATGTTTTTCAATTTAATTTTATTTTAGTTTTGCTAACAAACTGATGGATGGATTGAAACAACATAAAACAATATACAAAATGTGTATTCATTCATAAAATAACAAAGATTTTATATAGGAACTTATATGATATATGTAAAAAGCGATAGTTTTATATAATTTTAATGGAATATATAATCCATATAGTATATAATATTCAATTATACATATTGTATATACAATATATTTTCATATATGATATATAAGTAATTATAAAATAATAAAATTTCGGTTGAAAATTAATAAAATGTATACAATAAAAATTCCATAACAATGTTATGCGATAGATGATTATATAATTTATATCACCGAATTAATATCAGGAATACTAGGAATAGCATATATATAGATTTATGGTAAAAAATTTTCACTTGCATTATATATATGTACAAACATACTTTTATGTAATCAATTGGCATAAATTGTTTATATTTATATAGATATATAATCATATAGAATAATACGAATACAGTTTTAATTAAAATATTAATAGAATCATTTATATATGATCTCTAATAATGCATTATGGTTATGAATGTTTTTCAATATTGTTAAATATATACAATATATATATATATATATAGAATTATACATAATATAAATCGGTGAATTCCAGGAAAATTTCAAAAATTTGCGGTGTATATGAGAGGAATTTTAACAGGATTGTAATTATCCTTTTTCAAAATTCAATTAATATATTTAATTGATCATTTTATTGAGGTTATTTAGAGGCTTTTCGTTTGTTTTAACGATCCCTTGTGACAATTTATAAAATATAAATAAATATCATTTATAGAATTTCCACAAACTATATTGCCATCTATTCATCTATTGCTTCAATTCCATTTTGTTTATAGATAATTTAATATACTATAAATATAAAAATTACAATGAGTTACTTACTCATGTATCCAATATGTGTTAATTTTATTTATACATATTTCTATATATATATAAAACATTCAAATTGACCTTATATGAACGGAGAAATAAAATCAGATTAACCTCGTCCGGTATAAGACATTTTATTATCTATATATAGTATATATTATATATATATGTATAAACGTGTGTATACAAAAATAATAAATAAAATAAACGTATTGTGAATATCAAACAAATAAAATTCAAATATATTATATATACAGAGAAAAAAAATATAAATAGAAAGAAAACACAGTAATAAAATGTATAAACAAAAGTATATTTTAATAACAATTATATTTTTATATGCGCGTATATATAATAATGATGTATATATAAATACGTGAATTGATGACAACAAATAGGTATATTAGATATAGATAGGATAGGTATTATAAAATATCGCAAGATCTGTGTACTGTCTGTATATGTACAATTATATACAATGTATAATGACTGTACACGACAAACAACAAGACATATTTATGCAAATAATGCAATTAATCAAATTATTATTATTATTATTATTTTATTATTTTAATTTTACAGGATGGTTAAAAACTCTTTCATAATTTGGTGTCTTTTTTTAATTTTTTTTGCGAATCACCTTTTTTATCCAGTTAATTCGTATAGGGTTGAATCGTATATAATGTAAATATAATGATATTATAAATATAAAACACTTAACACTATATATATATATTATATATAAATAATCCCGCAGTAATTATAATTGAACATGCAATAGATCAAAGGTAATGGATGTATATAATCACTATATTATAAAAGCGATATTTGTATTTATATATATATATATAGAATATATTTTTATATATATACCAAATAAACGAAAATTCATTGTGCATTTGAAATTTTATTTTATTTTTTTATTGCCAATTTTTCTAAAATATAATATCATCATATATTAATCATCATCGCATGCATTAAACACTTTAAATTGAATCGCAACGTAAAAAATAAAACAACAAACAACAAAAAACATTTTTTTTTCAATTAGGAAGTAGTAATATATAACATAAGTATATTTATAACAAATATAAATTGGCATCAAATATATATATCTAACAATGAAAGAAAATTTTGTGTTTAATTTAAATTTTAAGTTATTGAAAATATAACAGACGAATTCGTTTGCTTTAATTTACTTTAAAATAAGTATCCTTTTTATTTTATTGTTTTATTTATAAATTCTATAAATCTTATTCTGAATTATTGTCTCTATAGCTATATGAAATTCCTCTATTTTGTCATTCATACTTAAACCGTTAATTTTAAAAAGTTTCATAAATCGTAAAGTGAAGGTTAATGTTACAAAAATTATGAATGGAAACTGGTTGGAAATTTATTGATTTTGGTTCGGAAAATTATTGAAATTGATATATGTATATAAAAAATCACAGTTCATGGATCAGTACAAAAAGATATACATGTATATTTGTTTGGTTGAAAAATTTCTAATACATCTTGGAGCTTCCCTTGCATTCCATGGCAATCCTTAAATGCTATTATTTAGATTTAGAAATATCATGAAAAAATTACAATTAGTTTTGTCTTTACATAAGGAAATTTCGATTTTTAAAATAATATAAAAACAAACACCGAAAATTATCCAAATCTATAATGAAATTGAAAAAAAAACTCCCGTAATTGAATTAACCAACACATTTTTAGTTGTATACAGATAATTAATTATATAATCAAAATAAATTATTTTCCATTCAATAAATTCCAGGAAAAATTTTTATATATGCATGTGTTATTCTCTATATATATATTATATGTATTACAAACAATATATATTATTATTACACTAATTTTAATATAATAAATTTTCATATTATAACCGGCAATTGGTTTTATCGTCCGACAACATCAGCTTTCTGTTGTTAGATTCAAAATGTTTTTGGTTTTTACGGTTGTCTTTAATTTCAAAACCGTACGACCAATGGCATGTGGGAGCATACGCAACTCTCTGTGAAAATTCAGATTAAAAAATAACCGAAAAACACAAAACATATATTATAAATCTTTTCAGTAGGATTCGAACCCACAACCATTCCTAAAAAATATTTGTAACAATTTTATGTTGGCATTTTTATCAACTATTACACCATAGATTCATACTAATTTTAATATATACGACGATTATAATATTCTTTATAAAGTAAAATATATTTTATTAATTATACCAAATATTTTTTTGATCATTTACCGCACAAAACTCTATATAGACAGACAATATGTTATATCTGTAATATAATAATAAATCATTGAAATTCTACGAAATTTGATTTAGAAAAAAATATATATAATAGAGATATAAATAGCTTTTTTTGTTTTATTTAGATGTCACGAGCGTATATGCATACACACATTTTAAGAGCATGTAAAAAAAATATCATAAATTTCAATAAAAGAAGAAGAAGTACTTATTAATTGCAACAATATTTTTATATTATCTATATATATTTTACATTCAAATAGATATTTATATTGTATATATAAGTAATTTTCTGTAATCTCGGGAATATTTTTTTATTTTTTTTTTACAAACATGTAAACTTTATTAATATATATTTATTTTTGTATATGCATGCATATGTGTATATATGAATGTTTATGTACATAGAAACACAAATTATAAGATTAATTTTCATGATTGACGACAAATTAGTAACAAAATGTTATTTATATTATTAATTTTAGCAATATGATTTTATAATATATATATATATATATATTTAGTCTATAAACACGTATCATTATCATCATCATCAGCATATACGTAAGCAATTACAAAATAAATAATAATATTATGTTAGGTATATATTTATAATATCATATGTCATAATATGAAAATTATTGGGTTTGTTGGTGCTCTTTCAGAACGTTATTTATATAGTAGGTGATATAGTTCTATGCGGATACAAAAAAAAAAGGATTTTAAATCAATTCTTGTATTGTAATAATCACAATTTTCAGATGGTAAATCTAATCCAAAAAAAAACTGACTGTTTCATTGAAAAGAAGAAGAACATTTCACATAAAAAAAAGTAGACATATAGGCTAAAACACAAAGATAATTTAAAATATTTTATAATACAAAAATGTGCCTCTGTGGTTTTCTGGTTGGTTTCGAGTCAGTCAGTCAAATATGTTATCGTTTGCAGTGTTCATATGTCAATATATATAGTTTGTCAAACGCAAACCATAGATTACATCAAAACAGAACAACAAAACACCTTCCAATAAAAATATATTTATTTAATAATAATAACAAAAAAAAGATTCGCTTCATATTTGAACGCAAAAATATGTGTGTAAAGAATTGATTTTTGTTTTCTATATATATTAATAAAATAAGTCAATATATATTATGATAATTATTGTGGAATATACTTATTTTTTTTCTTCTATATTTAAAAGATTAACAAGAGTTTTATTTTTCATCTTCTTTTGCACCTCTTCAATATGTTATCATATTATTATTATTCACCACTTATAAGAAAAAAGAAAATAATTCATTTTACACACATTTTTATTGTTATTATAAAAAATTAATTTAGCAAAGGCAAAATACATTTGTGTACTATAATAATAATAATATTAAATATTAATAAGGTATGGGCAACAAAAGCTATTAGCCTTTGTGGTGTTGAATATATATAATATATATGTTATTGTTTGTTTTGATATTTTTATTTTTAAGTATGTGTGTTTGCATTTGTAGATCGTCGTCGCTATTATTATTATATGAATATGAAAAAAAAAACAATTTTATAATATATATAATATTATTAGATTGTTATTGTGTGTTGATTTTTAAAGTATTTGCTTAAAAAATTATTACAATCTAGAAAATTTTATAATAATATAACAGGTACAACACATAAATATGTGATTATTTTTTTTAAAAGTTAAAAAAAAAATAAAAAACGAATAAATGTTTTGTAGAAAAATACAATTTATATATTTTTTTGTTTTGGTACACTACAATACATTCCAAAAATATCTTATTACTATAGGTTTGAAAAATTACTTTAACTCGACTGCGGTTTACGTTGTATCGCGGTTAAAAAATTGTACAATAAATAAGTTAGAATTAATCGAAGATATTTGATAGATAAACTTCTGAATTGAAATTATTACATGGTTTATGGTTACCGGTCCTTTTATCATCAATAATGTATGATAATGTGATAAGAGTCAAAAATGAATGATAAAATTTTAATAATATCTCTTTCGATATAGGTCGATTTCCATCACATAATCTATACCATATGATAAACTAAACATAATTCCAACATTTGTATATGTATGATGATGGAATTACATTGAAACTTTTTTACAATATAATTAATGTCACTTCAATTCAGCGATATTGAATATGTCATATAATTGTGCTTTCAATATTTAATTCTTCTATATGGCAAACATTTGATGTATATACATATTATAATATTACATATTGGGAAAAACTTCTTTTTTTTTCTTTTTGTCATCAATATATCAAATATTGAGTTATCCTTTTTACTTTGTGCATAGTTTAGTTTCATTTCATTTCATTTCATTCCATTTGATTTGTTCATTCATTCATTTCACATCACATATATAATAATATAATTTGATTTTAATATTAAACATCCATTTTTATTATATAATGAGAAATAAAATGTACTTATACCCCCCAACACACACACACACACACACACACGAAAATCAATTTGATCGAAAATTTGCAATACGGAAAATTATATAATTTATTGTATCTATAGATATATATGTAAATGTAAAGGTATAGATAGATGCGAACAGAATGTTTTTTTTTGTTGGAATTTACAAAATTCAATGTGCGATAAATGATCATTTGATGTGAATAATTTTTGTACATGATAAATATTATAGTTTTCTATTTTTCTGTTATATTATTTTTTTAAGAATTGATCGATTTGGTTTCATATAAACTTTATAATAAGTTATTATAGAATCTGCTATCATGTAAAATAATTTTCAATAAACAAATTGAAGCAGTACTGTTTTTTTTTCTTTCATTTTATACAAATTTTTCAAATCATTAAGAGTTTTTTTTCTTTTAAAGAAACTGGTTCATTTTAAAACATTCTGTAATAATATATCTATAGTCATACATCTAGAAAATGTATTTATCTTTGTGTATATATACACATCACCTTTATACCATATATATAGCAATATGCACGCGCGGCTTATTGTATCTCTATATATATCTATCTATATATCATTAAATTGAATAAAGTGTTAATGGAAAACATATGATTATATCTTGGAATTTAAATTTTACGTATTATATTATTATTATTTTTTTTGTACACATGTATCTAAAAAAAAAAAAATATGATAATATGAAAATCATTTCAGTATTCATTTAAAAATAAAAATTTTGTTTTGTTAATTTAAAAAAAAAAATCTATTCTACAGTTTATTTTATGTTTTGTAGCAATTGAATTTAAATCTACATCTCTACATACATTTATTTTATGTTATGAATGTTTGTTTTTTTATTAAAATATATAAATTTACCTATTTGTATATTGTACATATATCAATTGAACAATTTTAAATTTTAATTTTTGAAAGTTTGCAAATATAAATATTTTGGGTGTACGCAGCGATATAAATATAGATAGATGTATATAACTATATATATCCATATAGATTCAATCACAGAAAATAAATATATAGAATTCGTAACAATTTATAAAAAATCAAAATATACGAGTTAAATGAAACAAATTTAAACAAATAAAAAACACATGGCCTTTTTATGTTTAACACATTCATGAACAAATTTCTTTGAAAATTCTATATTTATATATAAATCATTATGTACCATATGCCGAAAAGTTTTCGTGTTTAAATGATCTTAAGATAAAATTTGATTGGCGAAATTTTCTCTGGAATCTGAATTCGTAAATACACAAAATTTAGACGACCAATTATATTTATTATATATTTTACATGTGAAATATTTTCATAAACAATATTCCATAAAACAATATTGAAAATAAAAAGATTTTGAGAGTCAATAAATATGAATAATAATTCTAGTTAATATTGAATTTCAATTATAATATAATTGGATTCAAATGTAATAAGGAATGTTTGTTTGCCCTATCGTAAAATATATATGGTTAATTTAATATTATAGTATTTTTCTCATATGAGATCAATGTAATAATAATAATTTATCCTATTGCTAGGTCGACTAAATAAATAACCATACTATATTTTCATATATTTAAACACATAAAGTCTTTAATATAGAATTAATTTCATATATATATTTATAAATGATATGAGGTTGAAAATATTCTATATAGAGATGTTGTTAGATATTATATATCAATATAGAGCTAAGAAAAACTATATATATATTTATATTTTCTAAATTTTACTTCTGGTAAAATATTTTATAAATAGAACAAAATAAAAATGCAATTCTATCTTTAATATTATTTTATTTAAATATAGCCTTTGGGTTATTTTGCTCATCCAAAGTACATATATATGTATAGAATATATTTATATAAAGAAAACATATATGTTATATTAAAATTATATCCGAAACAATTTTGAATTTTGAGATTATATTTTACAAATGTAAGTATATATATAATAAACAATTCGATGAAATAAATTGTATTATATTTTTTTAATTAAAATTTCTGAATATAATTTCTGTGTGTGATGTGTGTATATAAAATAGAACAGCGAAACTCTATTAAAATGTTTTTGTTTATAGATCTGTTAATAATACTTAATTGTTCGAAAATATATGTTTAGTATATTATATAAAATATAGATTTTATTTTTTATTTTGTCGACAATTAATACAGATATCCATTCAGAATCATTACAGATACTATCAATACAGAATTATCTTTCTTTGAATGTCTCCTAAATTAAAGATTATATCCACACAATTATCATGAAAAAGCTACGGTTTATTTCAATGGCGAACAGATGATTTGAAAAAAAAATATAGACTTTCCAAAAAAAAGCAGGAGAAACTCTCATCGAAAGAAAAAATATACATAAAGAGTTTTATTTTATCAGTATTTTACTTAAAAACAAATATATAAATGATTGTAAATAAAATAAGTTTATTGCTATTGTAAAAAAAGAAAAAAAAATTAAATGTTATAAAAATTATTATAGTATTCAATTTACATAAGATACTAAATCACATGATTGTTTGATATGTTCATAATAAAAGTTTTTTATTTTTTTTTTTTTTTTGGAAAAGAGTAAGAGCATAATAAATTATACAATTTTAAGACTATACTTATATATAGGTATTAATATTTAGCTAGGCAATAGTAAACGTGAATATATTCCTCATAATGATTAACTCTTTCCTATCTACTTATCTATATAAATGCGTATTCCAAAACATTTATCCAAACATAAAAAGTGAAAATGTTAAATGTATCAATGTAATAAGTAATCAAAAAATGCTTCTAAGGACAATATAACCAGAATATCATTTTTTTCAACCTAATTCTGTCATAGATTTTAATTCCCATATTTAATATATGTTGTTTGTTTACTAAATATTATAATTATTTATATCATTTATACACAAATTCCAAATTCAATATATAGAAAAATTTATCAACAAAAGAAAATATATTATCAATTTATTTAGACGTCATCGATAAACCAATCAATATTAAACCACACGATTAACTCGATTGTTTATATATATATAGCTTATATAGACATATTTCAATTATAAAATACCTGTACCTTATATATATTTTCCGTTTTATTATACATTACACCTATTATTGTAAATATGAAAAAAAAAACATATAAATATATATATATAACAAGAACAAACGATTCATAATATATATATTTATAATATCAGATATGCAGTCATAATTTGAAGACGCTTAAATAACAATTGTTCCACGATTATCAATATAAATATACATATTTCGTATATATAGTATTTTTTATTATAAACATGCGGGAAAAAAGTGGGTACGGCCTCTCATTACTGTCTTATTTAATAACAATATAAATAAGTATACAAACGTAATATAAATACAGAGAACTGTATACAGTGGGCGAGGTATGAATTGCACGATTGTGATAACAGATAAATACCATTTGAATCATAAGATACGAAAAAGAATTTTTCAATTTGTAAAAATGTTTTCGCCGTGCAATTGATATCGCGGACACTGTATTTATAAATATAGAATATCCATCTATATAGTATCTAACTCTATATATATACAACAAGTTATTATTATGAAATACGGATCGTAAATCATAACACCTGTATAAAATATATATATATTTAATTATATATACAATTTTCATTGCATAACACTGATGTGAAAAAGTTTTTTGATAACAAATATAGATTGTGTTTTTATATATGCATATGTAATCTACGTAAGCATACATAAATAAATCATCTTCATTTTCAATAGATTCATGTTCAAATCTATAATCACATTCGATAAGATTTTGTAATATATATTTAAAGGTGTATATATCGTTGAAATATTTACATTATCGTAAACATATAAATGAAATTATATTTGGAAAAATAAAACCATAATCCTAAACAAATAAATTAAATTGATCTGAATACTTTTGGATATGTTACATTTTTGTGAATAGGGAGAAAGGTTCTGTATTATATTAAAAAAAATGTGTATAAAACAAATTTGATCTGTTTGACGCGGAAAATTACATTATTATAAATGGATAAAAAAAATATAAAATATCACAAAGGGCAAAAATGATCAAGGTATCAATAAATATAATTATTCAAAAAATTAAGAAAACCGATAATATTATAAGGTTCAATGAAGTATTCCACCCACCTTTCTCATCCTGACCAACATTTTGCAAATTAATAATTGCAATATTTTTTTGTATATATATACCAAATATTTTTTGTCTTTACTGTACTGGTTCAATATCTGTATAATTCTATATAAATATTAATTAAACGACAATTATATATACCCTTGTTTAATTTTAATATATTGTATAGATAATTAAATATCCTGAGCTTTTATTTGGGTTATACATATATTGTTATGCACAATACTATTGATATGTTTTGTTAGTATCTATATACTATATATTTATTTAATAATGGTTCAATGGTGCAATGGTGATGTATATTCGCAGAACAAAGATCAAATTTGATATATAGAATCCTACTGAAGACATAAAATATGGTTTGTGTTTTTCCGTAATTTTTTAATCTGAATTTAAACACACAGTCGCATATTTTTCCTTGCGGTTGGTCGTACAGTTAATTACCAACATCGTAAAAAAGCCAAAAATTAAGAAACTAACAAGAGAAGGTTGTTGTTGGAGACTAAAACCGATTGTTGATTGTAATGCTATAATTATTTTTTATTTTAGTTTATCTCCACTTCTAAAAATGCTCCGGGCAAATGTATTTCACCGATCTTTATATGTACAACCCCGTTCTATGTACAAATATCTTCAATAACAACATCCAATTGGTAATAACAAAAACCCAAAATTATCCTCCAAATTGAATGCCTGCATATACCACAAGCAGTCGCCTATACCCATAAGTGAATAACCAAAAAAAAAAAATCCCACCCACTCACAAAAATTAATCACATAAAACTTATTGAACTTACAATATAAATAAACCAATTTCCTCTATATACAATATACATTTATAAATAAATTAAATATAAATTTTAGAAATTAAAAAATAAAATTATATATATAGATATTAGAAAGATAATTTTTAACAAGATAAAAAAGCTATAATTTCCGGCCACCGTCACCAACACAATTAAAATATATACATCAATTGATTTTTAATTACTTTGTAATTCTACTAAATGATATAAGAAGATTAAATAAAAATTGGCAATATTATTAATTAATATATCAACCGATGATGATTATATTAATTAAAAAAATAAATATTATTTTATATATGAATTTATCATACAGATAATAATATTTATACGTAAAAAATTATATATTTAATTAAAATTAAATTTAATTTTTTGATATATAGATAGATATAAATGGTTTCATTTTATTATATTGTTATCGATTGATAAAAACAAAAATATTATTATCAATATTTTATAATAATAATAATAATACGCTACGCAATTACTAAAATAAATATATATAATAAACGTGTGCTATTATCGAATTCGAGCCGATAAGGTGATGTAAATCGATACGATACGATAAATATATTTGTTATATGAATGCGATGGAAAATTAAGTTATATATACATAATATAATATAATTATGATTTTGATATACGGTTTTGTTTTCATTTTTATTATATTGCAATATATACCTTATCAGTAAATTATTTGTTTTTTTTTGTTAGTTGTTTTTAGAATTTGTTTTTTATTTTATAACAACAATATAATATTGTTACGGTGATAATATTCAAAGTGAATAAAATTATCATTTTAGAAAATGTATACGTTTATAGACAAAACTTTATATATATGCCATTAGATATCGAATCGTGTCTATATAGTCATATTTTTATAAAGGTAAATATTTCACCTTTTGTGTACTAATGATAAAATTCTACTTTTACCACAACTTTATTCTTTTAATTATGAACAATTAATTAGATTAACTATATGTAATTACGTAAATCAAGTAAAATTATAATTGCTGTCTATTTCGTGATTTATTTTATAATAAATTAATTCCATTAATTTTGACTTTATGACTAAAAAATATACATAAAATATAAATGTTGATATGGGTAGTATATAAAATCTTTTATGAAAATTTGAATTCATGTTTCATTTTAAAATTTGGCAATTTACAATGTAGAGTTTTTTCCAATCAAGTCAAGTACATATGTATATATAATTTTAGTTTTTTTTTTAACGAGATCGTAATTGTTGAAAATCATAAAGAGCAATTACATATATACTTTATGTTCGTTTTTCCATACGTTATATGGAAAAATTTTAAAAAATATACCAAATAAATAGTTATAGAAAAAAAAAATTTAAATATATATAATAATCAATATCATGTCACACAAAATTCTGAATATACATATACATACAAAACTCATACCATATATAAATTTAATACAAAACAAAAAATTGTTTCATTCATAACGAAAAAAAAGGAACACGAGTAAAAAAAAATATATATGCTAAAAATACCGAAAAAATTTGAATGTATAGTACTAAATATAATAATATGAATTTCTATATATCTATATACAAAAATAGTTGATTATTCTAATCACGCATTTTTAAATCATCGTGACATGTTGATTATATTAAAAAAAGAAGAAAAAAATATGTGCATTACAAAAGGTTTCCAAAATATTCCTATAGTAATATTGTACAAATATACATTATAATATGTTAACTTCATTTTTATATTAGATATACATTATAGAGACGTTAGCAATAAGACATTTATTTTATAAGAAGAATATCTTTATTTACACATCTATACACATATAAGATGAATGTATATTCCTCAACCGGACTGCCATATAAAATATTTATATATGTTAAGTATATGTTTTGAGTAGGTATATATTAAATAAGATATATACCGTATATAATATAATCCATATTCATATATATACCTAAGCTCGTCATGGATAATTTGTAAAAATGTTTATTTAATTGTGCATATATACGCGATCAAATGTTTTACGCATTTTCATATAAATTTCTGTTATACTGCAAATATATGATTAAATTACATGCGAAACACATTTTTTGGCTTCCCAATTTTTTGTTTTTTATTTTACTTTATCTATACGTATATATTTCCGGAAAAATTTTATTTTCCACATATAATTTATTGACGTATTGTATATTTTGATATATTTATATAAGTAAAATATATATAGAATATATAAAGATAAGAATAATTTACTTTAGCATATACTTTCTTGAATTTCCTTATATATAGTATATCTATATAGGATATCAAAATATATATAGGATATCAAAATATATGGTAAATCAAAAACAAATGATTTTGTTATACTTTTATATGTTTGTATAATATAAGAAATTTCGTAAATAATTGAAAAAATAAATAATAATCAATAAATAATAATAAATAATAATTCAATTGACATGCTAAAAACTATTATAAAAAATTTGTTTTTTTTAACTGGGAAATTTAAATTCAAACTTTTTGAATTACATAGTCCTAGTTTTCCTCTGATTTTCATTTTGTTTATATGCGCCTCATTTGAAAAATCGAGATTTTCCCGAAAATTTGGTTAGAAAAAATTATTAAATCTATGTTAAATCACATTACATATATATATGCCAAATTAATCACATTAAGTCTATCCAATTGTTACGAATCTATATTCAAGATTGGAATTATCTATATATGTATTGAATTATATTAATTTTATCATTATTTATGTAATCTTATCGTATCATATAGTTGCAAACTGATGCATACGTATAATTATGAATCTATAGACTCTCTTGCAATAGACACAAGGCAAATCAATGTACCACACTTTTATTTTTATTTGCAATTTGTTAAATGAAATGAAATAAATTAATGTTTTTCCTCCTTAAATAAAGATTTTGAAAATTAATTATAATCCAGTTCAAAATCGTATTTTTTCCACTTCATGCCCCTTATAATTATGGAAAAACACAAATGTTATCTCTATGTTATAAAAAAAAATCAGTTTTTCCACAAATAAAATAAAATTAATATTGTTGAAAAAATTTCGAATATTGCAGTGATATCGCATGAATGTTATAAAATAAAAAATTGTTCACCATAAACCACCATATTATCAATAAATCATATATGGTCGTATGTATATATATACGAATAGGGACTATATAATTTCATCCAACAGCCACCTTCCATATATATATACCATATATATAAAAAAAAACATTCGTACAAAGTACATATATGAAAAAATAGCGATAGTCTATACTTTAGAATTTATTGTATCAAATATATGCAAAAATAAATATAATATATATGAACGTTTCGATACAGAGATATAGAACTATATATATATATATATACATAGCGAGTCCAATGATCATATCACAACCATATATATGTATACATATAAACCATAACCATTATCATTGTAAATATTTATAATATAAATTATAACTTTATTTTTTTCTTTATATTATTCAGATATAAAAAAATTGTTGTAATGCAGCGAGAATGGCATCGGCGATAATGGCGGCAGCGATTTGCGGTGTTGTTGGTAATGATAATGGTGGTTTTGGTAATTGTATATATATATATATATAATTTTCGCAATTTATTTAACGTATATATATATATATATATATATATATATAATTATATTATATGTGTATTATTTATACAAATAATAAGATTTCTTTTGCTGTGTGTAGATGATAAAATAATATATTAAATACGTAGTTTGTACATCATCTGTCACGCACACAATTACATTGAATTAAATGATAAGAATGTACTTTATATATATATACAGACAAATACATATATATTTTTCCGTTTATTTGCAAAATAGATTAACAATTTTCATATCTATATATATATTTATAAAGTCACATATGTATATAATAAATATATAAGTTACATTTATAAAAATAATTATTAATATCACATATATATTTTATAAAAAGTCAACTTGTTTCGTTCGTTCTATATATAATTATATGTATATTAACTAAATGTGTTTTTTTTTATTGTTAATCACGCATACAGACTTATATCGTTAATATATTTTTTATAGTTACGTTTTATTTTTCAATGGTGAAATTATACGTAATTGTAATTTTTGGAATTATATAGCCCATTAAATTATCATCAAATTACATTTTATTTCATCAATGTACCGAATATTTGCGATATGTGATTTATTTTTCTCTCTTATCCAACTAATTCTAATACTATAGTGACCGCAATCCAAGTCCTTAATCCACGACGGAGTCAAATTTAATTTAATAAATAATAAATTATCATCAAATTACTATATTGAATCAAAAAGTCGATTATTTTAAAATTTTTTAGTTTGATTCTATATGTATAATTTAGCAAGGTCTCCAAATATACATAAGCATATAGCTAAAAAAAAACAATAATAATATAACACCAAAAAAACATATAATAGCGATGAAAATCTCATTTCTATATATTTCTGAGATTATAATAATTTAAATCAAATCAATTTATCTATCATTAAATATAGGAAGAACAACAGGATAAACAGAATAAAATTATAAGAAACCAAAAAACAAACACGCACAAAAAATTATTTATAAATCAAAATATATCAATATTTATAATAATTGATTTTCCCCTTTTCGTATCAAAAAAAGAAAACACAAGAAAAACAAAAAAAAAATGCAAAATAACAATAAGAAATGGATCTATATTTATATATTATTCATATTGTATTATATGGTAAATATACGATTTTGTTAAACATTAAAAGAATATATTATACATATATGAAATAAATATTATTTTTTTATATATCATTTATTATTTATATATTTTTAAATTTAAAGAAAACAATCTTATTATATGTAAATACACGAGACTCGCAATATAAAGAACCTTCGAATAAGGAAACCTCGAAATAGGGAACGCTTCCAATTTTTGTATTATAGCCATTAAATAAGGAACGCTAAATCAATCAAAACCTCATCGATATAAGGAACGATTGGTGTATTTTATTCATGAGTTTGGTATTCGAAATTATTAAGTATTTGAAAGTATTTTAATGAATGCGGTTCCAACCAAATAATACAATTCTTTTTCAATTGTTCTTCAAAATAATTACTTAAATATATCATTTGATTTTAACCTGTTTTCCGGCGTTTGATAGATATCTCAAGCTATAAAGTTATTTTAACATTTTCATAAGAAAACTTCGAAATAGGGAACCCACCCACCTGCAATCAATTTTTCCTTATATCGCCAGTTTACTGTACATAAAATTCAGATTAAAATTCATTTCATAATGGAAACTTGTTAAAAGAATAAAATCCCATATAACACAAAAAAAAAACAAAAACAAAACCCATAAATACAACAAAGGGATTGAAAAAATAATAAAAAATTTGAACTTTCGCTTTCTTCGTTTGGTTTTCATTTTTTTTTTTATTATTTATCTCAGTGCTTTAAAAACAATAAACGGTAGATATTCGTTTAATTTATACATTTAGTATAGGTATTTGTATATACAATTTTGCAACCCATTATATAGATAGGTAATATTTTGCCTGCCATATATCAAGGGGAAACTTTTTTTTTTTAAGTAATAATAATAAAATAAAAAAAAAAAAACTTTTTCATAAAAAAACAAAAATATTTTTAAAAAGAAGATTTAATTTGTATTTTCAATTAAAACAAAAAATCATAAACAAAGTAAAAATTGTACCATTGATGTAATGCGCTCAAAATATTTATAATTTGTATACGGGAAAAACAATAATTGATATGGCCATATACACAATGCACAGGATTTGTCTTTTCTCCGTCATCGGTCTTTTGTTATTTGGTTATACGTATATATATTTTATGGTATATAAAATGGTGTTATTATTTTTTTTTTCTTGAGAATTAACAAATCATTATCATAACATCTAAAGATATTGAATGCTTAATTTCTCAGGCTGAAGAAATTCAAAGTGATATATTAGCAAAATATACTCTGTGGTGTAAATGTTAAAAATGCCAACCTAAAAATTCTAACGAAATTTTGGGGTCGTGGGTTCGAATCCTACTGAATGCATAAAATATGTTTTGTGTTTTCGGTTATTTTTCGAATCTGAATTTTAACACAGAGTTGTATATTCCGCTTGCGGTTGGTCGTACGGCTAATTACCGACACCGTAAAAGCCACAAATTAAGTAACTAATAACAGAAGGCTGTTGTTGGACGCTAAAACCAGATTGTTGGTTGTATAGCGAAAAATTTATTTTTTTTTTTTTTTATATTAGCAAAATATGCAAAACATAAGAAAAATGCTTGGGATTCCAAAAAAAAAAATCTAACAGAAACTGAATTAGATCCGGCGCAAAATTAACTCTTGTTCAAATTAAAATATAAATGTCCGATCTTCAAATGATATATATATATATTTATTAAGAATATACGGGTTCATTATGTCAAATCGCATATATAAAAGAGAATATTTGAAATGCAGTGATCTGATGATGATGGTTTATCAATTTCCATATAAACGTAAATGTAGTATACGTAATATACAAATAAATATTGTTTATATATACTTATTTTATTAAAAAATCGGAGGTATATAAAATAAAACAAAAATATGAAAATATCTATAAATACGCGATATCGTTTGTTATTTTAATTGTATTGTTTGTGTATATATACGTCAATGATTATTATTATTGTTTGAAAAATACAAATTGTAAAAATGTGTAAATATATGATTAATTACTTTGATTTTAAAAATTCGTTGTTAATTGTATTAAATTAATGATGTAAAAGAAAATAACTATAAAATCTTATTATAATTTACTTATTCTATATTTATATATATATATATATAGTATTTTGTTTTAAAACCCATAATTAATTCATTAGCGTGTCGTTTACTGTTCTACAAAAAAGACAATTAATTTTAACAATGCAATAAGAATATACAAAAAGTACTCGTTATATAAATAACATATTAAAATGTATTTTACATTTAACATAGTTCAAAGCTATACATTTCATATAAAATACATATAATAACATTATTATAGCAAAGTTTTGAAAATATCATTATCATATAAAAGCATTTCTATAACAAATTGCATTTCCCCCATTTGAAAACTTTTGATATACAGTTTTTTTTTTTTGTTTTGAATTTAAAACGGAATTGAATATCTATATGCATATAAACAAATAGTATTTCTTTTTACTATTATATTGATGTGAACACCGTCGACAATCGCTTGCTTATTATATAGATAATTTCTATATAAATATACCAAATGGTATTATTTATCGATAAAGTACTTTAAACCTCTACGAAGTACAAATACAGTTAATAGATGGTAAATATTATCAGTATTAAATTGAAGCACATTTGAAACGTCTTCAAATATATATGCATATGTGTAATTAAGGTTTAATCTTATATTTACATTATATGTATTGCGTCAGACAATGCATTCACTTGAAAAAATTGAATTTAAGAAAAAAAAACTTGATTTTAATTGCGTATAGTAACTTTTATAATCACCACGTATTGGTTAAATTCATTCATTAATTTCTTGTATATAGCCTAAGCGCAATCGGTAAACAAAAAAATTACAATTTCTTGAATTTTATATCATTTGATTATTATTGTTATTTTTATAATACCGCACAATATAGCGCAAATATTTACTTTTTTTTTATGTATATTATTTAAACAAAAAAAAAAGAAAAAAGTTCTTATCTTACATCATTTTAATTATTAATAAACACAATTCCAATTGTGATTAATCAAATATATGTATATGGGAAATAAAAGTAAAATTAATGAATACAAGATAAACTAAATTACATTTTTTGTTTGTTTTTGTATGTGCATAATTAAAAATTATAGAAATATTATATAAGAAATAAGAGGTTTAAAAATCTCCTGGTATAATTTTAAATTTAAATAAATTCGCACATAAACATGAATAAAGCGAGCTTTAAATTAATCATAATATGCATATTCGAATCCTAAAGTAATACGAACTATGTATATGAATAATTATAATTGATTTGAAAAGAATTTCATTCAATACTGATTTATGTATATGTTTATGAGATGTTTATGAGTTTATGATGAAATAAGGACAATTAACCGATAATTATCTCGGTGATTTGATTACAAATATGTTTATCGAAGTTGATAACACAGAGTTGTATATTCCGCTTGCGGTTGGTCGTACGGCTAATTACCGACACCGTAAAAGCCACAAATTAAGTAACTAATAACAGAAGGCTGTTGTTGGACGCTAAAACCAGATTGTTGGTTGTATAGCGAAAAATTAATTAAAAAAAAAGTTGATAAACATTCGCATATTTGATATAAGGAATACAAGTGTTTTTTTTTTCTGAAACATATAATCTCATTTATACTCAATTTGAAGTTGAAGATAATATATAGTAATATTTGTTAATCTTTGAATTGCCTTTGGATTCTTTACGCATATTGTTATATGTCACAATTTTTACAATACTTTTTTCCATTTTTTGTTTAAACCGTTTTAGTTTTTAAAATGTTTTTAAAAATCTTAATCTAATAAAACCAATGAACGTTGTTATAATATTTCAAAACATATATTATGTTAATCAGTCAAAATGATATAGTATCATCCGATAACCTCGTATTACCTACATACAATAATTATTTCCAATTTAGCAATACATCGAACAATAAAATAAACAATTTCGTATAACATCAATATAGTTAAGAAAAAAAAAATAAGTTTATATGTTGATTTTTAAACTTATTATACATTTTCATCGTTATATATGTTTATATTATACAATATACATATATTAAAGAAAAAAATAACAAAAATTGAATAATTTATTTACATACCTTTGTTGTTGAATTGATGTTATCAAAAAGCTCATGATTAAATTAATTACCAGCGTTGTCGGAAAGTTTTTATAATGATTTTAGTGTATTCAATCCTTTTATGATTTTATTCTTTTGTAGTTTTATTTTAATTTTTTTTGTTTAAATAAGGATTCTTTTCTTCTTGCCGTAAAATTTAATGTAAAATAAAACTGTAAATAAAAAGAAAAAACAAAATCCTTTATTATTGCATATATGCAACTTGCAACTATATATATATAGCATTTATGTACTTATATCGACAATAGAAAATCTACGGGTAATGAGAAAAGAATGTTCAAAGAATATAATTGTTACATTTTTGTTTACACTAAAACTTAAGTATATATGTAATCTAATATATGGCAATGTTTAATTATGGAAATTTTAATTTATTTCATATTAATTATCAATATATATATAGTGAGTTTTTGTTTTATCAGTTTTTTTATATACGAATTCAATATTTAAGTAAAAAAATATCTGTATGATGAACGTATTAATTTGTGATAAATAATTAAAAACGGAAAACAGGACTATGAAATCAATAAATATTTTGGAATTTCCATATCATTTGTCATACTCTAATGTATAATTTTTATAATATTATTGAAGATAATTCAATTCATAAATATAAGACAGGTATTGATTGAATAATGAATTAAAGTAATAAGAATTGAAAACAAAATATTTTAACCGGTATAGAATCATATACGATTACGTTTTGAAGATTTTAAAGCAGAATAATTATGACGAAAAACAAATTAAAGGTTTAGTCTATACAAAACGCAAATATATTTAGAATTCTATAAAATTTTGAAAATCTAAAGACAAAATCGAATCGAACGCTGTAAAGGCAATATTTTCCATTAAAGTTTTCCTATAAAAAAATTTTGCCAAACAGGCCAAAATTGAACAGAAAGCAGTAAATATTTCTTAATTCACGATAGTCTAATTTACTCATTTACGTATGCTGATACCAAAATAAATATTAAAGAAAAATCGCTTCATTGAAGAAATCATTGAAAAAATATTGACATTTTCCGTCACGAAAATTGTTTATGTTTACATATCAAACGTTTATATATATGCATATACTCGTGTATAAAATTATGTATTACAAAAAAACAAATGGTTTATATATGCTTTTATTTATTTTGTTTGGTTTTTTTTTCTTTCTTCTTTTTGCATTGCGATTGTTTATTTATGTTGATAATAATAATATACAATTTATATATGTATAAATTTTTTTTTATGTATTATTGGTACACAATAATAATAATAATAATAATTTAAAAGAATATTTATTATGAATGTTAAAAAAACAAATGAAATACATCTTGTTTTTTTAACATTCATTTACATATAGTATAAACAAAAAGCATTCTATATTTGTAACGAAATGAAATTATAATCGCACACCTTGAAGGTGTGGATATTGATAATAAACTTATACACATATATATATATATCATTCATATTGATATATATATATATATATAAATATATTTGGATATTTTTTTCTTTAGCACACTTGTTGTTTATTAGATGTATAGATTTTTGTTTTTTATAATTAATAGCAGAATATTAAACGTTTTTATTTATATTTTAATATCCATAGATTCAGTTTACACATAGAATTTAAGACTTTATCATATAGGTACACGAAAATATCAAACATCATATAAAAGCGTTACATAAATATATTACAAAACCATTATAAATAAAAATTATCATGACCGCTTAGCCGATATTAATTTAAAGTAATATAAATAAATACGTTTATAATTGCATAAATTTGAAATGCAAAAGAAAATTATATAATCTCAAATGGATTTATTGAGATTATATAATTTTCTTTTGGTTTTTTGTTTATTCGTTTATGATATTAATTTCTAAATGAAACAAAAAATTAACTATTGTTAATATACGAGGGAATGAAGTAATTGAAAAGAAAATGTCCATTGTAGATCCATATGGAAAAATATATATGTATTTTAATAATTTTATTATGAAAAAATCGCACGGAACAAAAAAAATATCAAAAATACAGAATTGTATAAATATATAAAAATTATTATTAATGGAAAAATACTTTTTTTTTATTATAATAATTATAATTTTTTTTTTTTTTTGATATCATAATTTTATTGTCGCGTTGTTAAACACGACAATATTAAAATGTGTGTGCGACGGCGGTGCCGGTTAATGATATATATGGACGACGACGATATATACAGATTATATAGATATAGAGATTGGATAGATGTATGCTATATATATGTGATGGATGGTGGGTGGTGACGCAAAAGAAATTATTTTATTTTTTCGTTCTTGTAAAGTAATCGTGTTTTATTTTATTTTATATAGTATATAATGTATATTTATTTATATTTACCTCTTTTAATTTAATTTTATTACATATTTAATTTATTTATTTTCCTTTAATTTTTATTATTTGGCATATAGACATCGTCGTATTATATATATATATATATATATATAACATATAACAATACTGCAAATATAATATATAAGATAAAATATTCAACATTTTGTGTATATTCTATTTGCGAGTATATATAACATTATTATCAAAAAAGTACATCAAAATATTAAACGTTTGATATAAGAATGACAATAGAACAAATTTTTTGATTGACAAAATAAACATTAAATTTTTAGAATTATTTTTATCTTGGTCCTCATCCATTGTGCGCTGTTGATAAACATTTAAAATACGGATAAATAATTCGCAGGTATAAATGAACTCCAAGTATGCGGCAAACCAACCAGAATCAATTTATATATTTATTAAAATCAAATTTTATATACATAATGTTAATTCAAATAATGTAGAAATATTTTATATACATTGATGATATAATATATATATATATGATTTATAACTATATATATTTATTATATATGTTCATTGGAAAAACAAAACGTTTCAATTTTCATTTTTCGAAATATTATATATAGTTAAAAATATGCGTAAAAGCATTCAATTTTATATATATAAAGATATATAAGTATAGATGAATATATTATTTTATCAAATCAAAATTGATTGTTATTTATAGACCGAATAGATATTATTGATATTATATACAGATTTAATATATATATATAGAATCCTATTATATTTTTTTTTGATATACCAGATACTTCAGGAATACTCTATATATTGAATTGGATTATTAATGTTCCTATATCTGCATTATTGATTCAAACTCAAATAAGGATATTCAGTGTGATAAGATTAGAAACCATTTAATACATATCACATATAAAACAAAGAGTAAAGATCATAAATAGAACATATTGTCTGAAGTGTGTGTAACTATCACTATCACTGAAACATACTGTATTAATTATTCTATAAATATACAGTATATATATATATATATTGATTGATTATTATAAAGTTAAATATGACATATGTTTTTTTTATATAGAAAAAAAACAGATATTTATTTTTACAACAAACTGAATATTTTATGGAAAATGATTTTTTAACATTCAGTTTAAGTTATACAAATAAAATCAATCTGTTTTTTGTTTCATTATTATGGTTATAATTAAATTTGTTTCTAAATTAAATAATAAATACGGAATTATTATAAATAAAAACCATGTATATATTGAATTAATTCTAAAAAAAATTTTCTAATGCAAATACTCAAATACTATTAATAAATTCGTATACTATAGTTTAAAATATCTCATGATAAACACTCACCAGGTACAATATATAGTATCGAATGTGGCTTTAAAGTGATGCTTTAAAAAAGCATCAATTAAAATAATTATACGGATCAAATGAATAAGAATAATCTAATTCGGTTGTTAATTCACAAATATCTGATTTACAATAAACCAAAAAATAAGTATTCCTTTAAGGAATCTCCTTGAGCTTTTTCCTTTCAGGAATTTCCTTGAAGAGTTTTTCAGTAAACTCCATAAAAATTTAATGAACTTTTAACTTTCCCATTTAATGAACCGATTATTTTACGATATTAGACAAATTCAAAATTCTTAACAAATAATAAGAAATTATAAATTAATTTAATTTGATGGGAGTCATAATTAAAGAGTATTGTTTTTTTTATCATAAGAAAAATTGACATAAATTAGTATATAGCTTTATATAATATGTGTTATTACCGTAAATGATAAGATCATTGTTTTTTACTATTATAAACCATATAATTTCTTGATCTTAGATTGACACAATAAAATATAATTAATTCATTATTTGAAACATTACGAACTATTTTTCCATTCAGTTCTTCTAAAAACTAATAATAATCAAAACGAAAAAAAAAAAAAAAAAAAAAGAAAAGAAAAATAAATTTGACGCAAATGATTTTGAAACGGATACTGGCTAATTCTACAGATATTTTTATATTTATTTATCTTAATAAATAACACAATATAAATATATATATATATATTAATAAATACAAATTAAGATAAACATCCTGGAAATGAAGCATTTATTTTTAAGTAAATATTTTTTCTGTAACCATCAAATGAGAATGAGTTACAAAAAAAAAAAACATAAAATGTTAAAATCCAAAGGTTAAGCAAAAAAAAAATGTAATTATTTCAAATAAATTATTCGATAAATTATAAATTATTGTAAATATACACTTTTTTATATTATATGAATAAATAAATACAAAAAAAAAAAAAATCGGGGAAATTTATTTATTAATTTTTAGTATATTTAATAAATTTTAATAATATACCAAAAATTATTCTAATTAAATAAAATGAGGTAATAGAAAATAAATTTCTATCAAATAAATAATAATTTTAGCAGGATCTACTATATATTTATATATATATATATATATATACAACAACATTAATATGTAATTTAATGTTATGTTTATTTATTGTTGATGCGTATATAACGTATAATAATTTCTATAATGTCTCCGGTATATTGTAATATTATTTTTTGTATATTTTATATACCAGTGGTGAAAACCCCAATTATACCAATCATAAATTTTTTAATTTAGCAACTGTATTTAGTAACTATATATATATATATGTAAAATATTGTTAAAATACACAACGTATCGTCATCATATAATAAGTTAATTTAAATATATGTGTGTTGTGTATATATTATACAAGAGTATAAGAATATATTAATAATAAAATAAAATGGATTAACAGATTCAAGAATTACGTAATGGCGCTAAGACTTATTTATACTACAACTAACTATATTTATATACAAATTTATGTGTTGAACTATACTATATCTATATAGAATAGATATATTATTATAGTATCTATATACATATGTTAATGATGTTGTATGTTAATGATGTGATGTATAAATTAAATAAAAACCAATTGTTATATTTGTTTTATTGTATATATTATGTTATATTGATATATATATATAGAAGAATTAGAATTGTAAATAAGTGATTCACATTCTTTTATTTAAACTAATAATTTTTGTTGTTTTATTTTTGAAGTATATTTGAACAAATATACATTACATATGTACAATCAACCTTTTGTTAATGTTAATTTTTATTCGTTAATGACGTGTAAATCATATATTCTAAAACAAAAAAATAGAATCAGGTTATTATTATAATATATATTTTCTTTCAAACATTGTGGAAGCTGATGATAAATAAGGATATAGTTAAATAATAAGGAATTAAGGACAACGCTGTATATTGTTTGTAAAAACTTATCTATTATAGGAAAAAAACAGGAACGAACAAACAACTCATTTTTAAAACACGTTTTCCATTTCCAATTCGATTATATGCAGATTACATAAATTTCTTTCCATTTATATAATAAAGACATTTTCTATCTCAATGCATTTCCTATATTTAAATATAATTAAATAACCAAATTCATTTCAATTATTTGTTATACATATAACAATAACAAGGATTGGATATCTAATTTTTTTTTTATTTTAAAATAATATTATAGTTTTAAATTGTTTGCGAACAATTGATTCATTTCGCACAAGTACATCCTATATTTTATAAACTATATACCATATATTTATAGTATATATAAAACATTATTAAAACAATAGAAAGTTATATAATTATAGTATATACGGGGGTAAATATAATATGAAAATTACACAATAATCGAAAACAAATATATTATAAATTTATTATAATATGCAAATCGTCCTAGATTATAGTTTCAAAGTATATTCTTTTGAATATTATACTGTATATAGAATAATTCAAATAAAATCTGACGTATTTAGTATCAATATTTGGTAGATTATGCTCGTACGTTAGTATAGTGACATTTTACTATTGGTTTTCGAAATAAAAAAATTGTAAGGTACCTTTTTTTATCACTTTTCTACCTTCAACCCCATCCCTTGTAAATTTTCCGACTTTTTATGTTTCTCAACAGAACGTACATTCTTGTTACAGTTGTTAATCTGGTAGCGTTTTTGTATTCGTACATATCTGCTATATTTTAACATATTCCTTTTGATTAAAACTATATTTTTAGAGTATATATATGCAATATATATAAATTAAATTTAAACAAAAAAAATCTATAATTTGGATGTATAGATATTCTGAGAAAAAGTAAGTTTATATATGATATATAAGATATAGTACTACATATAGATATTAGATATATATAAATATATATCTAGGATTATGTAACTTAAGTTTTGGGTTTATCAATTATTTATAAACACATACAGATAATGTATGTTATATATTTGTACGTATATTTTTATAAAGTGGGGAATGCAACTTTTAATTTCTATTAGCACTTATTTTTGATCTCAAAAGTTTTTTTTTTTTTCAAATATTTGAGTTAATAAATGATGGCAAGGCCCCTCTAAACTGATATTACAAAAAAGTAATCAATCTTTGAATGATTACCAGCTGTTAATCGAATTTTTTCAATCTAAAAACGTTTTTAAAATGCATGCCAACAATGACCATTGTTACTCTGCTTAAATATTATCATTTATGTATGAAGTCTCCCTACATTATTTATGAAAGTCAATATAAATAGCCTAAATACCGAAACGAAAATAATAACTATTTTTCGTTTATTCATATTATATTTTCCTTATATAGAAAATAGAAAATGTGTATGTTAATAAAATTCAAAAAAAAAAAAAAATTATCTATTTTAAGGATCGAAAATAAGGAAAATCCTTTTTTCTGGGAATATCTATTCCAAAATCTATGTTAATAAAAATCAAAAAAAAAAAAAAAAGAATAAATGACATCAACAAAAAACGTAATACAAAATGCAATATGACGAAACAAAAAACCCCAAGCTAACATAATCCCATATTCATCATCCTTTTCGTTTTTGCGCCATCCATTTTAAATATACATTTAGTATAATTGCGTAAACTTTATTATATATGATATATGAAGCAAAAAAAAAAGTATTTTAAAATCTTATGATAATTTCATATATTATATGCTGAAGTATGTATATTTTTGTTTATGTTTTATATATAGTGTTGAAATTTGAAATGTATCTATACATATCTGATAAGTGTTTAAATTATTAAATAAAAGTTCACCTTATTTTATTTTGTGTGTATATTTTGTTATATATAGGATAGGGATATATTTATGCACGAATATATATTTGTAACTTATAACTTATGAAAAACTTATGATTGTGAAAAAGAAAATAAAGTTTTGTTTATTCATATATAAACGGAAGGGGTTGCTACTTGGAAAAGGTATATATACAAACCAAATTGTGATTTAAGACGAAGAATTAAGACGAAATTAGTCTATATATTATATATATATCAAGATTCTATTTTTCATAACCCTAGAATAAGTTATATCAAATACATTTTGAATTTGATAATTTAAAGAACTTTTTGTATGGTTATTATAACTGTTCATCAATTTAGTGATGCGATCTTTTCCTTAAATGCATTTAAACCAGAATTTCTTCGAAAAAAAATTAAAAACCTTTTATAAGTTAAGAATTCGATCAGCTATAACAATATTATCTGCATTTCAGTTTCAAATTTGCAGTTTTTCTGTGTTGAAATTATTACGAGAAATCATTATACAAAATCAAAATCACATAAAAATAATTTCGATTTACAATTTATTAATATCACGATATCTTTGGCTGGTACCTTTTAAAGCACCGAATGTTCATATATAGATATGAATTGTGTCTATAACTATATATATTAACACATTCGACATCATTTCCAATCTAACAAATATTTGAATAATTATAAAGGTATATATGTTATATTTTAACAAAAATATTATCATGTAATAACAAAATATTATCATCAAAATATATATATACAGTCATCAATTCCTTCATATATATCTATATGATGATACAAAATACAACCATATATAGCATCTGTATAAAAAATAGTATAAATATAATCAAAAACATCATGAAAATATGCAAATGTATATATACAGATTTATTATTTTATTATATGTGTGTAAATTGTGCTAATCTCTTTTACTGATAGATGTTAATCATAAAACATGGAAATTTTTCCATTATAAATGGATATACATTTTTTTTTTTTACCTATGATTTAATATTTTTTAATGTTATTTATGGTTGTATTACATTTGTATAGCATTCTATATGAAATATTGATTAAAATATAACAAAAGTGACGATGCTAAATCTATTACTATATATATTCTAATCATTATTATTTATGTAATTTTGTATATTACATGCTGCAATTTTGGCAAAAATTTCGTAATTGGATAATCTTTTGTGTATATTATATTTCTAACTTAATTGTTATAAGAGTATTTTCTTAATTAAAACTTGAAGAAAATTTATTATATATAGGCATTATAAATTTATATTTTGGACAATACAAAATTTGATTAAATAATTGGTTTTAATTATATATTGTATATATTCCAATTACGGATTACTATTTACAATTTGAATATTTTATCAAATTTTATTTAAATAGAAAATATGTGTTTTTAAATATATGTATATAATTCCTATAACGAGCTATGTATAAATTGAAGACAATCAAAATATAATCTTAATCTAATCTAAATTTCAAAGAAAATCAAATCATTGTATAAATTTTCTTAATATATAGTATTATTATTATTATATATACATATATATGAATATCTTTTCTGAAATATTCAAATTTATTTTCATAAATACAAATCTATATGAAAATAATAATAATCATAATAGTATAATATATGTATTTAGTCATTTGAAATAATAAAATGATATTTTACGTACATACATACATACGTATTTATATATATTTATTTCCTTATTCACGTGGATTTTAATATTCTTTATACGTTGTATAATTGGTATAATAAAGTAGAAAAAGGATTTTTGAATTAATTGTACATTCCGCATATAAACATATAATTCGTAATTATATATTGAATGATGTCTGAATCTGATAATGACAAGAATGAAAAATCTTATATTAAATTTTATGTATATACCTACATAAATAGGATATATACGGACATACATTTAATTGTATTTACAAAGGCTTTGTTGGCTATATATATACTATTAAGATAATCAAAATATCAAATTATATAGATATATGTATATTAGATATTTATATATAATTAAAAATTTTATAATTTTATAGGTGGGATTGTCTTTAGTAATTTTTATTTTTCTATATACATATATTTTCTTCAGTAATATTATAATTATAAGCTTTATGATTATAAAATTAAAGGTTTTAGCATACACAAAATAAAATGTTACATTAAATTTGGATCTTCACATTCCGGAAATATCGGGGATGGAGGATAAAAATGATATTAAATTGATTTATTTATGATCACATATATTTGATTAATTATTGATTAATTAAGTTCACTTATATATAGGGAAATTCATTATGCGGTTTGATGTTTATATACGGTTGGGAATGTTGTTTGGTTGGTTGTTCGTTTTATTTGGATTAATAAAATCAATAAAACATTAATATGTATCATAATATTTCTATAATACAAATTTAATCTCCATACAAAATATGCAAAGCAATAAATTAATTCTATATAAAACCAACATTATAACATAAATATATATAAGAAAATCTTTCTTCACACATATTTATCCTTAAAGTATACAAAAATGAATTGTGTATAACATAATATTACAGAGAAAATTTATTCCAAACCATATTTGGGAATGTAGTTATTTAATCTATACATAAAGAATTCAATCATTTCGTAGGACGATAATAAAATATAAAAATATAGAACACATTTATTATACAAAAAAAAACAACAATATTGAAAACCTTTGGTTAATATACCTCATCAAGGAGTTTACAATAAAATTATACAGAAAAAAGGTTGTGCAATTTTTATAAAAAAAAGAAAGAAGTTAACTTTAGCATAGATATATATATATTGTAATATGTAAATTATTTTGTTTACCATTTTCTGCATTGATTTCAATATTGAATTTGACAAATTATTCATGTAACATTTTAAAGTGTATTCATAACCAAAACCAATTGATAAATCTGGCTGAAAATTGATAGATTAAGGGGCATACTTATAGATTAAGGTACCCTGAATTCGAATAAATTGGTTCCAGCCTAATTCATATATTGGTTTTTGATCCAATGGCCAAAACTAAAAAACCAATTGATGAATCAGGCTTAAAATTTGCATCTCTACCTACGATTCATAAACGTTTTTTTTTGCCATAACTCACAAAGCAATAAGTGAATCAAGCTAAAAATTTGAATTCTAATGGTTTAAGGGACGCTGAATCGGAACAAATTGGTTTCAAACCGATTCATCCATTAGTTTTTGATACATTGGTGATAACTTGGATCAATCTGTTTGAAACCAATTTATTCGGATTCAGCGTCCCTTAAAACATAAGAATGTACATTTTCAGTCCATTTCATCCATTCGTTCAAGAGTTATTAAAGATTTTCCAATATAACTACCAATATCTTTTGAAAATCAAACATAACTATCCCTAAACATTTTTTTTGTCATAATTGCGGATGTGAATGTATCAGGATTCGATTATGAATATTATATAATGTTAATAATCGAAATTAAATCCTTGTAGAAAAATGTCCTAATATATAAATAAAAAAGTATTTTTTTAGAGAAATTAATTTTGCAATCTGAATTTAATCGTAATAAAATAAGATATATTTTTGCTTTAATTTTTAACATCTATAGACTAGATGAATAAAAATGTTTTATTTATATAGATATATATACGCATAATATTCTGATTAGTATTCTGATCATTTATTTTATATATATTGAAACTTATATAGATAGTACAAAAATACACCTCTTTTCATATATAAGAAAAATAAATTGTATATATAAAATACTTAAATTATATATATATATATAGACTTTATTTTATCAGTATATAACGGAACCGCATAACAATTTTAATAAATTATTTATCAATTTTGTGAAATAAATTGTATAGGGATTAATTACAAATAAAAAAAAACTACATTTTATCTTTTAGAGACTCCTCGCAATACGAAAGATATAAATTTCTTATTCAATATACGATTTAATTACCAATAATAAATTGAATAAACCTTATTGTGGATGGATGTGATGGACCTTTTATTTTTGTTTAAAAAGCAAAAACAAACAAAATAATCAAAATACATTTATATAGTAATTATTTTTTTCAATTTAAAAGAGATTCCAACCAGAAAATATATGAACAATTTCATCAACTATATCAACAACAACAATATATAGGAAGATTAACAAATATATAATATAATATTAAGAAAAAATGTTTAGTGATATTATTTAAATTAAAAAAAAAAAAATAATAAACAAAATACTTATCATCATTTGCATGTTTATATATTTTATTTTATATTCTTATAAATTTTTATTTATTTAATTTATTTATTTATTTATTTATTTATTTTTAGTTCATGTGTCCCATAAAGAACAGTTAAAATCTATATATATATTTATACATATGTATCTTACATTATATGTACATGTATGTATTTTTAAGCGATATTGTACTTAAAAATGTATATAGTGTATTATAAATAAGTAAATATATAAGATTTTTTTTATACTTACTCAATATGAAATGCGTGTTGTTGATATAATATTATATTATTCAGCTTTATTTGATTGTATTTATATTATAAAAATTATTATTATTATTATTATAATATTTATAAAATAACTTTTTGTTTAAATGGATGTTGTACTTTTATTTATTATTTGTTTTATTATATTTATATTTTTATTACTTTTATTAATAGAATTATTATTTATTATTTTTTGTGTTTGTGTTTGAATAAATAAATTCTATATTTTTAATAAGCGATAAATGCGGCTATATATATAATATATTTTTATAACATAGCGACGATACAGACACCGAATTTTTAAAAGTTTTTATCGGATATTGTTTTTTTTTTGATTAATTATATAGTATTAAATTATTATTATTTTTTTAAGATTAAAAAAATTCATTTAAATATAAATTTAATAATTTCTTTAACAATTTCGTTATTCAAACATTCATTTTATTGGTTTTTTTCTTTTTATAACAAATTTTATGTCAAATATACTATATTAATAATTCATTATAATTTTTTTGCTATATTTAAAAGAAAAAATAAAACAATCTTTTTAGCCAGATATTTATATATTAATTCCCACACAGAACTCCCATCATATCAAACACATACGTTTGTTTGGTTTTTTTTTATTTAATATTTTATTAAATGCACACAAGCACACAACAAAAACACCCATACTACGGTTAAACGTAATCACACGCTCTCGAACAACTATTATTATTTATACTAAATAAATAAATAAATATAATAAAATTACATATATATTACACTGCTTCAACTGCTTTGGACTACTACTATATACTGTACTAGAGTTATTCGTTTTCATTAAATTTTTTAATTTTGCTGTTTTACACAGGCCTGAAGTTAATATATATAAGTATAAAGAAGAAAAGTACAATTAAAAAAAATATATATATAAAATAAGAATTACAAAAAAATATTTAAAGAAGACACACACAGAGATATCCACATTACATTTTTAAACACACGGATAAATATATTTTATTTTTTATTCTATAAATATATATATTTTTATTAAAAAAAAAAAATTCACTGTGCTCAACGAAACAAAAAAAAACATTGTAAAAATGAAGTTGAACGAAAAAAAAAACACACAGAGAAACTTGTTGCTTTTTCTTAATATTTCTATATATATATATATACAGAAATATATCTATAATATTATATTATTATTATTACATATATATTTCGAATCAACAACAACATAAACGCATCATTAATTTTATGTTATTTATAATAAATATTTATATTTTTTTATATATATATATTATTACAGAAAATATTCACTTATTTATAATCAACAATTTTTAAGTAAAAACAATTAATAATAAGTTCCTGATAATCACACATATGGAAAAAAAAGTTAACGACTCTTCATTTTATATTAAAAAATTAATATATAGTATATATATGAAAATGAATTATCACTTTATTTTTTTTTTTATAAATTTAAATTATAATATAAATATAAAGTTGCGGACATGAACAAGACACGATCGCACCAGGATCGATCAATATATATGTATATTAATATTTATAAATTTAAAAAATTATGAAAACTTCGACTTTACCGCACATATAATAATTCAAAAATAAAATATGTGATTATTAAATAAAATTCACGGAATTTTGTTTTTTTTTTTGTTTTGATAAAATATTTTTAATTGATTTTAATTAAAAATAGATTTTTTTTTATAGATAAAAATAGCTAATAAAACTCACACTTTTTCTTTAAATAGTTACACTACCTATTATTATTATTAATAAAAATAAAAACTTATCAAAATGAAAAGACACAATTTATTTATTGTATTTATCGTTTTAATAAAAATTTTTTTTTTTATAATAGAATAAACTGTACATATATGCGATTAAAAATGTGATAAAACGAAACTGAACAACGAAAATCAGAAGAAAAAAAAATATAAAATAATAAAATAAAAGATAGTATTTGTATTTATAAAAATTATAGTTAATATAAATACAATTATGATGAATATTTATTATTATATATATATATATATATATTGTTGTCGAGATAAAAAAAAATCGTGAATACACGTTTCAACGCTAATGGGTCCAAAATTAAACTGGCTGGCTGGTTGCTAGAAGAGCTGGTTGAATATTAATACATTTTATATATATATATATATATATATATATAAATTTGTTTTTTTTGAAAATCTGTTTAATATACTACAATGAAACTTTTTATTTTTTATTCCTCGTCATATATACAAAATACAACAGTATAGAAAACAATTTTTATTTTCTTGTATATGAGTTCGACGAGTTTTGTTGCTGCCTCAATACTCTCTGATGGTATATAGTCTTATTTTTTTTTTATATCAAAAAATATATATTATTTCTTCTATTTAAATATATCTCTACTGCCTCTAAATATATGCATATATAAATGATTTTCTTTCTTTATATATGAAAATCTATCTTGTTGAAAACAAAAATGTATGTATGTAAATTAATAAAGTATATATAAAAAATATTATTTTACAATTTTACATTGCTTATATAGCTTTAAAGTGTAGTAGATATATGCCAACGTACGTTATACAAGTATAGAAAATATATAAAACAACGCAGCAACAGATTAATGCACACGCTGCTATACTTTATACTGAAAAACAGCAAATAACAAATATGCTGTTGTATATACAATATTTATATATATATATCAACACATTCAACATGCATATATATATATATATATATATATATAAATAATATTTAATGATATCGTGTTATCTCACAACATATTTGTCTGTTCTTTTATTATTATTTGTTGTATATATCTCTACAAATTCAATTCTATTAATATATTATATTATTATATATCTATGGTAATACCACCAAATTATATCTCTTATTCAATAAAATTCACATATACTATATAAACGACAGAAAACCTTAAGTACACATCCATTTAAAAATATACATATATATATATATATCAATACATTTTGTTGATAACAAGAATGACAACAAATAATCTATATATATTCAACAGTAATATAATATTAACAACTAATACTATAATTATAATAAGTAAATTTCTCATATATTCAAAATAAAATCTTTCTTAAATTTTCCAAAATGTAATTTTATCTAATTCTATTATAATCAAAAAAAAATTCAATTATATGCGAATAAATTCGGAAAACTAATTTTCTATAAGTAAATTGATTAAACGATCAATGATCAATGCAACATCCCGAAATATATGTAATTAACAAAAACTATATACGGTTTTATGATAAAAACCAATATTTATTTATAAAAACAAAAAGAAATCCCCCGGCCTCAATGTTAATACATAAAAATAATGTATGTTTTTTTTTTTATGAAATTAAATCATCATCTTATTTCGTGATCAAAAAATTGTTTTATATATGAAAATGTAAGAACATTTTCTTAATTATATTTTCATTTAATTTAAAAATACATTACACGTCTAAAATAATCGTAAATATCTTTGTAAAGTAGAAAACATTAATAAAAAAAAAATTGTGTTTTTATCTTGACTACAATAATATAGTTATCAATTCATTCAATATTTTTTTGTTTATTGATCTGCTTTGAATTTTGAGAAGAATAATTTAAATACAAAATATAACCGGTTATTTTTTTTAAAATGGTACAGAAGAAATTATTTTTGTTATAAACCATTCTATTCAAGATCACTTTCAACATCACTTTCAAAAAAACACAACATTTTCTTTGTACAAATCTATATAATTTATATATTTATAAATAGGTTTTATAAACAGCTGCTGTTAAAATACATATTCTAGAAAAGCATGAAAAATGAAAATCTATGTGCAGCTTTCATTTAATAGAAAAGTCAATGAAAAAGCAACACAAAAAGCAGATGAAAATTATATATGCTTTTAACTATAAATAAGCTTGATTGTAATAATATATTGGATTGTATGATGGAAAATATAATATTGGTTTTCTTGTAGTAGGTACATGTTCAAGTTGAAATTTATAAATTATACAGAGTGTACCGAATTAAATGTGTTTATATTTCGTTTTTTAAAGTGTTTATTAACAGCCACGAATCGATTTGTATTTATTTTTTTTTTGTTATTATTTGAAAGATTTAATTGAATAGTAATTTCCAAATCAATTCCAAAACAAAAACACACGTTAATAAAAAGTAAAACTCTTTCAATTTTTTTCTAATTTTGATCAGAAATATATTGAAAAATGATTATAAAGTCTACTTTTACCACCTTCATACGAATTTTCCGAGAAAATTTGAATTTTACAAAAAAAAATAATCAATTAAAATATATGGCAAATTGCAATAATATCTATAGCAAATTATATCAATTTTGTAATCAATTCAATCATGATGGATACAGATAGAGTAATTGGTCAGGATAGAAAAGTGTTTTTGTGATCGATAAAAATAAAATATAATTATTAATGGAATTTTGACTTAACAATACATATATGATGACCCAATTAATTTATTTATTTAATTATTGATTGAATTAAAAACAATATATTAAGTATTTTAAAATTATATACCTGTCTTATTTATATTACCACATGATCATGCAAAACAATAAATATATAGATTTTTTTGTATAAACAAAAATTTAATATAATAATAAATCACCCGCAATATAAATCATTATCAATTTATTTTTTGTTTATTTTTTTCGAAATTAATACAATTGATAATGAACTATACAAAAAATAAATGTGTGTTATTAATCTAAATAAATATATCTATATATTATATAAGAAAGTTCATTGAACGTAAATATTTAATCTGTGTGGTCTAAATCAATTCCATTTGTATATATTAACACTTATAATGATATACTCATATAACATATATATTAATTACACGTAAAATATTGTTAAAAATAAAAGATAATTTAGTTGGTTGGTTATATAAAAAAAAAATTAATTACGTAAGTAATTAATCTATATAAATTAGACACAAAAAAAAATAAAATTAAATTACTTTGATAAGAAAAATGTAAACCAAAAAATTATATATATTTAGCTTAATTATGTTATTATTTATTTTTTGAGTTTATCGATTACTATAATAAAAATATATTATTTAAAGTTTATCAAATTTAAATTAGCATTAACAAAAAACAAAACTCATACATATATATAGATATATATATATATAAAATTGATAACAAATTCCGATTAAGAATATATATATTTTTATAGATGTCCTAAATATATATATATATATGTATATATGCAATATACAATTTATAATTATATATATATTCGTTATCTATTTTACCCAATTAGATTTTACTCACTATATAGTATATATATAATGTAAATTGTAATTCTGATGCATAAATTTCAAGCATTTCATGGGTGTATGTGCGGGAAAAATTTTTGTACGGGATTTTAATAATGTGGGCCGGTAGAATTCTAAAGAAATGTATTCTTTCATTAAAAAAATGATTATGAACTATATTGATCAATTTTTAATAGTATATACGTTCGTCCAGTATTGTCCAGAATGAAAAAGGTTTTTGTTCAATATGGAGGCATCTATATGAACTTGCTGGTAGAATTTCAGGCACAATATTGCTCAAAATTTGTTCAGATAATTATTGTGAATTACATCAGAAATCAGTTACAGAATTTAATTTGAAAACTATATGATAAATTTCCTCACAAAAATTATGACAAATTTCAATAAAATAATTATACAGAACATCTTGCAGAACATTATACAGAATTTCCTTAAGAAAATCATACCCAGTTTCATCGGCAAATTATACAGAATTTCCTTAAGAAAATTATATCGAATTTCTCTAAGAAAATTATATGGAATTTCCCCAGAAGATTATACAGAATATCCTAAGATAATTATACAAAATTGCCTACGGAAAATATTACACAATTCCTTTAGCTTAATATACCGAATTTCCCATAGAAATATATTATATATATAGATATATTATACAGAATTTCCATAAGAAAATCATATCGAATAGTACTCAAAGCAACGACGTCCCAATAAATTATTTTCTAAACAAAATTATATAATTTAAAATAAAACTTCAAGAATTTTCCGCATCCAAAAATCCGTAATATATCAAATATAATCATTGATGTAAATGAAAATATGCAAAAAACATTTCCGCAATCAAAATAACAAAAAAAAAAAAGAAAATGGGAAATAATTTCGAAAAACAATACCATAAAAATAATAAAAAAAAAATATCAATTTTTATTTGCTTTTTTTTATTTTTCATCTAATGGGCAAAAACATGCGATGTAAAATATCTGAAATCTAAAAATTCTATTATGATGATCAGAATATAATCAATATATAAATATATATGTATCTATATACATTGACTTCAGTTTTAGATGAAGTCGATTTATATGCGAATTATATATACATATAGATATAAATTTCATATTATTATATATATATATATATATATATATATATATATAGATATGTAAGTTTCGAAATACATATATGGATTTGATGAAGTATCCATATATTAGTGGCGTATCCTGGTAATGTCCTAGTTGTCATATGACAACTTGATTTTTGCGAAAAAATCATATAAAAATTCAATATTTAAAAAAAAAATGTGTCCTGAAAATTTGCGAAAAGTTTTTTTAACTTCACGTACTATTCGATATAGAATTGATTTTAAATAGTTTTGTTAAAAATAAATGTTGACAACATTCTTCTAAACACATCATATAAAAACTCAAAAAGGCCATATATTTTAAAATTAACTACAATTTCATTTAGAACACCAACACACTTAATCAGTAGGTTGTTACAATAAAATACTAACAACTTCCATTCCATTCATATTGTCCTATTTACCTATATTATCCTATTATGCTATTATATACAAATTCAACGATATGCATATGTATGTGAATTTAAGTTGTGAAAGCTTTGTTGTAACAACTCAATGGTTAAATTTGTTCTAAATAAAATTGTAATTAAGCTTAAAATATATGGGCTTTTGATTTATTTATATGGTGTGTTTAGAAGAATGTTGTCAATATTTTTTTTTAGCAACCTTCCATACATATGGTAAACTAACATTTTCATATATCGCACATGCTGTAATGTAGATACAATACAAAAACGAATGAGGTAAAGTATGAGAAATTAGTAGTGTGTGTAAAAGAAGAAAATATATAATAAAATAATTCTCATTTAAAATTAACAAATTATGTTTGCAATACGAGCATTTATTTTTATTTATTCATGTTGCTAATTTAGTTTTTGAACAACTTGGAGATTTCATATTGCATTTTAATGATATTTAGTGCAAATTAAAAATAATAATTTATTAGTGAATTGAATCTAGTTGAGCAGTTCTAAATTGAAATTCCAGAAGATATTTAGTTGGCTTTTTTATTCCAGAAGATATTTAGTTTAGTTTAACGAATAAATTAGTTTAGTTTAACGAATTATTGTTGCTTTCAAAAATTTTGACAACTATAATTTTTGGCTACGCGGCGCCGCTGCCATATATGTATAATATAAAAAAAAAATGTATTACTAAAAATTATATTTATATAAACCGTACACCAAAGGACACACAAACAAAAAGAGACTCATTTATTTCATTCATTTCATGGTGGTGATAAATAATTTTCTGTCAACTAACATTTTTTTTTTCCTATTTAATTTCATTTTTTTATACTGAAAAATAAATGTTTATGTTGTTATATATAAATATAAATATAAATATATATATATATATATCCTTATTGAATTACATGTGTCTTGTATACTATATATTATATATATTTCGTATCGCTCACATTGCATATATATTCTATATAAGGAAAAACTGTTCTGACAATATGTAATGGGGAAAAAAATAAAATAAAATAAATCTGTTGAGAAAAGTCGTAAATGTAACAAAGTGTAAAATAGAAAAAAAAAATCTTATCAGAAAATTATAATGTTGTAAATAATGTATTTTCTTTCTTATTTTTTTTTATTATATAAATAAATATATGTATATATAGGATATGTATATAAATAAGGATAAAATTCCTCAATTATTTTATATATATTTATATGGTTTTTCTTAAGTATACAAAACGATTTCTTTTTTTTTTTTTGTTAATTCTATGCATTTCAAAAAGAAGAGTGTTTATTAAATTAATTCATATATATACGAATGTATGTATACATATGGAAAATTCAAAACATCTCTAATTTTAAACAAAAATAATTGCAAAATTGTTTGTATCTGAAGAAATATGTATATGATAAAATTCAATAAATGTAAAGATTGTATCTATATAATAATATACATATATATATCAAAAAAGATAAATTAAAGTGATTTATTTGTCGTGATTATCGAACCTTTACATGTTTTAATGGATATTTTAACTAAAGAATCTTTGTATATATAAAAAAACAATTTCTTTTCTTTTCTTTTTGCATGCATATTAAGAAAATGCTTAAATTGAATAATGTTAAATTCTCTAAAATATATTTAATAGATGTATATTATATTGATATATACTATCACGTTATAAGAAAATCTATTTCATTATATAAATTATATATGTTTAGTGTTTGTGAACTGTTTTGAGAAATGGATTTTCTTTTTTCTTTTCCATTTTTTTTAATGTTATTCACTTAATCACACGCAGCTTGTATTGGAAAATGCTTTTAGTTTAAACAACATTATATTTATGGTATATGGTATATAAATATATATATATACATAAATTGTTTTGTATATATATTTATTGTATTCATATATATGCGATATATACAAGGAAAAAATGTTCCATTATCCTCTTATATAGCTTATATTGTATAAAAGATGTGTTACATATAGATTTAATGAATCTATACTTCACTTATTCACTATACATACAATAATCTATCTACTTCAATTTATAATATAATTAATTTTAATATATAGCATATATAATATAGCTTTATGCGGGATAAGAAATCGAGGGTATTAAATAAACTCATATTGAAATAGCAAGAAAACTTACGAATTATATATATAGAGTATAGTGATCATATAGGAATAATTAATTTTTTATATATATCAATGATTATTATATTTCCCAAAGTGAGTATATATTTGTATAAATAAATAATTCATATGCGGAAATATTATTCAAATATTATTCAATATGCATTGAAGAAGGTGTATTCAAATAATAAATACAACTATTAAATACAAAAAAAAAATCAGAAACGAAAAAAAATAAACAAAATTTAACATATATTTATATATTTATATAAGATAAAATGTAATAAATTAAATATATGTATAGTACTATAGTATATATACGAATATATGTTAAATAAGGCGGTATCGTTAAAATTATATTATAAAATAACTGATATATATTTTGTTTTATTGCAATTAGCTTTTCTTTTTTTTTTTTTGGTTTATGTACATTTTTATTTATTTATTATAAACATTGTATTTTGTATTATATATACTGTATTTTTTAATTATGTAAATCACTTTGTAAAAAAAATTAAAAGGAAAGAAAACAATAAAAGAAATACTTAATTTTTGAAATTTTAAACAAAATAAAAAAAACTGAAGGTGTTAAATGAGAATTCTGTCTTTTTTTTTTTTTTTTTTTATGTAAATTACCTTTTTTGCATATTAAATTGATGTGATTCTTTTATTTATTTATTTATTTATTTTTTTCTGATTCGGTTCACTTTTAACTTTTTAGTCAAATAATAATAATAATATATACAAAATAAATTTTAGGTCAAATTAATACACATTATAATAAATTGTATATGTTTATCATTATTATTACGGCAAATATATATATATAGGTAGATATCGTCATAATATAAAGGTTTATTATTTTAATTATACTACATAAAGTATAAATTTGTGGTACCAACCCTGATCATACAGAAAAAAGGTATTTACATTTCAATACATAATTCATTAACTAAATTTTAAGTTATGACCCATGATTATGTTATGACCCATGATCATTTTAAGTTATGACTCAAGAATGATTAAAATTTACCTGGAGAAATATTGACAATTTTAAAAAAAATCCTATTATTTTAATCGTAATCGAACTGGATTGGGAAAAAGATATTCGCGTGCACGATAGGCGAATATAAACGAAAAAGTATTTTAAATTTAAATATAACATACATTGAATTGGATTTTAATTTACCGACATCAAAAAATGATTAAATATTACCGGGACAATCAGCTGAGATTCATAACCGTTCAACTTTTAAATGAATTTATTAAAAAAATCAATATTATATAGAATTTATTTAAATATAGGATATAAAAAAGAATTATGACACATAGAGTTATTATTCTTACTATATAAAGTTGATTGTATGAATAATAAATTTTTGATAATGTATGAATAATATAATAAGAAATTGAATTTTATACATTACGGGTTAGTTTGTCATATGTATATATAAATTACGCATAAATGAACATATAGGAATTGATTTGATAAAATATGTATAAAAATAGTTCAATGAACTTCTTGACATTTGATAAAATTTTGATATGTTTATGACTTTTCTATATATTTTCTTAATATGATATAATAATATACAATTTACCAAAAAATTGTTGTATTCGCCAAATTTTACAAAAATAACATTCAAGCACATTCAAATATATATTTACATCGATCCTAATAAATCATGATATTTTCATGAAATTTGATCTTTTCATATATACAATGTATATGAATATTCGCATATAATATATCGTATATATAAAACAATTTATATATACTTATATGTTTTTGGTCGATTTGAATTACCATTTCAATCATTCATTTTGATATTATATATATATATATATATATTGATATATTTGCAATATAATATATATTTTTTTTATGGTTTTTTTTTGAAAAAAATATATCCTATGGTATAAAAAAAATAAAATAAATTTTTCGCTATACAACCAACAATCTAGTTTTAGCGTCCAACAACAGCCTTCTGTTGTTAGTTCGTTTGTGGTTTGTGGCTTTTACGGTGTCGTTAATTAACCGTACGACCAACCGCAAGCGGAATATACAACTCTGTGTTAAAATTCAGATTCGAAAAATAACCGAAAACACAAAACATATTTTATGCATTCAGTAGGATTCGAACCCACGACCCCAAAATTTCGTTAGAATTTTAGGTTGGCATTTTTAACATTTACACCACAGAGTTATATAACCTATGGTATATATACTTTAATTCAAACAAAATTGAATCTTCACACAGTTACGAAAAAGCGAACATTATTATATTAACAAAATTACTAAAATAATACCATTTTCTATATATAGGTTCATTCAGTTTTACCGCAGTGTTATCGCATTGAATTCAATTGTCGATTTTGTTAATCAATATTGTATATATAGTTGTAAACACACTCAACTTATTGAAAATCTAATAGAATTTTAACGTCAACTTTAAGAACTTTAAACATTACAATAAGAAGACATTCAAAATGTTTTTCTGTTATTATTTAATCGGAATTTTCATAAACATAGTTACATATTTGATATTTTCCATTGGGGTTGGTCGTAAAAAAAACGAGTTATGAGATCAACAACAGAAGAATGTTGTCGGATGCTAAAAGCAATCGTCCGGTTTGAAAAGGGCCATTTGTTTTTTGTCGTTCACTTTCTGTGCATTCGTTAAACACATCAAATTGTAAAGCCGGTAAAATTGATATTAATCGTTTTAATTGAATTTCTGTATTCCTATCCATCGAACTCATAGATCACATCACTGCATATGCGATAAACTTTTCCATATATAATAAATGATATTAAGACGATATAATTTTAATCGCGATATAATCTTGAATTTTGCGATTTGCATTTAAAAACAAAGCCATGTTAACAAAAGATTTGAATATTATTAGTAATGCTTCATCATCAATTTAATTCTTTTGTATGTTATAAATGCAATCATTATACGAATGTAAGATATGTAAGTTATGTATAGGGAAAGTTAAGGCTATTTCGCATTATATAAAAATTTATATGAAATATTTAAAAAATTATAAAAATATGTAAAACAATAAAAATGATATAATAATAACAATTATTATTGGCACAAAAAAAAATATATAACAATATTGCGTAAGAATATTTAGTCCATTATAATAATGTATTTTATTATACACATATTTAGTAGATATAAATACATATAATATATGAAACGAATGTATAACGATATATTTAAGCCATATATATTATCAAAATTAACCGGCTATGAAAACATTTGTTATATGGGTTATTATATGGTGAGGGAAATTCATTTATAGTATATAGTGTATTTGTGTAGTGTATATATAAATAAAATACTATAATATGTACAAAAAAAAAAGGTATTTAAATCTCTACTGCATCATTTAATATTTTATATTAAACGTTTTATATATATTAGCTTACAATTTGAATCATATATACATATATTATGATGTTATAATATTGTACATATGCATTTAGATTTTTTTACACATTTTTATTATATACATACATATACAAAACAAATAGTATATATGAGGTTCATTGTCTTGTGAAATTCATCTTCCTTGAAAATTTAAATATATATATAATAACACAGAGATATATTTAAAATATTATACACACGGTATATACAATTCTTATATAGTATTGAAACAAACAATTTTACGTTTTAAGTCCAACAGAAATTTGTTTTTAGTGAACCAAAAACGAAATTTCTGTTGATGGTTAAATTTTTCTGAGTCTCGCGTATAATTAACAGTACGACCAAAAACACATAGGAAAAGTTTTGTAAATCTACTATATGTAAGACATTCAGATCCGAAAATAACAGAATATTCAAAACTACAAATCCTTAAAATACTGTCACAGAATTTTCAGGTTGGATTTAAGGATGAATTTTCACATAACTATACAAAATTTTATCTTTCCCATTTAACATGAAAAAAAAAATGAACACGAAAATTGAACAAAACCATATTGTATATATTTTATGTACAATAAAATTTAGAAGATACAAATATTTCTAATTTTTTTTAGATGAAGACAATTTTTTGCATGCTATAAACAGTTTCCTATATATATAAAAGAAAATCATCTATATATAAAGAAAATTGTATCACGTGAAAATGATTTGAGTAAAAAAAATAAATACAATTCTTTTATGCTCAAATTTTCACGTATCTCTGTAACTATATATATATACAAATTCAGTACACAAAACACAACTTTTATTTATAGTTAGTTTATACACTCAATTTTCATTTATTCATTCATACAAATTGTATTATATCATGACAAAATATATATATATATATATATAGATTTACATTCATATATATTGTTTGGTTTTATATATGCATATATTACATGCGAATTCTGATATTATAAAACGATTTCTTTCTATACGTATATATATTACAAAAATTTTCAACTGTTCATACTTCATACACACAGTATGCACACACATAGTTTTTCAGTTCAAAATTCACATTCATCAGTCGTTTTAGATAACCCATTGAATGAGGTTGAAAAATTATAATATTTTATTATTAGTTTATTTCTTATCGTTGTCTCGATGGTGGTGCTACTACTATAATATATATAAATACATTTTTTAATTTTTTTAAAACTTCTACAATTTGAATTTGATAATAATATTGGCAAACTTAAAAGTTAATATATAAATCGTGCAGGTGTTTTATGTATTATATTATTTAATTGTATATCAAATTAATGTACATTAATGTATATTTAATTTTTTATTTTATCTTTGTTAATTAAATAATATATTTTTTTTTTTAATTTATCCGCATTTGTTGTTTTGTTTGAACATAATTATAAAGCATTTAAATAAAAAAAAAAATAAGAAAAACCATATTAAAGAAATGTTAATTGCGTGTGCAAATAAGTGAAATGTGTAAAGAGTAGTTTTGTTTTTTTTTTAATACAATTTAAGTGAATAATAATTTTTGTTAGTATTTTTTTTTTCATTTTAATATTATAAGTAGTTTTAGTATAGTGATTTTTAAAACCGGTTACCATACAATTTTTTTTTTTGCATATTTTATGATATATATCGCGGGGATGTCATGGGCATCAACATTATGCAATTAAATTGATACAATAAATTGATCGTATTATTATTATTATGTAGACTTAAGTGGAATTACAATATATACGTAATCGAACATTCAATACATGTGATTAATTGGATATTAATTTGTTTGTATAATAATATATATATATGCGATCTGTGTAGATAGTTTTGGTTTTGTCGCGCTAAAATATTTCTAACTATATATATATCGGCGATCACAATTATATTATATATGATATATAATGAATTATATAATAAAATGTTAATTAATAGTTAATTTATATATTAAATGAATTTAATTATTTATTAAATACGTTCACGTGAGGTAAAAATACAATTAAACAAAAAATATTAAAATAGTGATTCTTAATTGGTATTTTTCTTTCTATAATATATACGCAAGAATATTTTATATATATGCTGTAAAAAAAATCGACTATATTATATATGTAAAGTGAAAGTATAAGTTTTATGTATATATAGATTTTTAAATTTTGTTGTAATAGTTTTGGTTTTTGCTGTATACGTTTTTAATGCGAATGAGATCAGATTTAAGGAAATCTGACAACATCTTTATATAATTTGTAAGTATATATTTTTTAAATGATTTTAGTATTTTTTTGTTTAAAATGGTTAATTAAATTATACTTTTACATATATTTAGTGTATTATTTACATGCCCTCAATTTATATTTATTTATTTTTTTTTAATTCATTATTATTATTATTATGAATTAACAGAATAGAGTTTTTAAGTGAAATTGTTTTTACTTTTTAATATATGGTAATATCTCATTATAAGATCAAATGGAATTATTATAATGAGTTATATTTATGTGAATTTGGGAATTATGACAAAACGTTTTGTAATGAAAATGAAAATGAATTATTGGAAAATTGTATATGTTAACCATCAAAATTGGTATATAATTCGATCATTTAATATGTATCGAGATCTAAAGTTCAGTAGACCGGTGTGTTATATATATGAACATAACTATCTTACATGTACTCTGTATATCACTGTAATTATTCAATTCAGCATAATTTAATTAATAAAAAAAATCAAAATATAACAAACAATTAAAAAATTTTCATCAATTTGTCTTTATGTTTAGCAAAACATTAATAGGTTTTTAAAACATTAATAGATCTTGGAAAATGCTTCTTTTTTTTTTTTTGGAAGGATTATCTCTTGTGGATCTATGTATTAATTATAAAGTATATACAAATACTATACTAAAATCGATAGATTAACAACATCACGTATCTAAGAATACAGAAATATTTTCATTGACATATTCTGGGATTTAATATCCCATATACATAATTTCTATATAATTCAAATAAAGTTAGTCCATTTATACTAAAGTGTTTTTTTTTGTTAATCATTTGCTTTCATCTACGCAAAACAATAAAATGAATATATAGCGTAAAAAAATAAAATGAAATTATATGAAATGAATTTTTTAATGATTTGAAAAAATTATGTATTCACATTAACTATTTATATAACAAAATAAATGAATGTTTGTGAATGCATTTTTTGTGCGAATTTCATGCGATTTAAAAATATCTTAATATATATATAATAATATAGATACCGCACGTCTTAACCTTCACCTCACCTGTATATAGCGTCCTACATTATAACATAAATAATTGTATATATATGTAATTAATAAAAATTATTTACACTTTTATAGAAAACATATATGTAATATAATGATGTAATAAATATATATAATATATAGTATATGACTTCATCATACCCGCAGAGAGTATTTTTCATATATATATAAATATTTATATTCATAATTATATTCATATATGGTTTATTATATATACAAAAAAATAAATCAAAGCATATTTTTATTTATACTTTTTACACTAAAAAAAAAAAAATCGCGTCGCGTATATAATAAAAGAACCCGCGACCACTCGTTTTTTTTTTTGTTAAAAAAAAAAAGATATAATTTTTGATCGCAGCGGATAAAAATGTTGATGTGCGAAAAATATTTATGTGTTTATTGTATTAGAAAAGAAAAATATACAAAAATTAAAATTAATTTCAAGTTTTTAACCAAAATGTCGAAATGATTTTTTTGTATCTCTATCTATACTATAAATACAAAAAAAAAAATAAAACAAGTAAAATAAAAATGTTATTTTTTTTGAAAAAAAAATTGAAAGATATTTTTTTTTTTGTATATTATTATAATAATGATGTACTATATTTTTTTTAGATAAAAATTGTAAAAATATATAAATTATATTTGCAATTGTATTTATTATTTTTAGAAAAAATAGAAAAAAATATATAGTATTTTTAATATAACTAAGAAAAAAATCAAACGGAGTTTTTCATTTTCAATATATAGGTATGTGTATAATAAAATAAACCATTATGCTTATTTATTCTGCGTGCGAACCGCATGAACGCATTAATATAAATATCTATTCCAAAATGATTGTGTGGGTCAAATTTTTCAATCTAACAAATATAGCTTAGAATAAATATATAATACAATTTGATCGGCAGAATCTTGGAAAAAATGATAAGATTCGAATAAATGAATTGATATGCAAAAAATCCAATTAGAAATACTCAAAATGTTATTTATTTAAATGCATTCGAGGGTATATATAATTAAAATTTTTATATATAAGTATATAGCACTTTTCAAAAGAGGACAGAAAAAAGGTTTCAGAAAGAAGCTGTTTATAGTTGATAAAAACATATAATCCCAAATTTAGATAAAATTTTGCAGTTTCAAAACTTTAAATTCTATATACTTGTTAGACATAACACATATTTTTTCTGTAGTTTATCTGATATATGCTTATAGGGTCTGAAAATTTCAAATTCCAAAAATATTTATATGATACTTTATATTTAGGTTTTGTTTTGTATAAATATAATAAATAAAAACAATCATATAATTATGATATATCAGTCAGTGTATAAATAAAATATAATATGCAATACATTTTATTATTTCCTATATATCTGATATCTTTTATCATTTTTATTATCATTAAAGTAAATCTTATATTTTACTCATATATATACCATGAGCATTATTTAAAATAATAAACAAATATATTTGGGTTATTATTATCCATATATATGTATAAACAAATAAATGTATATGACTTTAATTATAATGGTTCATCCTTCAATTAACCGATTATTATACAAGATATAATTTCAAATTTAATTTAATAAATCATATTATTTTGTATTCATCACCATTTTATTACATACATATATATAAAGATACAAAAGTTTATTTGTTATAAATTATAGAAATTTTAACAAACAAAAAAGATCTATTATATAATTTAGTAATGCGTATACAAATTTTAATGTATATTATAAAGCATTGGAAAATAGAATTTATAAAAACAAATTCTGTATACTTAACGGGTATTTATATATACATATATATAAACTACACCATAATTAAATAATGCAATATTAATTCAAAGATTATATTACTTTAAGCATAATATACAAATATATTATATATATAGTATAGTCTATGAATAATCTTTGTACTTTTTATAATACAATATATACTAACGATGACAAATTAATAATTATTTATGTGCGGTATATGAGATAGAATCTTATATATGTAAATTTAAAGTAAGGATTAGTTACTATATAATTATATGGCATATATAAATCATGTATATATAAGAAAGAAAAAGTATAATAAAGAGGCGCATAAAATCCGTATATAAATACATCTGAATTGGTATAATATAAAATTGTCAAAATAAATTAATTATACAATATATGCTATATAGGTTTCATAATTTCAAATTTATTAATAATATTAATTAATATTATTATTTTATTTTTTTGTTATAGAACTTATTATCTTTAAAATTTATTGATAAATACATTTATGATGGGTATATATAATTCGCGATGATATGCAAATTAATGGTATATTTTTGTTAGACAATTAAACCTAAATCAATTATACTTTTATGATATAGAATTATTTGAAATTAGAACTGAGAAAATACTTGTTTGTATTTATGGAATATTTGCAATTAACATATTTGACATTATGAATATGATGCTGAAAATTGCCAGAGTGGAAGATACAAAAATGATTTTTACATTTCAATATTATACTGCATTTTAAGTTTATACCGAAATAATATTGATATTTTGAAAAATTCTTATGTTTGAACCGATCAAGCTGAAAATTGGCAATGATACTATCGATAAGAGATTAAAAAACATTTAATTCTTATATAATAAATCTCTATTTACTAATAAATATATATCATTCAGACAATTTAATTAAGTTAATAATACTTCTCTGTATATATAGTAAAATATTTTCAACCATAAAAAAATATCAAAAAGTTGATTAATTCATTACATATATAATATATATATTATTGTTAGCGCATTGTGTGTGACTTCGTTTGCGTATATATATTTTTTTATATTAACATACGTAGACGATATATGTATATAAATAAAAAAATAAACTATAAATTTATTTATTTTTTTTTTAATATTCATATTGTTGATGAGTCGATGAACGTTTTATAAAATAATTATTCATAACACGTTTAAAAATAAAATGCATGAATGCAATTGTTTTGTGTATTGCTTACATTCATATATATACACATTATATCACTCACTCATTCATGACTGCCATAAGTACAGGTAAAATATGATAATATAAAAAAAAATACCTTTAAATATATTATAAAAAATAAAGAAATACCTTTTTTTCATTTGGATATTTTTACAAAATATATAGACGAAATATTCAGAAATGAAATGATTATGTTCTGTACAATGAAATATTGGGGGGAAAAAATAGGAATTTTTTTTTTTAATATATAAATGGGGTGTGTATGGATTATCATAAATCGACTACAATTTCATCTCCGCAATTGATTAAGTATGTATATAAATTTTATATATATATATATATATATATATATAAAGGAACTTATTTGAATACTCTTTATCCATATATATATATATATATAATATATATAAAATATAAATACACAAGATTCTGAAGTGTACACCCAAAGAAAAATAAATTGATTTAGATTGATATCATATAAGGAATTTTTGTAAGGTGTATCGTGAAAAATTAAAGTTCTAAAAGCATACCCAAGCAGTCATATTTAATGTAAAAATGAATCTTATTATTTTGATAAGCTTTATGATATAATGCCATATTGTTCAAGGGAGAAAATATAATTATAACACAACAACCAACCAAAAACCCAGTAAATTCAAACGAATTATTTTGGTTCCATCAGCCAGATTCATCCATTGCTTTTGGAGTATGACCTGATAACGGGATAATTATATTGGGAAATCTTTGCCAGATGCCATAACTCAAAAACAAATAGATGAATCTGGCTTGAACCAAGATAATCGGATTCAGCGCCACTTAATCTATAAGTCTAGAAATTTTTAACCGATTTTATACATTATGTGGATAGAATATGTCCTTAATACTATACATATATATATAAGAAAGAATGTCATTTTATTGCTAAAGTAACTGGAAAAATATTTTTGATGCATTTTCTAAAAAAAAATATTATTATTTTTTTTCCATATATATTCGAATTATGTACAAAAATATTTGTATATATATAAGAGTTTTCCAATATATATAGGATAAATAAAATGATGAAAATCTTTATAGTATTTATTACATATATACATATTTTCACAATTCTATTCGTACACATATGTATATATATATAGTGAAGGTACATAATCGTATATAATATATACACAAATGTATATTTATTTATTTTTGTATTCTTATATATTACTTTGCTATACAATTCAATATACACATAAATATTTTCGAATAATGTGTAATGTAAAAATGTGTGTATCCATATGATACTTATATAGTATTTTTAATATAATGTTGGAACTAGAGAATATATACAACTATATATTTATTTATTTATATAAGCTGTGACTGGATATTATTGTAATATTTTATACATTTATTCATAACCATATATATAAATATATAAAATAAATAAATATATTGATGTATATATACTTTATTATAATAGTTTTCTTCAGGATATTTTAAATTATTTATTGAAATTCAATTTTCAAGTGTTAATAATAATATATATATATAGCAAATAAAACTTATTTATTTATATAATATAGATAATGGTAAATCTAGATATTGAAATTGTATTCTTATATTATTTATTTGGTTATATTAAATATAATATTTTTCAAATATTTATTATAGATCTAAGTTTACGAATGAATGATTTCCGCTTAACTTGCACAAAAAAAAATTTCTTTGTTTTAAGTTTTTCTTTTCTTTATACATTTTTAAAATTATTATTTATGAATTTTCTATATCGATATAAGTGCAAAATATTTTGAAATATTTATTATGGTTTATTGTTATAAAAATATACATACAATTTTAATTCACCCGGAATCAGATAATCGGATAAATAACGCATAAATTTCATTATTTATATAAATGCACAGCAAGTTTGTTTATTTTGTATATTGGAATGGTTTAAATTATTGAGAAAGTTGAGTGTGAAATTTTAATAGCCTTAGTTTTCATTTATAGATAATAGAAGAATAGAAAATTATTGCAAATTATAGACATAAAAAGCACAAATCACAAATTATTAATATACCTAATAAAATTCGATTTGACTTTTTTCAACCCATGGCTCTGTTGTAATCTGATAAATTTAACGTTAAAACGAAATTCAATTTTTTGTTATGTATAAAATATGCGAAACTTTTCTAAAATTATCAAAATTTGTATATGCGTTAAATTGATATATATTTAAAAATCTTTTTATATAGTTATTTTCAATTATATGCTATTTAATAAATATTAAAATGATATTTAAACATGAAAAATGAAGTGGTCTCTTCTTTTTCTTTTTCTTTTTTTATATATAGTCATTAATAATTTGCACATAAAAACATTTCGAATAAAATTTCCCAAGTTATATCGTTATATATTTAAAAAGTATATATGAATCGTAATTTATTATTGAAATAACAAAAACAAATCTATTGCATTAATTTCACCACTTTGTATAAAACAGATATTTTATATAGATATATATATATATACAGATGATATATGATATATATTTAGATATAACTGAAAACCAACCCCCATCATTAATAAAATTAATTTTTCATGTTATCAATAAAGTGGTGTTTCATGTTATATTGCATATATATATATTTCATATACATTTCTATATTTTATTATATAATCATTATATTCATTTTATATACATAAATACTATATTTATTAGGGGTTAATAGGAAAAGTGACAATATATACTATATATATTTATTAAGTGATTTGATTATGCAAATTATTTAGAGGTTATAAATTGTATTTTGTTATGTTACGAATAGGTTAAACGGCTATAAATTGACAGGCAGGTTGTGAGTGAAAATATAAGATTACAGAAAACTTGCTAAAATATTTATCTTAATAAATTGGTTAAAAAAACGAAACATATAGAATTTATTTGTTGCTGTTGAAACAATCTAATGAAATTTAATTGAATTATATACAATTGAAGTCAAATCGCAATTATGATAATGTTAAATTAATATTCAAAAACTAACTACAACATTTATAAATTTGGAAAGAATATATAAAGTTTTTTTCAAATTGAATTAGTATATAAGATTAATTGCATATTAAATAAAAACGGAAATAAAAATTCTATATTTTTGTGGTTAAGAGAAAATCCAAATTGTATTATAACAAAATTGTTTAATTTTAAAATTTTCTAGACGACTTGGTGGTGCCGTTGATAAAGCATCCAACCCAATTGCGGGTGGTCACGAGTTCAAATCCTAGCCGGAAAATTTTTTCTGTGCTTTTTATGATTTGAATTCATGAACTAAGTCACCATTTATTCATTGGGATCAAATTAATGAATATCTTTGGTATATTGTGTCGGACGCAGCCAAAGATTTACAAAGTCTACTACACACACATACTCGCAATTATATATGAAAGTATATAACAAATACTCATCATCATTATTAAAAATTACATTAATAATTATAATATTAATGATTTCTAATTCCGGTAAAAGCCAAAGGCCCTAGCAGCCATAGTGCTTATTAAAAACTAATGATGGCATTTTACATACATCATTAGTTGTTAAATAATAATAATAATAATAATAATAAAATTTTCTATATTATATATATGTATAATATAAGATTTAACACTTGAAAATATATACGACTCTATATATATATAGATATATAATGTAATTTATAAAACAAATTTCATAGTATATATAAATTAATTTTACAAAATTGTTAAAATCATACAAGTATATGAAATTTTTGTAAATCAACTTATTCTGGCAATATTTTAAAAAGGTACAGTGATTGAACACAATTTTATATATAGATTCGAAAATTATTAGCAGATTATTTATTTATTAATTTTTTTCGTTACCACAAGAGAATCTGTTTAGCAGTTGAATCAAAACCTCCTCGAATGCTATTGCCGTAAGCCCGAAATGAAATCACTTAATAACGCGATGAACCTATGATGCATTGAATACATTGAAGTGATTTTGGATGGCCAAACTTTAATAGTATGTAGATTAATTTGGGAAATTTTGAAAGTAAAGGCAAAACAAAACAAATTCATTTTTCATTGTTCTTTCAATCAAACCCTTATATCCACACATGAACCTAATTTGGTGATCAACTCTATATTCAAATAATTTAAATTAAATTTAAAATGTATACTGTTGCTTGTTCAACAAAATATGTACATATATTAACTATATATAATATATGGTATATAGTATGTAATATAACAAAACTTTAACTAAATAATGTATCTTTAACTATAAAGCTATATAGTATAATCTCATTTGTATATATTCAGATACATCATGTATGTATATGAAATTTACCATGTTCAATTTACATTCCTCAATATATGATGTTTAACTCAAGCTTTTATGTATATAGTGTATAACAGAATATTTCTAAAATTTATGATATACAATATGAATATATATACATTCATTTTGCACGTATATAACTATACGAATATATATATTTATAAATAAATTTTCACTCTAAAAACAGATATAAATTTATAAATACATAAACCATCTATATATATTATATATGTACATATATTGTTATATATACTTATATTTGAAACAATATGTCAAATTATAAACAATAAATTAAATTTAAAATATTGTTTTTATTAGTTTTACAAATATTTTTAATGCATGTACACTTAATATATGTATATATGGATGCTTATATAGAAAAAAAAATCTAATTATTATAAACAATTTATATTTTATTAACTTCAATTGAAACTCGATTCAAATACATATATAGAGAAATAATGGAATGTTATATAAAAAATCATTATTTATTATTATATTAACTTAATTATTACATTCATTTTCATTTTTTTTTGTATATGCTTTTAGCTTATTTACTTTTCAAAACAACTATAACGCATTGTAATTATATTTCCTTTTTAATCTAAATCAGTGAAATTCGTTGGATTATATTAAAAGATAATTTTTTTTTGATATCGCATTTCATTAAAAATGATAAATATATTTAGGAATATATGAACTTTTAACTTCAATGGATATATTGTGTCATGTTAACTATTTTGTAACTAATAAATAAATGTTATCTAAAGGTGTTTTTCTCCAAAATAAAAAAAGATTTATTAAATCATAATTTCATTAAGGGAACTTTCTTTAAAATATGCCCGAATTTTTAAAGATAAAGAGGATCTATTTTTAGATCGTTTTAATTCACAAATCATATTCCTCTTCAATTACCAATCCCACATAATAATAAATCCTTTTTTTCAAAATCTTATAACGAAAAATTGTTATAATGCAATCATTCAAATCTTAAAATAATCAATAAAAGGTCAATAAATGCGATCTTTTATATGGAACATTTTTTCAACCATAAAAAAAAACAATATTATTAATTCATTATCAATCACCATCATTTTATTATTGTTATATGTTAATTATATTTATTTCAAGTCTATTAATATAATATTTTTTTAACAAATTAATTAGTAAAATGCGATTGTAACAAAAAGCGCAAAAATGTTTATTCTGTATTATATGTATTTTTATACATATAGTTATTGATATATTCTTGTATATACATATTAATTGGTTTTGTATATATATATCCATTCATATATATATATATATAATATATTAATATTATATATATATATATCGATCACCGCACAAAAATATTTATAAATAAAGCTTTCAGTTTTTCACATACTTACTCTATATATACGTATATATTATATATTCACAATAATAGTACACATATTTTTTATGTAACATCTGTTTTATGAAATTAATTTTCTAACAATAACGTATTATTTTTTTTTTGCTCTGCAACGACAAAGAAGAAGAAAAACTGAACAATATTTATTCTTAAAAATCTATATAATATTTTTTATATATGATATAATATATATCGATATTTGTATTTTTTTCTTTTCTTTTTCTTTATTCATATTTTTATTTTTTTTCTGTATAGATTCATATAACTTTCGATCTTATATTTTTTTTGGTTACAACTATAACGAGACTGTATATTTATAAATTTATAGTAAGGTGTAGTACTGTAGTGGTGATTTAAGAAAAATCATTGAAAAGAAAGAAATGTGCCAAAATATAAATTAAAAATAAAATACTGTCTAAACGTGCGTTTATGCTATATACAATATACATACATTGTTTATGTAGGTTTTTAACAACAAAATTTAACTAGTGATTTTTTTTTTGTGATGAATTATATTTATATATGTTTCTTTTAAACATACATAAAACACAAAACACATTAATATTATATTTATACTAATACTACATGTAAATAAAATTTCACATCATCAATTTTCCAATATATATACGATTTCTTCCTATATTCGTATTTTTCTTATAAGAATTTGAACCTTTTTATTTTTTTTTTTTTTTTAATTATTTTTAATGATCGAATGCAAATTAAAAGGAATATTAAAATAATTTATATTATACGTATATATATATATATGGGATGATAACAAATTCTAAATAGGGTAAATTTTTGCTTACATAAACAATAAAAAATATTCTGATAAGTGTTCTGAAAAAAATTGAAATTTCTGATAGGAAAATAGATCAATAATTTTTAACTGTTTGGATACTTTTATTCGTTCGTTTTTCTTGTATATATTTATACAGGTATGACGGCGTTTAGTTTCTGTAATTTATCTTAATATTGCCGAAAATAATTTCTGATATGAATTTTTTATAACAACTTAATCATTATACATTAACAGACTAATTTTTCTTTATAATATTTATACTGTAAACAATGAATACAAAATTTGGATCCCGAGTGGTCTTTTTTTCAATACTTTTTTGCATACGAATTATTCAATGTAAAAATTCTGTAAAAATCGTTTTTTTTTAATAATAACCACTATAGATGTTTTAGATCTTTTAGGCTACCATATAGGAAACATTTTGTTTTTTGATTATTGTATAAAAATTCGTATATAGCTTTATAGCTGCTATTCATATATTGAATGAATATACAATATATATTAGTTACATTTAAATGAACAAATTATTTCTCCATACAAATATAAATGCTATATATATATATATATATATATATATATATATACAGTTTCGATTTAAGATAAAATCTTTATCTTATAAAAACACATTAACGCATGTATATTCTAATAATATTATATATATAACAAATTGTGGCTTGTATATACAGAAAAAATAATAGAATATATATACATAAGTCAACAACCCTAATATCTATATATCAATAAATCAATATATATATCATATATATTAGATCTTTAATGAAAAATCTTTGTTTTCTTTTATTTATTTATATATAAATTAAATAGTGGTTTAATAATCAGCATATTTAAATTACGCAATATAATAAAATGAAAATGATTACCTATTCAAAAAATTTAACAGATAAAATTTTCATAGATTTCGGGATTCAATTTTTATATATAAAACCTATTTGTCAAAACGAAAACAATTTTTAAACAGAATTTAGGAAATTTTCCATTCCGGTTTTATTTTTAATGATATTTGTGAAAAATTAAATAGGATTGAAAATAATTAATTAATGGGATAAATCAAAAACCATTCCTTTCCGTGACGGGGCATGAAAAAATGTTCGCAAAGGATAGGATATTCTGAAAGGGACAAAATTAAAAATAAACACAACAAAAGAAAACAATTTTCCAAGTTTTGAATTACAACTATAGTTTTCCTCTAATTTTCATCATTTTCTTTGCATCAATTGAAAATTCACTCAAGTAATTTCTGATGTGTTATAGATGCAATTTTGTAAATCAGTTCCTTTTTTTCAAAAGATATTGAAAAATATATAAATGAAAATGGGATTTTCCGGAAAATTTTTTTTTGTAGAACAATTAATTTATTTAATTAAGCACATATACCTTTCAGAATATCTTATATAGTTTAAGGGTCGTCGGGATAAATTTTCTCACATTCCGTAAACGGATTTCCTTATTTGACTAATATCATATAAATATATAGAGGAAACAATAATTTTAATAAAAATGGGGCCATTCAAATGTAGACAAATCAATTGTAATACGCATATATATATTTTGACTGGATATTTTTATTTCTATAATAATAATAAAAAATAGAAAAATATAATCTAAATTTTGAATCTATATACATATATGTATATATAAAACGTTATATAGATTTCCGATATGTATACAATAAACATTTCCATTAACGTACAACATCAAAGTGCGTAAATATATATAATATAATATAATATAATATAATATAAGAAAATATAAATATATATAAATCGCAAAATGTAAATGATATTTTTGGACAACAGACAAATCAATTTTCATCAATTAATTTAAACAATATAGAGAAAATGTTCCATATGGTATACAAATACTATAATATTAATAATCATTTTCGCGCACATAAACAATGTTTTCGTATACAATTTGAGAAAAACCATATTGACCGCATTTACCAAAAGTTATTTTAATACAAGAAAAAAAAACCATTTGCATATAGACGGTATTAAAAAAATTAAATTTATGGTGAATTTTCAAATGATTAATCTATACCGAAAACACTATTAATGTATTTTTTTTTAAATAAGTAAATGTTTAGATAAATTATCTATATCACAAACAAAATTGGATTAATTAATCATTACATTAAATTCATATAATACATTAAATTATATATTGTATATGCATGTATGCGAAGGATGATATAGAAATTAGCAATTTTGACTATTTTTAGAATATGCATACGTTTATTATCGTATATATCATTAATCTTATCATGATTATAATAATATTAAAATGATATATATTATTTGCCAAAAAAAAAAAATAAAAATAAAATAAAAAAATAATGTTAAAATGTATATTCGTTTTAGTATAATACATTTTGATTTTATCTAATATAAAGTTTTTTTTTTTTTAACTTTATTTGCATTTTTATATATTTAACACTTTTTATTTGAATATTAAACTCACGTTTTATTTTACAAATATGCTGGTAATATTTTAAATAAATACAATATATCGAAGAAAATTAAAATGAATTATATATTTAAATTTTGCATTTATATTTCATTCTTTTTTTTTGTTAGTTTTTTTTATTATAACCTAATTTTTTATAATGATATACAAACAATTAATATTGTAAAAGTGCGGGTAATTGATAATAATGTTAAAAATTATTCATTTATATATATATATATGCACATACAATAAAACCATATATACCGTGTGTTTAAATTAATTATATGCTTATTAAGTTTTTTTGTTTTCGCATATTATAAACATTTATTGTTCTAAAAATAATACAATATATGTATATTTATAAACTGTATATATATTACATATAAATAGATAAGGTTTTTTGTTTTCGGTTATTAATGATTTAAAATATTCTTTTATTTTTTTTATAGTTTAATTTCATGAAAATATTGCGCGCGTATTGTTATTTTTAATATATTATTAATTCATTTAGTTTTTGTTATGTATTTTTTGTTTGTCAAATATTTGTAATTATTTAACCTTAATATTTTGGGGCAGGTGCGTGAGTGCGTGATAATGTTCTAAAATGAATAATAATATAAAAAAAAAAACATTTGCAATATACATAAAATAGTTTATTTCTATATATAGGAATACATGTATAATAATAAACTTTTAATATACATTTAAATAATGAAGTGTATATATTGAAAATACCTGCTGATTATATATTTTGTAGTACAGACAAACGTTATACATTTTTAAGCTACGGTCCAAGTGCGTGCCCAATGGATGTAAAAAAGTGGTAGTCGGACGGGGCAAGGTTCAGAAAATATACGGCGAGTACAATAACGCTTCCAATCGAAGGGTTTTTGTTTTATTTTTGACCGATATGAGTCCATTCTTGCCCGTTTTTCAATCAACACATGATTTAAATTTATAATTTGTTATCGGTATAGCGTTCACTATTAACCGTTTCACCATAGGTCTAAACAGCTCATAATTTTCAAATAAATTATTAATGTAATACAATTGATTTTTAATGTTCAATTGCGGTAACATAAATTTTTATTATTAAATATCGTTTCCCAAAATTTAAAAATGGAAAATTCTGTGAAAATCTATTCGTTTAAAGTATTCTATATATATATACGTATACAATAATAAATTATATATAAATATTTAAATGAAGTAAATGTATATTATGAATAGAAGAAAAAAAAAGATACATACGCGTATATAAATAAAATTTGTATTCAAAGATTTAAATTTACAACCCAAAACATGTATATATATATATATATACATGTGCAAATGTGCAAATTTATGTACGAGTATATATACCGCAATATTAGTATAGTTTGTAATCATTTATATATATATATATACAGGGTGTCCCAGTACAGGGTGCCAACCCGAAACAGGCAGGTTCTACACCTCATTTCCAATCAAAAAATGTATGGCGACCCCATGTCTATCTCACTTGGTTTTCGAGCTAGCCCGAAAAAACGATTTCGTTGAAGTTCATGGTAGTACGAAGATGTTATTTACCATATCTCAGCAACCACTTATCGGAATCGAATAATTATAACCTTGTTGGAAAGGTATTTTAACTATCTTTAACTCTTTCTAATAACGACGACCCGTTTTCATGATATAGCTTGTCAAACACAGGAAATTTCAACGGCCTCAAATATTTTTGTTATTTTGCAAGCCGAGAACTAAAGAACATATATGTTTTTCAACTGTCGGTTTTTAGAAAAACTTCTTTGGTGTTTTAGCTTTAATTTGATGTACAAACTTTTAAAATATGTAAACGCGTTCTAGATATATAACAAAAATAATATTAAAATATCACGAAAATAATGCAAATTTTTCAAAAATTTAAAACACATTTATTAAATTAAAATTAAATCTTTACTGCAAAAATTGTTCAAAATGGTGTCCATTATGTGATCGACACCGTTTTAATAGTGCCCTAGTAGCCGATCGAATTTGATTCGGATTATTTTTTAAAACTTCAAACGCATTATTAATGCCATTCATTAAATCTTCCCTGGTATGAACTGGTGTTTTATAAACCATGTCTTTACAAACCCCCATAGATAAAAATCTAATGGTGTGAGGTCTGGCGACCGTGGTGGCCATTTAATGGGGCCATTTCTTCCAATCCATCTTTGACCGAATGTGTCATTTAAGTGTTCTCTTACACTTCGTTCAAAATGTGGGGGTGCACCGTCATGTTGAAAATGAATGAATCGCAAATCAGCTAAATTAACATCATCGAGTAAATCGAATAACCTATTTTGCAAAAAAACTGAATATGAATCTGAATCCAGCCGCCCAGGTAGAAATTATGGACCAATTAATTGATTTGCAATCATTCCTGCCCATACATTGACTGCTATTCGTTCCTGAAATGCGTGTTGCCGAACTGAATGCCGGTTTTCCTTTAACCAATGATAATTATTTTTAGTATTAAATATCCCTTCACGTGTGAACATTGCTTCATCCGTATATAAAATTTGATTTAATATCCTGGGATCTTGTTCATAACAACGAATCACCCAATCACAAAAAGTTATTCGGGGGACGTAGTTTATTTCTTTAAGTGCTTGAATTTTTTGCAAATGATAAGGATGTAAACCAGCAGCCTTCATTGCACGCCAAGCATAGTTTTTACTTACACCAATTTGGATGGCTGCTTTTGAAATTTATTTTTTACTGTTTTTTACCGTTTCAAACTTCCGAATTATTCTTTATAAAACAAACTTAATTTTCTAATGAATATTAAACGTAAAACAACGTACAAATGCCGAAGAGATGTAGCACAAAAAACAAAACAATTGAATGAATTTATGACGGTAATAGATTTAATTTCTAAGTAACCATTAAATTAATTGCAATCCCTGGAAGTTATGTTACCTAGATAACGCGATAACAACATTGAACTTTGCAATGTAATAAATGTGTTTTAAATTTTTGAAAAATTTGCATTATTTTGGTCATATTTCAATATTATTTTCGTCATATCTCTAAGACGAGTTGACATATTTCAAAAGTTTGTACATCAAATTAAAGCTAAAATACCAAAGAAGTTTTTCTAAAAACCGACAGCTGATAAACATATATGTTCGATAGTTCTCGGCTTGCAAAATAACAAAAATATTTGAGGCCGTTGAAATTTCCTGTGTTTGACCAGCTATAGCATGAAAACGGGTCGTCGCCGATTTTTGTGTTATTAGAAAGAGTTAAAGATAGTTAAAATACCTTTCCAACAAGGTTATAATTATTCGATTCCGATAAGTGGTTGCTGAGATATGGTAAATAACATCTACGTACTACCATGAACTTCAACGAAATCGTTTTTTCGGGCTAGCTCGAAAACCAAGCGAGATAGACATGGGGTCGCCATACATTTTTTGATTGGAAATGAGGTGTAGAACCTGCCTGTTTCGGGTTGGCACCCTGTACTGGGACACCCTGTATATATAGTTGGTTGAAGTTAAAACTGCGAATGTAATTTTATTTACAAATACAACAGTTTATTTGGCATATTTATGCATATATTGTATATTTCTTGCAATTCTTGCATTACCATACACAGAGTCTGTATATGTACGGCCGGTAACCGCATCCCATATTCATTTATATATATATATTTACTTTATCTGATCATCTCTCCGTTTATACATACTACATACATATGTTTTGTGACCCATTTTTTTTTAATATGCGGAATTGAACCCTATATGTAAATATGTTTTTCTTTTTAATCCATAAACGGAATGCATTCCTTTTAAATCATTGTACTGTTTAAAAACATTTTGCATAATAAAAGAAAAAAAATCAATACTTAAAATAAAACTCTGCCAAATAATTATAACAGAACATAGTAACAAGGTCTATATATTTTTTGATCGTATTTTGTGTTGTTGTTCGGTAAATATATATCTATATATAATTAGTCAAAAAATTATAAATTTATGAAAATGTGCGTCGGTTAGAAAAATGATTATTAAAATTTTTCGTATGTGTTTATAGAAATAGAAACAAATATAAGTATAAATAAAATTAGAACAACTAAATTTTAATATGGAATATAATATATTGTTATTAAATCTATAAATATATAAGTATATATACAATATAAAATACGTACGTATGGAATAAATAAATATAAAAACAATTATACATTTATCAAGATATATTATATGTATATGAAAATAAATTAAAGTGAAATGCAACAATAATATATACATATATTGCAAGTGCAAAATGCAATTATAAATATACTAAATACTATTGCATATATATATATATATATATGCATTTAATTATACATTTGATATAAACTATATATATATGAATGAACGGACACTCACATTGTATATATTATTAGCAAAATTATATTTCAAATGTTTAAATACAATTATTGTATATCTATATATAGAATTGTGATCCATATAGAATATATATAAAAGAATATAATATAAAGTTCAATTTTTTTTTTCATTGTGTTTATATTTATTTTTTTTTATAAGTTTGTACAATAATAAAACAAATATATATTTTAACAACAATATCAAAATAAAATTGCATTACACATTTTCTGTGTATTTCTGTGAGTAGATACATTTTCTGTATATATATAGGATTATTATATATACATTAAAGTGGAATATTATTTTATGTATTCAATATAAAAAAAAATATATTTATAATAGAAATAGTATTTATATATTCCAATTTAAGATGAAAATCTAATTCGAAATTTATTTTATTGTACTTTATTTGTCTGTATTATTTTGTGAAATGTTTATTAGAAATGAAATACATTCTCCCCGTCCCATATATATTTCTCATGCACGAAAACAAATTGTATATATTAAAATCAGATTAATGTTTTTATATAAATATATCCTGTCGAAACAAATGCAATTCAATTTAATATATTTTTATTATAAAACAAAACTAAAACTAAAAACCGAAATAAAATTTAATAAAAGACAATACCATATATATATATATATATATATATATATATATATATATATATATATAATATAGATAATATAGATAATAATTACAATAAAAAGAATGTATATATATACTTGACAAACGATATTATAAATAAATCGATTAAATTATAAATATCTATTTTTATTACAATATAAAATTGCAGGAAACCTATATACATATCTTTCAATCGGATGACGATTTAAATTAATTTTGTAAATGTATATAAAAAAAAATTGTTTGTATAATATTGTATTATGGTTAAAAAAATATTATCATGATTGACTAAATTCAAATTACTAGTTAATATATTCAATCGTATATATACTTAAAAACCTTTCAATATACTGGGTGTTCTACGATTACGTACTCCTGGGACTATTTCCAGTAAAAAATCGTAAGGGAAGTGATGCGCGTGGGTCTAACTTCGACCCTTACCGAGTTACAGGGTTTAAAAAAAAAGAAATCATTCATTTAGTTATTAACTCATAACTTCTAAACTATCCAATATAGAACAATCACAGGCGGAGCTACTTGATTATCAGGTAAATGAATTACATTTAATTTTGTTTCGATAATAACTTTCTATTTCTGTTTCTATTTTGCTAGGTCCGCTTTCGTTTAGAGCTTTTACACCAATTAACTTTTGTGCAACATAAAGTATCCTTAAAATTAACCATATCAGATTTACAGTTGTAGTGATCTATTAATTTAAAGATATTAAGTAATGGTGAACGTGAACATGAAACAATTTATAAGTTGAGTAATTATAAAAACATTCGATGAATTTAAGTGCATATGCTATAATACCAAATTCAATATTGTGTACACCTCTATATATTATTGAATATTTGAAATGGAATACATATAAATACAATCGCATATGATAACTGAATGTATGAAAAAAATGTATATGTATCTATAACAATTTCACTAATTATATTTTGTCAAAATATAAATTATGTGCACATCTGCATGCCCATATATAATTTCATGGAAATAGAATAAATTTACATATATCGAATTTATATCATAAAAATATAGATAGAAATATACAACAATATTAACATAATATTAATATGTCAATTAGAGTGCTTTTATATATTTTGTAATTAAAAGGTATATATTAATTATATTTTAGCGAAAAAAAAACAAAACATATATTTGATTAACTCAAAATTTTAAATGTAATTACAATGAAATAAATTAATATATCGTTTATAATTTTATCACCAAAATGTATACATATGTTGTAATATATTTATACGTAATATAACGTACAAATGATTTTATAAAAGGGATTTATAAAAATTCATTCACATTGTTAAAAGTATAGAAAAATATACCAAAAAACCATTTGAAAACAAACTGAAACAATTATCAATAATATGTTTAACGATCAAATACAATCACCTCGATATAATCATCACTCGGAAAATGGGAAAATTTTGTTAAAATGCAATTTATTTAAAATGATTACAAAATTGGCGTATTGCGAGATATTTATTTAGAAAGTGGGACCCAAATTCAATGTGATATTTAATTCAAATAACAAAAAACAAAAGTTTAGACACATTTGAAACTAAATAAAAAATTTTAGGCAAAAAAAACAAAAAAACATTTCAAACTGTATAGATAGATAATTATTCCATTTAATACTATTGTTATTTTGTGATGTTGTATAATTAGCTCAAATGTATTTTGTTGTATATTATCAATATTATATATATAAATAATTAAATATATTATACGCCTCCGTCTCCTCAAAAATGCGAAGACTCCACAAAATAAGCGGATCCTCCGAATCCCTTTTTTAACTTCGTAATTTTGCGGGTGGGCTTATTTTGCGGAGTCTCCGCATTTTTCCGCATCGGTAATAAAATAATTAATTAGGTATTTAAAAATCAGTCGTTGGGACGTGTCGTGGACGTGGTTGTTTTAACGTTATGGGGCGGTAATGAAAATGTTTGTATATCAAAGTTACCAACATCCAAATTTTCTTATAACCATTTTTACAGTAAATGTGGCTATACTTGGGTAAATATTTATAAAAAATTATTATACATAACTATGATAAAAGACAATTTGTTTTACTAAAAGAAATATAGAATGTATATAGAATTTCTTTTTATGGGATTATGGGAATGTTTTAATGCAGTTCACAATTGAACGTATAAGTTAAAAAGTTTCTTCTTTTTGTGTTTTATCTATATACATATATATTTTATATACATATACTAATTGTATATGATATAGATATTCATAACTTAAAGTTAACCATATACTTATTTTTATTAATTTATCAGTCCTATATCCAATTATATGAAATGTTAACATTTTCCTATTTCATCTCTATACAAAACACTACGGCTATAATCTTATATATGATATAATTAATATATATATAATATTAAATCGAATCAATAACTTTTAAATAACTTGAACACAATTAATAAAGTATATATATTGTCTCAAATTGTTATATAACTTTTATTATTTACGTGAGCGTTAATATATAAAGGAAAATAAAATGATGGAATAAAAACATATTATAGAGAAAATAGATATTGCATGATTAATTTTATTGTAAATATATACATAAAAAAACGGTTCAAAACATAAAATATATATATTTTTAATTGGATAACTTTTTTAAAGTGTATTTTCAAGACAAAAAAACTTTTCATCATTGATAATCCAATAATTCCCGAAATCGCAGTTCATTGATTATCTTTCAGTTTTTTATTATCGGTTAAGAATTATTCTTAAGTTATCGCAGTAACGAACGACTACGGGATTTTTTGGATATTTCATAATTTATATAGTAAAATTCAAAGTATATTAAGCAATAACTTATATATAATACATGAATTAGTTGAAAACACAAAACAAAAAGTAATTTCATTGGAATAATTGTGAAAATCAAAAAGTAGTTAAAGTAATTCATAATCTTCATATATAAATATTTATAACAATTAATATATAATGACATTTTCTTCTATTTTCGCAGATTTTATCATTATACCATCTCGCATCATTACACACAGAATATTTGTTAATTTATGCGCGGCTACATCATTAATATAATAACACATTTACAATATTTATTGTGATAACATCATATTTTTTTGATTGGAAAAACATTTCAAATATTATATATTTTATAATATATGAGAAAATTATTCAAGTGTTAAAATGTATATTACATATAAATGTGACTATATCATATAATAATAAAAATATATTATGAGCATAAAATACATATATACTATATTTTCAATCTGTGCAGTCTTTTTTACAAAAAGATATTTATTATAGACAATTTTAAATATTGTAATATATATAAAAAACAAAAAATACGATTTTATTCTATTTATATTCAACAAGAAAAAAATATATAATATTTATATTATTTTTAATATAATATATATTGAAAATATATGCTGTTCGATCGTCATATATTATTATAAATTGCATTCAAGAAAATATGCATTTTAATGTGATATGCTGATATGCATATATAAAAAGAAAATTTTACAATGGAATTTCACTTTATATATTTTAAAATAAAATGATATATATATGTGCATTCAATAACTTTGATGAAATAAAATTTTTCAATATTGGATTGAGGATGATGCATCATTATTTAGCGAATAAATTATTGTAATAATATTTATAAGAAAAAAAAAACACAAAACCATCGAAATAAATACATATATACCAAAGATGAAGAGTAATGTTTATTATATAAATAATAATTTAATAATTCTACTACTGCTGCAGGCTGTTACAAAACAAAATAAAACAATTATTATTGTTGTTGTTAAAAAACGAAAGAAAATCTAAATTTAAATTTTGTATTTTTCTCCTAATTGTTGGTGCTATTTACGTTATGAAGGGAATATCTTATAATTTTTTTATCGGTATTTTATTCATTTTTTTATGTACCCATAAAAATATTATTATTGTTGTTGGTGAAATATTTACATTGGGATATATCACCGGATCACAAAGACGTTCCGGTAATTTAGAATATCCAAAACCAGGTAAGTTATTTAACTGTTTTTTAAATTAACGAAAAAAAAAAAATTTTACCCTATGCAAAAGTTGAGTTATGAGATGCCTATATGTTCACGAACAGTATTGGATTGTTGCGGGCAGAGAAATTCAGTTTAGTTTTTTTTTGAATATATTTCCATTTTTTTTTACTAAATACAACATATATACAATAAACGAATATATAAAGTTTTCCGCAAAATACCAATTTATATTAATAAATATATTTAGCATAACTATTACTATAAAAATATAAACATATAACTATATATGTATCATGCATATAAGTTATCAATATCCAATCAATTATGGAAATAAATGTATATCTATACAAATTCATATGCTGTATACTATATATACATAACAAATATATAACCACACGTATTTAGGTTTAACAATATCCGGTGCTATATCATTAGCTGTTGATGAAATAAATGCAGGGAAATTGAAAAAATTGGGACATTCCCTTGAGTTTGTCGTTGCCGAAACGTATGGTGAAGAGGTATCAAGTATTCGACAAACGGCATCGTTATGGACAACTAGTGTATCTGGTTATATTGGACCACAGGAAACGTGTGTTCATGAAGGTAGAATGGCAGCTGCATTTAATTTACCAATGATATCATATGTAAGTTTTTTTTTTTTTAATTTCACTGCGCTTAACAAAATTTATCAAAAAAAAAAAAAGAGTAATCTCTATATATTTAGCATAGATCCTTATTGATTTGTATTTTTCCTTTTTCTTTTTTTTTGCTATTTGCTTGTATAGTTTTGTGCACATTATGAAACATCAAATAAAAAAGATTTTCCAACATTTGCACGTACACGTCCACCAGATACACAAATATCAAAATCAGTTGTATCATTATTATTGAATTTTAATTGGACTCAGGTAATGTATCATATATAGACAAAATATTTTATTCATATATGACGGGCATTTTACCCGACAATGAGACAGAGCTTTGCTTCGGAAAACGATGTGAAGATGTAATATAATTTATAAACTTTGTTGGGATCTGTTTTTTTATGGTGACCATAAAAAATAGAAAATAAAATTCTTTGGTTACTGATTTCTCCGTATGATTAAATCAAGTTGAAAATAAACGTTTCTTTTCCCCAAAAATGCCATATGTAAATTGAGCCCAATTCAAATTAAGTTATTAATTAACATGCATTCATTTATCAACATATATATTTAATATATATAGGTAACATTTTTATATTTGGATTCGGTGGATAATGAATTTGGTGCTGTAGCAGAAACTGTTTTGTCAACATTAAAATTACATAACATTAAGGTACATCAAACATTAACATGGAAAACTATTTACTATCATGGATATATGAATAATCCATTTGAAGAATTAGTTGAACGAACATTTGAGGATACACGAAGTGAGTATGCCATACCTGCCGTTAAGGCATTCTATTTTTATCTTAATATATATTGTTAAAAAGAATGTTTTTTATTATCGCACTATTAAAAAATATTTAATAAACATCGCTTAATTCTTTCATTTCTTGTTTCCTCTTGTAAATTGGCATATTCTGATTTCAATAAAAAAAAATTTATTCTCCCCGGTCTTTTATATATCTATATATTATAAATTGCGATTATAAAAGTATAAATGTAAACATCATTTCAAATAATTATTATTTTTTTTAGATTTTATTCAATTCATATCATACACACACGATATAAACAAACATTATAGATTTATATAAACATTGTATTTTTTTTTCTCATGTTTGTTTACATATATCATAGTTGCGTTAATTATATAGATGCGAGTATATAAATTGTATTATAGAGAAATAATAAATGTGGTATTTTGATATAATATTCAAGTAATTCATATAATATATTTAACGTTAAATTATGTTATGTATGTAAATTGCGGATACAATTTTGTATCATTTTATCAATAAAATTTACTTGAAATATACTTGAGTGCGTGAATATATCTTGTATATTTTCCTAAACAATTCAAAATAGAATTAATGCTCTATGTATAACAAACCGAAATCGCATCTTATTTGAAATTTTTTTATATTTTGGTTAAAGTGTTTCAAAGATCTACGAAGTTTATTTCATTATTTATTATATAAGCACTATAAAAATATCGAAACATTTTAACAAATATTTTCTAATTTTGTATACAACCTCGATATAGTTTATCTTATACTAGGACATCACTATGAACACGTTGGTTTAATGTTAAGCTTACAACAGAAAGGTTTACTTGATAAAGGTTAGTATATCTCTATATACAGTTAAATTGAAAAGAAAATTAATATATAATAAAAAATACCCCCAAATCAAAACATTTATTATTATTAAAAAGAGCAAAAAAAAAAGAAAATAATTGTCAATCAAATATCAAATTAATTAAATTGAATTATAAATTCCTGAACTTATTTTTTATTGTATATATACATTCAGAAATTCTATATAATTTTTGTATTATTTCTTTTTTTAAAATTAATTGTTATAGGTGAATATTTTGTTATCGGAATGGATAAAGAACAATATGATCCAACGTCACCCGATAAATATTTACGTGGATTATTACGAAATAATACGGAAAACAATGCAATTACAGCATTTCAATCGTATATTGGTATTGTACCAACGGCACCTGTAGATTTTGAACGTTTTGCTAGGCAGGTAAATGTTTTATGAATATATAATCTATAATAATTAACAGATATAATTTTTTATATAGATTAAATAATTGAATATTAATGATTATGGAATTAACAACAATTTAAAAATATAAAATTAAAATTAATTATTATAATAAACGATAATTGTCCATAAATTTCAATACAATATTATATTCGCGGTCATATGTTTCCGATCAAAACATTCTTTGAACTCAGTTTAGGAAGTTTACAGTTTATTTAATCCGTTCATCCGTGATTTTTGGAGTTTCGGTTAAAAAGTGAATTTTATCTTTAAATACAATCAATACCTCCAAACTGACAAACTTTCATACAAACTTATTCGTATATATAGTCATTCAATAATTGTTCTATAGAACTTTTGGAAAATCCTTTGTATATATATATATAAAAAAACTACTGATTTGTTTGATTTACTTTTACTATTCCAAACAATGTATAGCGAGCAACGTTAAGCTTATAAAATACATATACATGCACATATATAACCCTTATTTTATATCAGCTATATATTATTATACGTAAAGGGGTTTTAAACAATATTTGAATTTTACCATACATAAAAATTTTTTTGAAATAAATTAAATTCAACCCTTAAAAAAATTCAACGGAGACGTACAAGACCATTCAAATTTCAATCTTGTGCGATAATATAAAAAGGACTCTTTATAATATATAATCGGACTATAATAACCCATATATAAATATGATATTAACAACAACAACAACAAAAAAACATATGCCATTTTATTATGCCCATAAAGCCACAAAAAATAAAATAAAAAATTGTATATACCTTATATATATGTATAAATATTATTTGTATACATTTTCTTTCTCATATAAATGTATATACATATACATTTTTTTTATATTTAAAAATCTCTATATATATATATACAGAATAAATGTATTTATATGTCGGAAAATTTTCAATAATAAATTGGACATATTTTATTATTTATTGTCATCTAATTTTAGAAACATATTTGATATATAAGTGACATGTTTTTTTTAGTTATATTATTGACTTTAAAGCTTTCCTTTTTATATATAATATTTTTTGATTATGTATTAAGGTGTCAGATTGGAATAAAAATAACAAAAAAAAAGGTAAACATTTGAATGGAATTTGACAGAGTTCATTATATTTTAAAAAGTTTTTCACAAATAGAACAAATAGAACAACAAATTTTAAAGACAAGCAGTTTTATTTTTTATCAAATACAATATATAGAATTGCAAATAAATCATTTTGATTTGAGAAAAAGTAATTCTGTTTTCTATATATATTTATATATATATATTTTGCTTCTTTCACTGTCAAGCTGAATATATATCTTTTTAAAACGATTATGAATATTTATGTAAATTATATATATATACGTATAAAATATACGTTTAAAAATATTAATAGCAAACAAAATAATATAAGCGTCATCATAACATAACACAAATGTACATTTCTTTTTTCTTATTTTATTTTTTTTTTGGTTCTATGGATTTTGATTTATTATTTTAATTTTACTGATGGAGCTGATATATATATATAAGAAAAATATACAAATATCAAAACAAAAAATAATAAAATTACTTGATTTTTTTTGAAACATTTTAAATTTCCTATATATACAGAATTCTTGTTAATTTATGTGTTTCCTTTTTTACATGAGATTTGTTTGTTTTGTTTGCTTGTTTGTTTGTTTGTTTGTTTATTATATAAACTTTGTGTAAAGTGAAATGGTTTCATTTCAAAATAACTGTATCTCTGACTTTTTAAAAGGTATATATATATATTTTAGTTGATATGGTTTTATACAAGGTGGTGTGTTTTATAAACAGCTTTTCTATTATAATTTTTTTGAAATATATTAAATATATTTTCCATTATAATGATAGAATAATAATCTTAAAAAGTAATTCACTATGTTTTTGGAGAATTGCATTATATACAATTTAAAGCAAAAACAAAAAAAAAAGATCTAAACCACAAAAATAAATAATTGTATTTCCTAATCGATATTTATATAAGTATAAATGAAAATAATTTTTAATGACCAATTCAATGCGAATTTGATAAAAAAAAATATAGAATTTAATATTTCATTTAAAATGTTGAAAATAGAATTGTAATGCTTATACAGAAAATGAAAATCTCCTTTTATCATCGCGCAAAGTACTTGAAATAATATAAAATATGTTTTTGCAAAACATTCTGTATATATTATGAATTTTCATTTAATTATATCAGAAGTGATAAAACAAAAAAAAATGTTTTTAATTCTTTTAATTTTAAAATTAATCTTTTATTTTATATAATTTATATATATATATATATATATTTACGCAGGTAAACAAATACATGGAAATGCCACCATTTAATTTTCCAAATCCATTAAGTTATTTTGGTGGGAAAAAACAAGTAAGTATCTATTTAATTTTTTTTAGCTTTTATATGAAAAATAAAAATAATTTGATAAAAATGTCAAAGATAATGTTTAATTTGGGGTACGAATCTTATTTATAATACGAAACAAAACAAAATAATTTTATTTCTTGAATTTTCACACATTTTCCCATATACGGCTATGAAATCAACAACAGAAAGCTGTTGTCGGAAGAACTAATAGCTTCTAAACTAATCATCGTAATCAAGAGTTTTTGTTATTGATTGTATATTAGCAGGATTTCTATTGACTTTAAAACAAAAATTTGATTTACATTTAAAAAAAAAATAGCAATACATTCAGTTATTATAGGAACCAACTCAATACGAGTTTAGATATGCTAAGAATATTATTTAAGAATATTTCACTAAATTATAAATTAGAAACAAAGTTGAGATATGGATCACTATAACCCCCAAACATTATTGATACCATTCGCCTTTCATTATGTATTGTATCGACGAACGAAAAGGAGTATTGTCGACGAACGAAAAGGAATAATAGCAATAAATAAATAACAAATTCATTTGCCTATATAGAAATTTTGTATTTGGATATATATATATACATCTTGGAAAACTTATCATAAAATTTGATATATATATATAGAATTTGATTTATGTATATATATACGAATAAATAAATGTCATATATATAAACATAAACATATATAAGATGATTGTTGTTTTACACAACATAATACATACATATAGAATGACCATAATTCTTACAAATAAAAACATTTTAGTTAATCTTTATTAAGCTATAAAAACTGACAATTTTTATCAATTCTATATATATTTTATAAATATAATGCATTTCTATATAAATATATTATCTGTATATGGTTAATGGATATATGCTGTATTTATGTGATATATCTGATTCTAATATTCCATTTGTCTGTGCGTATATACAAAATCCTCTTATAAATTATATCCAAAATTTTCATGATAATTAAATTAATAAAACAATGGTCAAAAATCGTATATATAATAATATTTTATATATATTAGTTGATTGCGATGAAAAAGTATATATATATATATACAGTTTTATAGAAAGCTGAAAATCATATATAGATTAAATCATTTTGACATTCGTAATGGGAATTTATGTGTGCATGTATTATGAAAGTATATTATATAAATATACGAACATTATACATACAATAATCCTATAAAAAGCTAAAAATTTTCATAAAAATAATAAGTATTGGTATTAAATTTAATCTCTTTTATATTTATATAGACATTTATTATATGGTTTTTATTATTCAAATTCATTTGGAAAATACATATATATTTATATGCAATCTAAATATAAATGATTCAATATTTTGTAAAAAAAAAAAATGGTGTTTTTTATAGATACATGCTGAAGCTGCTTATTTATATGATGCTGTCCATTTATATGCGGATGCATTAATTAAAACTATACAATCGAATGAACATCCAAAAAATGGTACAGCAATTGTAAATGCTATTAAAGGTACCAGTTACTTAAGTGCTATGGGGTAGGTATTTACTATATATTTATATTGAATAATTTTTTTTTGTTTGAATAAATACTGTCTCTAAATACGGTCTCTATATGATGTGCTTATATTGAACACGACGCGGTATGTCCAATATAAATGATTTTATTTAAAACATATTCCAGTTACAAAGGCGAAAAACAACTCAAAACAAAGTATTGACGCTTGTTCTGATTAGGGTGAATGATAGATGCAGAAGTATTTTTTGGGCTTTTGAAATTAAATGCATTTAAGTATAGTTGATCACTTTGCTATAAAAGAATAAATTATATAATCTTAATAATTTTCTAAATCATTACTTAAAAATCCGGAAAAAATACAAAGTATAATGAATACAAACACAGCTTTGATTCTATAATTATATATAATATATATAAAGATAAAACGTCAAATGTGACAAATTTATCTGTACAGAACATTTCAAATATAGTTTTTTTTTGTATTTCCACGCAAATAATAACACGCAAATTCGTTGTAAAATTCACCTCAAATATACTTTTCTTTTATATATAAAACAAATGTATTATTAGCACGAAATTTTACAAGTACATTGACATTTTCCTGATTATGATGAGAGTGACGAGCTTATATATTATTATTATTGTATATAGTATTTAATTACTATAGAAGAAAAAAGGGTATTTTTGGAAATTATTTAGAAGTATATTCGTTTGTAATTCAATATAATATTATTATTAAGCTATTCTTATTTGTGGTGCGGTCACTTTCAATCTAAATATATATATGAATATAAGGGGATTTAATAATAATAATAATTTTTTATAAACGAATTTGGTAAGTTAATAAGTGAACAGGGAAAACAAAATCATATAAATATACAAAAAAATATTGATGAGTTTCGTGAATTAATATTATATTCAGATAGATTTAGATTTAGTATTGAGATATGTAGTAGATTAAGTAAATGGAACAAACAATTCCTGAAAAAGGGTTATATTTGCATTAATATTTATATGCGTTATAGATTTATGTCGCCGCATTTAATTAATATAATATTTTGAAATGACCTAAATAAATATTATACGACCTATATTTATATATATATTGATGAAAAATTATAATAATATATAAAAATAAATCGGAGATATTTTTATATAAATATTTAACTTATATTTTCTTTCTTGACATGCCCCCATAATTGGTATAGATATATGGTATATATTGATGAAAATGGTGATGCGGCCGGCAATTATACAATAATATTTTTGAAAAATCCAAATTTAAATAATTCCAATGAATATGGATTGTATCCAATTGGAACATTTACGGCACCAAATGATAATCAATTACCGGTAAGTTATTTTTTTTTTGTTTGTTTTCAATAATATGTTGTTTTTTTTATTTACGGGTGCTTTCAATTTATCTATTCTACTTCATCATATATGTATATAGAAATTGTGCCTATTTTTCATATATATACTATATTTAGAAATTGTTTCTCTATAATATTATATGATAAATATTAATTAATATGAATTCAAGAAATTTTATAATTATTTAACATTGAATAATTGGAATTTTGTGATACCCCACATAACGCACTTATAACTTATATAGTATTATTTTGAAAACATTTTTGTAAAGATTTTTATATCACAAATTGCAATTCCAATGAGTTTAACATTCTTCAATACATAGAATAATATAATAATTTATAAAGCACACCATTTCATAAAGTAGAATAGATAAGTTTTAGAATAATTTTTTTGCACATTGAATTTTTATAACAAAAAATAAAATATACATTAGTATTGCCAATATATATATATATTTAAAAAAATATTTATTCTAAAAAAACAATAATTTATATAATATGCTTTCGCTTACTGTTTGATTTGTACGTGCGTATATATAAATATATATTAGTGGCAATTTGTTCAGGTAAATATTTTATAAATTACAACTTTTATTACAACTTCTAAATATAATTTAGAAGGATAATTTTATATATAATTTGAATATACTCTGCTGGTACGGTTTCTGGTACCAGGAAAAAGGACGAAAAGACAATATCGAGATAAAAATGGACTGCGATATATGCTTTTGATGGGGGATACAAAATAGCATAGTTTAAATTTCAATATAATGCAATAATTGGATTGCAAAGAATGGTTACCGAAATTGTATTGAAAATTTACAAAGATTCTCACCATAGTAAAATATTTAAGTTTCAATGAAAAATCCTTATATTTTAACCAATTGATCTGATAATCGGAATAGATACTTTCGATCGGTGATACTTTTAAAATATAGTTATTTAACTTTCTATGACACAATTCATAAAAAACAGTTATTTAAAAAGGATTAAAAGTTTAGGGAAAAATATTGATATTTATGATACAAAAGAATTTCCTATAGTCCTTTTTTCTGTTATTTTTCTAATATTACAATATACTGATAAAATATTCATATACAGGAATTACAACTTTTTGATACAATACAATGGATTGGAAATGGTCCACCGAAAGCTGAACCAAGATGTGGTTTTAGAGGTGAAAAATGTATAAGTAAGTTTACGTTTAACACATTAAAATAATTTAAATTTTTTAAGTTTATTTTTTCATATAATAAATTCTGTAAATTGATAAATAAATATACAAATTCTATATACCAATTTGAATTATGATTTGAATTATATGATATGTGATAAAAAAGTAAATAAGATAATTTCTATTTAAAAATCAATAACAAAACTATTAAAATAAATTGCTTATATACACATAATTATTATATATACTTTATAACAAATAATAAACACAATCAAAAAAAAATTATTACCCAGGCAATGTTGAATGTATATATAAATATATATTTATTATGTACATACAATATAACAACACCAGAAGGATAATAAATTGTTTTATAACTTATGCTATTGAGAATTTATATAATATAATATGTATATGCGGTTATGTACATAACTCTTATATATATATATTCATAAATAAAATATATTCATATAAAAACGAGCAATTCAAATATAAACTAAAACCAAACAACCAACCATGGGATATTTATTTCTTATATGTACATATAAAACATATTTTTAACATATATAATAACCCATAAATTTTATGCTATATTGTTAAAAAGTATATATACATATTCATTTGCCATTTTCATGAATTTTATAACATCCTTTTCATCATTCGCATATAATAATTACTTATAAAATATATGCGTAAGCGCGTATTTCTTATTTTATATAACATTTACCGCATCCCAATCTTTAACACATTTACTATATATGTTATAATAAAAAAAAAAGTGCGTATACAAAATTTAAATAATAAAATTCACCACAAAAAATTCCTTTTTATCCTTCTCCGCATATATACAAAATATTATTGATATACCATTTGAATTATCACAAGTACTACTTATTATATTTTTGTTTAAAAAAAAAAATTTCTTTATATACATATATAATAATCCTTAAAGTGTTTTTCCATTATCCCACATCATTATATATAAGCCCGCGTAGAATAAGAATATAATAAATAATTGATTTTGATTATAATATTTTTAAATATATTTATTGAATTAAATGTTTATATATAAATTGATAAATTGCTATATAACTATATACAGGTTATACAGGAGAAATTTCAGCGGGTGTCGCTGGTGGTGCATTATTACTTTTAGGTATTATATCATTAGTATTATATCGAAATTGGCGTTACGAACAAGAATTGGATAGTTTATTATGGAAAGTTGATTTTAGAGAAATACAAATGCATGACAGTGATAAAGAAAATAGTAATCAAAAACAAACGAGGGTAAGTTTTATTTATCTATATACCATAAATACGTATACAAATCCTTCATAATCTACCGCAGGAAGTTAACAATCATATATATATATGCAAATGTAATAAACATTTATTTGTTTAGATTGATCGCCTCTGGCAAATAGAAATTTAGTTATATGAATATATATAAATAACTATCTATGGGTGTAATCTTGTATATTTATAAGGTTATAAAGGGTGATTTTTTAACAGCTACAGGAAAGTTTTTCAAAAAAAACACATAAAATTCAGAAAAATGCATGAAATCTTTAATTGAATCGATAGTACGGTCCATATAATTTAATGTTTGAAGATTATTTCATTTCATGTCCTTGACTGTGCCTCAAATGGTCCATCCGCTTAGTCCAATTTTAGCATTCTTTTTCTAACCTTTCGGCCGGTATCTCACGAATAAATGCTTCAATGTTGTCTTCCAATGCGTCAATTGAAACGGGCTTGTCTGTATAGACATGATCTTTAACATAGCCCCACAAAAAATAGTCTAAAGGCGTTAAATCACACAATCTAGCTGGCCAATTGACCGGTCCCGAACGTGAAATAAAATGTTCACCGAACTCGCCTCTCAATAAGTTCATTGTTGCGCGTGCTGTGCGGCATGTGGCACCGCCTTGTTGAAACCACATGTCATGCAAGTCAAGCTCGGGCAAATAAACGTTGGATATCATCTCACGGTAGCGCTCACCATTCACAGTTACGTTACGATTCGGATCATATTTGAAGAAGTACGGTCCAATGATGCCACCTGCCCATAAACCGCACCAAACTGTGACTTTTTCTGTATGGACTGGTAGCTCTTGCAATGCTTCTGGCTGATATTCACTCCAAAATCGACAATTCTGCTTATTTACGTACCCATTGAGCCAAAAATGAGCCTCGTCGTTGAATACAATTTCGTCGCGATGAACTTTCTTAACAGAGCACGCATTTTGATAATAAAATTCAATAATTTGCAAGCGTTGTTCGTTTGTAAGACGATTCATGGTTAAATTATAGACCAAACTGAAGATGTTTGACAGTGAAACAAAACACGAAACGTGCGTCAAGTGTTTAAACCAGTGTTGCCAAAAAGATAATAGCTAAAAAATCACCCTTTATATAAATAAATAATTTATTTATATATATATAGGTGATGTTTTATATATATACATATATAATTTATGGATAAATTAAAAGCACAACTAATTAAAATTCATTTAAAATTAAATGAATTTTGATTGAAATATGGAATTTATTTAGTTCAGATTTTTATATCACAATTTTTTATATATATACAGACAAATGAAAAGGAAGTCTTCGTTGTGTGATTCATCATTCTAATTAAAATATTTTAAACTTTTCTTTAAATTCTTTCTCATTTGTTCTTGTGCATGTACTAAAATTCTTTCTTATGTTTTATTACACCTCAAATAAGACCATAAAAACGCTTTCTTCAATATTATATATATATGTATATATTTGTCATACATTCGCAATATTTGAATTTTTGAAGAAAATTTGTTTCAAAAATGATTTACCTATAGCAGAAAATAACCGATGGAATTTTATGAGATAGAATTTGCTTAAAGGATGTAATATATTAAGTTTATTTAATGCAAGATTGATTTATAATTCCAGAAACTATAATATATTTTTTGTTCTTATATTTTCTTAAAATTATATTCCGGATTGATTTTAGTAATTTATCAGTTCTACAATTATAAAATAGACTTTTCATTACCTTCGCATAGTTCTTTTTTGTTATTTGAAATATACTTTAAATGACATTTTTTTCTTCACCACCATATTTTAAATAATAAATATTTTATTCCATATATATACATAAAGGCAACACATCCATTAATACGCACTAGTCAAGTAAGTTTAAGTTCGAATCCAGATGCAGATTTTCGTTATTCAACAATTTTCACACCAATTGGACTGTATAAAGGACAATTGTATGCGGTTAAAAAAGTTCGTAAAAAATCTATTGACATAACAAGAGAAATGAAAATGGAATTAAAAATGGTAAGTCTAAAGTCAAATAAGAAAAATTAATTTATTTTTAAACTTAAAATTTTGCTATATACATATATATGATTTCTAAAAAGAATTTATATAAAGAAGTTTGCATGCAAATAACGCATTTTCATTCATATTTAACTTATGTAAATGTAGCTTTTATAAATTTACTATATAAAGTTATTTAAAAAAAACTCACTTTTAATGGTTACAGGCAATAAAATATATAGTATCAGAGTGTATATATATAATACAAATTGTGTTTGATCAGATGACATAATGAGAAATAAGAAATTCATTCTTTATGAAAATCATATTCACATACATTGATACATGAAAGAAAGTAATATATAAAACGATATTTAAAAAAAAAAAACATATATTCTTATATATGTGAATTGAAAATGCGATTTATATATAAACTAAATTACATTTTTAATAAAATGTTAAAATGAAAAATGAAAACAAAAAAGAAATGGTAAAAGTTCAAAAGTTTTGTAAATAGAACTTAATGGAGTGTACATTTTATAAATGGTAATTTATAATATAGTGATCCATTGTTTAATGAACAGATATTATAGTTGTATAATATACTTTATATATATGTAAAGAAGCTATACTTCAGCATGAATTAAGTAATTTTCATTTCTATATCTATATATGTATACTATTTTTATGTATTTCCTTCCATAGATATTATATACATTATATTTTTAAATCGATTTTTTTTTAAGGTTGAGATTTATTTTGATATTTTTGAAACAGAATAACTATATATACCAAAACATTCAGGAATTGATAATTATATATTTATTAGTTTAATGCGTACAGGCCAATAAACCTTAAAAATATACTGACTTAATTCTATATATATTTAAAAATTTCAGAAATAAATAATTAACAATTTTTATTCTCTTTATTTGTATAGTATCATAAGTATAATAATAATTAATATTAGTATAATTTATAATCATTATATTAATTTTCTTAATTTACATAGTTAAGAGATTTAAGACATGATAATATTTGTGCATTTATTGGAGCCTGTATTGATCCACCAAATATTTGTATTATAACTGAATATTGTACAAGAGGTAGTTTAAAGGTAAGTTGGTTGCGGGTACCCAACACCACCCACCCACCCAATCAAAACAGAAAAAACAAATCAACTTATTTTATTGATATAAAATTATATAATTTTTTTAATTTTTTTGTGAACGCAGGATGTTTTAGAAAATGAAGATGTTAAATTGGATAATATGTTTATTGCATCAATGGTAGCTGATATTATACGGGTTTGTTAATATATAATATTTCAAAATATACTCCAATAATAATTCATAATGTTAATTTGTTAATTTTCAATCAAAATTTTATAGGGTATGATTTATTTACATGAATCACCATTAAAATATCATGGATCATTGTGTACATCAAATTGTTTGATTGATTCAAGATGGGTCGTTAAATTATCTGATTTTGGTTTACATGCATTTAAGAAAGGCATTGAAGATACCCCAGATTCATCGACATTACTTGCCAAATGTCAAAGTAAAACAAACGTTATCTATATATATTAAAATTTATCATAATTCCCAAATATATCGAGTTTTGAATTGAAATTAAATTTATTTTCATTTTCTATATATATATATAGAATTATTATATCGTGCTCCTGAATTATTACGATTAGGTCCAGCGCATATGGTTCAGGGTACAGCAAAAGGTGATATTTATTCATTTGGTATTGTTTTATATGAAATTCATACACGAAATGGACCATTCGGTGATATTGATATTTCCATTATGGAATGTTTGAAAAAAATACTACAACCAAATGATTTTAATCATCCGTTTAGGTATAATAGATATTTTATATATTAACCGCATTTATATATCTACTATTAAATTTTATTATAATTTTTTTTGAACTAACACACACTATATTTATATATATATAAATTTACATTATATTAATTAGACCGTCATTACAACCATTAGATACGGCATTTGATTGTGTTCGTGAATGTTTAAAGGAATGTTGGTTGGAGAAAGCCGAAGATCGACCTGATTTCAAGACAATACGAACAAAATTACGTCCGTTACGTAAGGGTATGCGTCCAAATATTTTCGATAATATGATGGCGATGATGGAAAAATATGCAAATAATTTAGAAGCATTAGTTGATGAACGAACCGATCAATTGCAAGAGGAAAAAAAGAAAACCGAAGCATTACTATTGGAAATGTTACCGCGTCCCGTTGCTGAACAATTAAAAAAGGGCAATAAAGTTGAAGCAGAAACTTATGATATGGTAAATAAAATCAATAAATATATATATAGATGAACATATTAATAGTATAATGATTTTTTGTATTGTTTATAGGTTACAATTTATTTTAGTGACATCGTTGGATTTACAGCAATGTCAGCAGAAAGTACCCCATTGGAGGTTGTTAATTTTTTAAATGATTTATATACATGCTTTGATTCGATTATCGGAACGTATGATGTGTATAAAGTAGAAACAATTGGTGATGCATATATGGTGGTATCTGGTTTACCATTACGTAATGGCATAATGCATGCAGCTGAAATTGCATCAATGTCATTAGATTTATTGGCAGCTGTTTCAGAATTTACCATTCGACATCGTCCACAGGATCGTTTACTTTTACGTATTGGCATTCATTCGGGACCCGTTTGCACGGGTGTTGTCGGTTTAAAAATGCCTCGATATTGTTTATTTGGTGATACGGTAAATACAGCGTCTCGTATGGAATCCACCGGTTTACCATTAAAAATTCATTGTAGCAGTACATGCAAACAACTTTTAGATCAATTAGGTGGTTATCACTATCAGGTATATATATAATTTATTAATTTTAGTGTTTTTGTCATAATATGCGGGGGTGTTTGTTCATTTTTATTTTGAATAACAAAGTTGTTATATAGTTTTTTGGATAAATAAATAATTAATTATTAATTAAATTAAAAGTTATTAAATAAATAATTAATATCTTTATTTCTATTGGATTAACAAAAAAAAAATGAAAGGAACGTGGATTCATTCCGATCAAAGGTAAAGGTGAACAATGTACATATTGGTTAATGGGAGAAAATGAAATTGCACGTGAGTGTCGCACAAAAGAACGTACCGAACGTAGAGGTTCAAAATCATTGATAAAATCCAATTTAAATGGGACAACAAATAAATTAAATAGTACCGATGGTATTTGTAGTGGACCACGTAGTTCATTAAAAACAAAAGCACAAATTAAAACAACATTACAAATGCCACGATCACAAATGCCACGATCATCCAGTTTTGAATCACCGAAAAAATTACGTTTTGCCACCGGAAGTAATCTATTGGAGCATCATCGTTATCATAGGTATAAACTATATATATTTCTTCTATATATTCAGTTGATTTTATTTTTATATATTTATTCATTTGGGCTTTAATGATTTATTTAATATATATATATATATATCTGTTTTATAGATATAGTGATGATGTTTTGGTTGAAGTAATTTCTAATACAAGTCCTAGAAAATCAATTGGTTCAATTGGTTATGATGATTTAACATCATCATGTCCTTGTATTGACAATTTACAAACTAATTCATCTGTAAACGAAAAACCATTACAAAATAATGGTTTAAGTGTAACAACACCATTACTATCAAATCATGTATTAACTTAATTTTTGATTTTGGTGTTTTTATTTATACTTAAAGATTGATAAAATCATTTAGATGTGGACAAATTTTTATAATTAATGTGTTTTTTTTTATATAACTTATTTATTTATTTTTTCAATTGATGTGTTATTTATTTAATTGTTCGGGTGATATAAGAATATTATAATCCGTATAAATTGTTTTAAAAGTGTATTCAGAATTTAAAAAAAAAACTTAAATATATATAGTTTAATTTTATTTCCATATATATATAGTTTATATAAAATTAAAAATAATATATTTGTAAAGTCTTCCCGCAAAAGATCGCAAGTAATTTTTATTTTAATAGAAAAATATTTTAGAAAATTGATGTAAATCTTATATATGTATATGAATATATATAGAAAATTCCTAATCTATTTAAATATATATATCTATATTACGATACTATATTATTATTACATTTATTATTTGCTCCGATTTTAAATAATTTATTAAACACCTCTACTATTTATATATATATATTAAATTATTTAAATAAAAGAAAAATCTAGTCGCAAAATATTATATATATATACATTTATATATATAATTAAATTAAAACACATATTAAAAAATAATGGTGCAGATCTCTCTATCTCTATAAATATATTTTTTTTAATATTTTATTTTTTAAATAATACTTTTTTATCAGGTTGAAAATGAGTTTTTTTTTGTTTATTTATATTTGTTAAAGTTTGTTTTTAAACATATATAAGATCTATAAAATTCTTCGATATATTTGTTGGAAATTTTGAAAGAATTGTAATTTTAATTTAACAAGGAATTATTATCATATAGGATTTTTTATTAATTTTTAAATAATATATATATAACACATAATAATAATAATAAATCATAAATTATATATGAATATAAAGGCTCGTGTGTTATTTTTTGCACGATATTTTCTTCTTTTGATTTTAATTGACAAGAAAATTGTTATTTTTTTTGTTCTATTCGTTTATAATCAAATTATTGTTTTTGTTTTTTATATATATATATTTTTTTTTTGATAAATAATTTATTATTTGTTTTTATATTATAAGAAGAATAACATTATTTAATGATTTTAAAGAATTTTATTTTATTTAGCGAATGCATATCGGAATATGTTTATTGTGTATATGCTACAGTGACGGAAATGTATATATAAAATATTTTATTAATGTTCCAAATATTTAAAAAAACAAAATTATATATCTATATATTATGATAACAATAAATTAAAATATTTAACAATATAATTAATATAAAGAAAATACTTTTTATGTTTTTTATTTTAAAAAATCTTATATACAATAAATTTGATATAAAAACTGATTATAATCAATGGAAGGAATTAGAAGTTGTGGAAGGAATTATCTGAGTATGGATTTCAGTCAGTATATATAGATATTACATATAAGATTGGGGATATTAAAAAGTTAAATTTATCTATAGAATTTAGTATGCGAACTGAAATTGCAGCACCGCATAGTTACCATTGTTGGGAAATATACAAAAAAGTTATTTGAATTTCCATAATATATATTATAGTTATAAATTTTATCCTGATTATCACAAAAGAAATAATTTATTAAATAGCCATTATTAAATTAAATATATAATTTATTATAATTAAGTAAATAATAGTTGCTTAATAAACCCTAAGTGAACGTATAAGTAAATGCGATAAGGTAATAAACATGCATGATGTTTATTTCCCATATGATTTCATAACCAAACATTTTATTTAAAGCAAATCTTAAACAAAGGAATGGTTTGAACAATTCGCATACAAAAATTATAATTGCAGTTGAATCTATCTAGAATAATATTCTGTTTGGTCGCCATACGTTATATTTTGTTTTTTATAATTTTATATTTACTTAATATTTATATATATTTCTATTATTATATATATTTCTATAAATAAACACATTAAACATTAGAATATAAAGAAAAAAAAACTCACCAATTAAATGTTCCATTTTTTTCTTTTTTTTTAAACGAAAAAAAAAATCAATTTGATTGCATTATATTTAATACAATTTTTAATACACCTCATTAATAAAACTATAAACAACAAAATGCAACACTACATAAATAATAATCAATTAATAAATTAAAACATTTTTATAATTTTTATTAAATAAAAAAAAACCAATCACAAATAAAAAATAATTAATTATAATAAAAATCAATGCACGATAATTTATAATGAATGCAAAAATAAATTTTATTCACCTACACAAAGCACATGCCGTATTAACCAGCACACGCTTTTTTTCACATACACCATACAGGCGCACATCATCCAAAATCCAATACACCGCACGTATTCCGAACTAAAAATGAAATTATAATATAAAAGTCCGTTTGACTTGTTTAATAAACAGACAACAGACAATACATAAAATGGCGGCCATAAGGAATTTGACTCCCCTTTTGAATGCATGTAGTAATACCGCAATTCTTTTCATATGCAAAAATATTTTCTATATGTGTAATGACGCACAAATGAATGACGCACGTGCACTTAATTTTGATAATAATAAGCAACAATTGAGTGAATTTTACTTATATAAGGTTTTTTTTTTAGACAAATTTAAAAAAATTTATAACCATATGCAATATGAAAAACTGAACAAAATACTACAATAAAAATTTAATACGACAAAATAAGAAATTTTTTGTGATGATTGTTCGTTGTTGTTGATGATGATAATGATGATTTCTTATGTCAAATGAGAAATTGATTTTTTTTTATTTCAATATTCAATTCCTTGGCTGCACATCAAAACATCAAGAATAACAACAACACTACATAATAAAATTTATATCCAAAGCAGAAAGTCAGTCACTTTTCCATTTTCTTTCATATAAAAAAAAAATATACACACACAAAAATGGCTACGGCATCAAAATTAAAGGAACTTGGCTGGTAAATTATAATATAATTAAATAGTTTTCCAATTAATTTACGGTAATTTATATATATATTTGTTTACGCCCGTATAGGAATCTAAGCGAAGAAGGTCTTAAAAAAGTATCTGAAAATGGAAAATGTGTTGATGTTCGAGAATTGGCACAGAAAGCATTAGATGTATGTTATTATTTATTTTAATTAATCTTTTTTTTTTTTTTTTGTGTTTTGTTTAAATTCAAATCATAATATTTTATTTTCTTAATATTCTTTTTATAATGCTAATAATATTTGATATAAAAAAAAATAAAATCGTAATTTGTGAATTAAAACAACAACCACAATTAAAATTTATAACCTCAAATTTTGCTTTTTTGTTTGTATAATTTATCGTGCGTCTGACTGGTTCTCGGATGTTAATCGGCGCGCCGATATTATAAAATTATTGTTTGTGTAATTTTAATTTCTAATTCTTTTGTTCTTTTTTTTTGTTTATTGTTATTATAATTAAATTTAGTTTGATATAAAAGAAATTTGCGGCGAAAGTATAATAGCCGATTTTATAAAATCGGGGAAATTATTTGATTGTGGTTCAAATGGCATTATTTTACAAATATCGAATATACGTAATGTTTCGGCGCCCAAGTGTAACGAAACATCAAAGATTTCACCGCGATTACTACAAATTGATTTAACCGATGGTATATCCCATTGTTCCGGTTTGGAATTGGAACCGATAACATCGATTAGCGTAGATACACCGCCCGGCACAAAAGTGATACTAAAAGGTTCAATTAAATGTTTACAAGGTATGCTAATATTGAATCCACAGAATATTAAAATATTGGGTGGTTTTGTGGAGGTGTTACATGAAAAATGGACAGTAAATCGTTTGCTACTCCAATTTGGTAAGGGATTTAAACCGATCTCGGGACCCGGTGGACCACCGCCATGGATTACATTTGGCAAAAAAATGGAAAATGTTATCGATGATAAAACATTTAAAAGTATAAATCAAGAGAAATCAAAAGAAATCAGTAAAGAAACGGCCGATTTCAATCAGGCTCGAACGGATGCAATCAATGAAGTTTTAAAATTAAACAAAACCCGTAAAGTATTCGGTGGCGGTAATCGACGTTTGCTTGATTTTAATGTTAAAAAAATTATGGATAAAGGTTATACAGAAGAAGAAGCAAAATACTCATTAAAATTAAATAAAAATAATTTAGAACGTGCCATGGGAAATTTAAAACGACGTGAAGATAAAAGTGAAATTAGCGGTGGTCGACATGAGAAAAGTGGTGGTGATCGGGATCGTGGTTTTGATCGTGGCGGTTATGCCGGCCGTAAAGGAAAAATGGAAATGGATGTTGAAAATTTAAAACCATCAGCGCCAGTATCATTATTTGACTATTTAGAAAATAAAATAAAAGTACCGGAAACTACGACCAATTCACATCACCAAGCATCACAAAATGAATCCATAAAACGTAGTGGTTCCGCTGCCGCGGGAACAACAACATCTTCAAAACCACACCAAAATTATGATTCTCATGATCGATCAAAATCATCAAATTATACAAAACAACAAACGATACCATCATCAAATCCATCAACGTCAACATCGTATAAAAAAGACTATCGACAACCACAACAAGATTCATATAGCAATAATAATCAGTCGTCCTCAAACAGATCATCAAATTCAACGGCAATTGGCCATTCAAATTCATCACAATCAAAATATCAAAAATATCCAAATGCTAGTAGTGGTAGTGGTAATCGTGCGGTTATTGTAGACACCACCGAAAAATCAATTATGAGCGAACAAGATCGATATAAATTTCAAAATAATATATCTGCAAGTTTTGCAAGTCGAAACAAAAAGGATGATGAAAATAATTATTCAAAATCATCAAATTATTCCAAATGGAATGATAATAAAAATGGAAATTTTACAAATCGATATTCATCATCATCATCAGCACCAAACCCAAATATTCCATCAAATGCACCTTTGCATCTTCGGCATAATTATGATACGAGCCATAAACATCCTGTTGATTCTACAAAATCATTGTCAAAAGTGAGCCAGTCCACTATTGGTAATAGTACATCATCTACTGCTGCTACCGTTGTTACTGCTGGTGGTGGTTCTACTACTATTACTACTACTGCAACGACTAATTCTTCTGGTAACGACTCCAAAAGTAATTATCGAAATAATTCCGCACAGCATCCATTGATTAGTGGTAATTTAACGGGAACATCAACGAATTATAATCAAACATCAAGATATGGACGAGGTGGTTCGCATATTAATTCATATGATCGGGTAATTTATTTAAAAATTATAACCGCTAAAATATTTGATTAAAAAACATTTCTTTTCTTTTTTCGCTTTCTAGTCACAACATGAAAAGGTAAATAATAATGCAAGTAATTATCAATTAACCTCTAAACAAAGATCGGGTGGTTATAATCATCATGGTTCATCAGCCACTTCTACAACAGTAGCAGCAGCAGCAGCAACACCAACATCAACGGCAACATCATCATCAGCAGCAGCTAATCCAAAATTAAATAATTTAATTGAATCAACTGCAAATATGAAAATATCAAATGCATCATCCGGCGGACAATCATATTATAATCAACCTGGTCCACCTTCTCAACAATATCCCAAACAACATCAACAACCATATCATCATCAAAATCAACATCAACATCCTGCATCGAATATGCATCGTACGCCACCACCACCATCAACAACACCATCGCATCAGCAGCAGCAACAACAACAACAACAACAACAACAGCAACAGCAACAAACCATGAACAAACAAAATGCACAATTTGAAGAAGTTTTATCGTTACCCAATGGATTTTCATATAATCCAAATAAAATAATGGGATTTCAAAATAAAGAAACAAATGAAGTTGCATTAAAAGTATTAAAAACACAAAATTATGATAATCAAAAATCGCAATCGCTGCCATCATCATCATCATCAACATCTCAACAAACTGCATCACAATCTCACACAATAAGCAGTCAAAATCAAAATGTTTCAACAATTCAACCACCACCACCTAAACAACATCAAACATCACAACAACAACAACTCCAGCAACAACAATATCAACAACGGACACCACCACCACCGCTTCCAATTCAACAACAACAACATCCGTATCAACATCAAACACCACCACCACCACCACCACCACAAATGATTCAAACAATAGCAACATCACCGGATGCTGCCGTACAACCATCTGCGTATATTACAATGCCAACCCATTCAATGGCGCAAATTTATCATACTCAATCGGGATTGACAATAGCGACCCCACCAGGAATGCATCCTCAGCATCATCAACATCATATACATCAACCGTACATTCCAAATTTAAATATTCAACCGCATCCACAACAATTTAATTGGAATTGGAAAATTGGTGATCGTTGTATGGCAAAATATTGGGAAGATGGTCGCGTAAGTGTTTTTTTTTTTTTCAAACGTTATCCTAAAACAAAGACTCTAAGTATTTTTTGTTTTTGCAAAAACAAAATGACTATTAAAAATTTAATAACATTATTTGGTTTTTTTTTTTTTCAATAGTATTATGATGCAAAAATTACGGGCATATCAGAAGCCACGTGTGTCGTCAATTTTCTAGAATATGGTAATTTCGAAGAAGTTTTACAAAGTGATTGTATCCCATATACAAATGATATTAATCCACAAAATATAAGTCATTTTAATAATGGAACAATAATGCAACAATCAGGACAACCTCAGTCCACAGCAACAACACCAACGGGACCACCACCACCACAACAACAACAACAACCAATTATACATTATATGCAACATCAACAACAACAACAACCACCGCCAACCATACCACATAATCCATCAGCTCATCAACCGCAACGATACAATAATCGATCATCAACAGGTGATCGTCAAGATCGTCAAATTTATATTCCTGTTGCTCAACGAACACATAATAATAATATTAATAATAATCATCATCACCATCATTAACTTTTCATTATATCAATTTATTATTGTTTTTCTTTTCATTTCATTTTAATTTATTTTTATTGTTGTTGTTCTCGTTGTTGTTGTTGTTGTTGTTGTTTCGTGTTATATGTAAAATGAAAATGTATTACTAACCTTCTTACCATATAATAGAAAACAAAAAATCGAAAAGAAAAGGAAAGAAAATGTATATCAAAATTATTCCTGATTATGAAAAAAGTAAAAAAAAAAAATACGATGGTTATCCAGCCAAATCCATCACATCCAAATCATTGAATCATTTAAATCATTTAAAAAAAAAATCAATTCTTTCATATTATATTTTGCTTTGTTTTATTTAATTTTTTTCATTTTAATATAATTTAAGAAGTCTCCTCGTTGCTATTTTTTTTGTGTAGTAATCAATTTGAAATGAATTTTATTTTTACAATTTTTTTAATTTATTATCGATTAAGAATGAAAAAAATAATTAAATGATCCCCCCCCCCCTTTTTTTTGTTATCGTATAGCTGCTACACAATTCCCGGTCCTACCCCCAATAATATAAAATGTATTTGATATTTATATATATACGTGTATTTTATTTTTGATTTGTATTTTTTTCATCTTTGTGTTATTCATAAAATTTATTAAAATAGTATTAATAAAAAATCTAAAAACAAACCTAATTTAATGTATTATTGTATTTATTTATATCGCAACAACAAACTTGAGGTTGAGTGTTCCAATTTCAATGGTCTGATATTGCGATAACTATATAAAAATTTCCCCACTAATCGACAAAATGATCTTATAATAAGGAATGTCTTTATTTATACTTAAAAGAACTTAAACATCATTTAAATATTGTTCAAAAATTACAAAATCTAAATTTATTTGTACGATATATTAATCATTTTCATATTGGACGGACTAAATAATCATCGATCGCATTAACTTAACATTAACTATAATTTTACAAAAATGTTGATAGAAAAAAAAAACCCTTATTGGACAGTACTCATTAATATCTTATTTTTACTGACTTAAGTCAAAAATAAGGACGGAATAATTCTTATTCTATGATATAATCTTAAATTTAAAATTAATAAAAAAAAACTGTTTGTTTGTTAACAATTGGAAAACAATCGTATCGTTAAGTATGACAATAAACTAATGACAATTAAATGAATTGAAATCATTTTCGATCGTAAACTGCCATTACATCGATGATCCAAAAAACAAAAACAAAATTGTGTTGAATCAAAATAATCACGATTTATATCCAATTCACGTATCGTATTATTAAATACATAATGTCCTAAACGTACATCTTTGGCGGCCGTACGACAACCCTCATATCGATCAGCCGGTACATCTGTACGGAAACCACTTAGGGCTGATAAACATTCACGTGTTATTGTAACCGTTGCTATATTTATATAAAATAAAAAAAAATATTTATGATAAAATTCCATAATTAATTATTGTTTATTCCGATTTTTATGACAAACAAAACTAAACTAAACCTACCAGCTTTTCGTTCAATAACTTTCACACAAATATCTTCACTTTCTGGGCATTGTTCACCCCAATAGCCAATGCCACGCCAATTAAAATCTTCGGCACAGCCAGGTGTTGCTGATGTACAACGATAACACCATATTGCTGAACCTGAACGAACATTTGGAAAATCATTCATATATTAATAAAAAATTTTTTACTTGAATTTTTTTTTTTTTGTTTAATTTAAATCTGTTGAAATTCTATTGATTTTTGATGTTCAATTTAATAATTTAATATCTTTAATTAATTTTTATTATTTATATAGATGTTAAATTTGGTCAAAATAAACCCAATCGCATTAAATTTAAACTATATGTGATTAGGAATTATTAAGGTAGTTGAGATCATTGCAAAAAAAATGACCATCAAATTACATAAACTAATAACAATTAATAATTTATAAACACTTACAATCATTTAAATATAAAATTAATAAAAAAAATATAATAAATTTCATATTTTGTTTTGTTTTTTTTTTTTTTAATTTAATTTTAATTAATTATTTTATATTTACAAAATTTTAATTAATATGGAAATAAAAACAACGCCCGAAATCTTATGTTGTGATTGTGAAATGAAATCATAAAAAAAAAACTTTATATGTTTATTTAAATAACAAAAACAAAAATAATTTGACATTTGAATTGGACCCAATAGGCAATTTTGTGCTTCCACAATAAACAATGATAAAATTATGGCGAAAAAAGTTTTGTTTTTCATGTAAATAAAACTTTGTTTTTTTAATTGCCAATCAGAATCGTGTTTATAGTTTAGTTTACGTTCACAGCTAATGTTTTTCTATTTTACTTATGTTGTTTTTCTAAATTGTTGTTGTTTTGCTAATAAATTCACATACAGTATAAAAGACCTCTCTCTATTATTTTAGAAATACAATTGTTTTTCTATAGAAATACAACAGAAATATATAATTTTTTAATATTTTTCGTTGTTTTTCTAATTTTTTTCTCTCAATTTTTTTTTTAAACACTCACTTGATTTTTGTTGTTGTTGTATTTTAATGTTATTTACTAAATTATAAAAATTGAGTGTCGCATAAATAATCAAATGTATGCCACTTAAAAACTAATTAATAAATTTGGGCGAAAACAGTATTTATTGTTCGCTGGGATATTATCCTTTTTTTTAGTACTACGCCATTTTGGATTTAATTGTCAAAAAGTCAATTTTTCGGAATCAAACAAAAACAAAAAAAAAATAGTATCAACAATTTTTATTTTAGTGCGGTTTTTGAGGAAGATACATTAATTTTTTATAAACTTAATCATTAATCCTGTTGTTATGGTCGTGGGTGATCAAGAAAATAAAGTGTTTTATTATTTAAAAAAAAGTGAAAAAAGTGAAAAAAGTGAAAAAAATGTTAACAAAATCATTAGCGAAAAAATTACGCCGAAAACAAATACGTTGCCAACATATAATAGGACAAGATGCAGGTATTGAATGTACAGATGATTTAACAAAGGTAATAACATTAAAATTACCTTATAAATTACTAATTACCAAATTACTGCATCTATTATCTTATTATACACCATAAAATATTTAGTTTCTGGTTGTATGCAATGCTGGTCTATCAACCGGATTACAATTGGAATGTCTATTAAATGAAATTATTAAATATACAAATCCGAAAAATATCCAAATGATACCGGGAAAATCTTATTGTTTCATTGAATGCAATCGTGTGGATGAAGCCGAATTATTGTATAATAACATGCATGGTCAAACAACATTAGCACAAAATAATGGAATTTTATATTTATCATATTGTAAATCAATTCCGTTATTGACAAACGCCGGAAAAAATCCATGGCAACAAGAATTACCTAAAGGTTTAATTGTGTTGGAAAATTTTATTGATGAAATTGAAGAAAAGGAATTTCTAGCATTAATCGATTGGCAAAATTCCGAATCCGATCAGACTAGCTTGAATGATTCAACGGGTATGTTTTATGTTTATTGTTTTTCGGTGAATTATTTGATTAAGAAACCATACATAACCTCTGTGATCAACAAAAAAAAAGCAATATCCCTCTTGAATTTTAGTATTGCTTAATATTTTGCAAATAAAATCCATTTTAAAGACCACACCAAAAAAAAATGGATTTTAATCTAATAGCCTATAATTGATACAATTTAAAATTTTTTTATATCATTATAGGAAGTGTATTAAAACATCGTCAAGTTAAACATTTTGGATATGAATTTCTATATGGTAAAAATACTATTGATTGTACGAATCCATTATTAGATCGCCCGATACCCAGGGAATGCCAAAAATTATGGTTAAAATTAAATGAAAAAATACCGAAAACATTTGATGATTTTCAACCGGAACAAATGACAGCCAATCGTTATGAACCGGGCCAGGGAATACCACAACACGTTGATACACATAGTCCATTTACATCAACGATAATCTCATTATCGTTGGCCGGCGATATTGTAATGGAATTTCGTAATCCCCTGACAAATCATCAATGCTATGTATTTCTACCGAAACGTTCACTACTCATAATGACCGACGAATGCCGTTATGGATGGACACATGGTATAACATCACGTAAATATGATATAGTTTATAAAGACACAGTTGGATTAACAACAATTGAGCGTACCCAGCAACGGATATCCTTTACATTTCGTTGTATTAAAAAACAACCGGAATGTAACGATTGTAAATTCAAATATTTATGTGATATTAAACGTGATAATGATGAAAGGGTTAATGGTGGAAATCGTTCTGATGATGATCATGATGTGAAAATGCCACAACAAATTGAAATTGAAAATGTTCATAATGTTTATGATGTTATTGCAACACATTTTAGTGATACAAGGCATTCGCCGTGGCCAAATGTTGAACAATTTGTAAATAGTTTTCAATGCGGTGAAATTCTAATCGATATCGGTTGTGGAAATGGAAAATATTTACATTTAAATGATGGTTTATTTAAGGTTAGTACTTAAAAATATATTGAATTAAATTCAAGAAAATCAAAAACTTTTAATTTGCAATCGTAGTTTTTCTGAAAATATTTTTTTTAATATTACAGATTGGCTGTGACCGAAGTAATGGTTTATTAAATGTTTGTAAACAACGTCAATTAAATATTTTTCAATGTGATTGTTTATCGGTGCCTGTACGTGATTGTTCCGTTGACGGTTGTATGAGCATTGCTGTAATTCATCATTTGGCTTCAAAGGTACATATATATTACATTCCTAAAATCCTTTATATTTGACCAACGGAAAATTTTAATTAAGTTTGTTAAATCACATTCAGGAACGAAGATTACAAGCAATAATGGAAATGAAACGTATTTTAGTGGTTGGCGGTCGAGCATTAATTTATGTATGGGCTAAAAATCAATTGGCTGACAATAAAAAATCATCATATTTAAAACAAAATAAGAAAAATCGTAAATTAGATAATTCAGAACTGATAAAAGACGACGACGACGACGATGATGATGAGGACAGTGACTATACCACTGCAGTAACATCACATAAGGAAAAAAATGATTTATGTAAAAATTTACCAATTCATACAAATCGTACACAATTTGAATATCAAGATATTTTAGTACCTTGGAAATTAAAAGAAACGGCCGACTGTTCAAATAATGCAAATGCATTTAAAAATGAAACATTTTTAAGATATTATCATGTGTTTAACGAAAATGAATTAATGAGTTTGTGTAAGGAAATACCATCGATAGAAATTCTTAAAAATTACTATGATCAAGGTAATTGGTGCATTGAATTTATTAAAATTATATGAAAATATAATACACAAACACAGAACAGAATTTATTATCAATTATTATTTTATTTTTCTAATATTCGTTTCTTAATCAAACACAACACAATCCGAATATTACGTAGGATAAAAAAAAACACCCAACTATATTACAATCATTGATTGACGGTGGATTGTCCGTCATCATCACCACCACCACCACTATTACCGTTCATACAAAAATCATGTAATTCCATATAATTGTAATTTTGTAGTAATTGAATTAATTTCGTAATCCATGCACTTTTAACATCGATATTACGTCCTTTTAAACGAAATCGATCAATAAAATAATCGGTAATAAAACCAAATAAACGTTCTAGCTGTTCTTCAACCAATTTTTTCCCATCAATTATATTCGTTTTACGCGTTAACAAATCTTTATATTCTGAACACAAGCAATTGAATTCATCTTCATTTCGTAAATCCAAATCCATCAGTGCCATTAACCATTTTGCGTCCTCTTTGGATTTTGTTAGCTGTAGCAATTTTGGTTCAATTAATTTCAATACATACGCAACACTCGGATCATTTAAATCTATAAATATAGTGAGAATCGAATATGTAAAAATTATTTGTTTTTTTTTTTTCATAATCGTTTCATTTCATTTTCATATTTTTTTTAGGATCCATTAGAATTCATTCATTGATTTGGATGGTGTGAATATGAAGTCAATTGTTATTTAAAACAAGTACAAGACTAAATCAATGGTGAGTAAAAAAGAGTTATTTTCATTAAATGTTTGAGGAGGGTTGTGATGAATCATCCAATAAGATCCAATAAAATTCCTTATAGTTCTGAAAAGTTAATATTGCGGTTTATAGAGTATTTATAAGACTTATAGATTCTAGAGTTTAATTCTTACATATGGACCGTTTAGTGACGGGATTCAAGCACGTCCGCTGATCATAGAAATCAAATTCCATTGGGTTATTGAATAGATTGTGGGCCTATATGATTATGGACTGACGGTAATAGAATTCTTAGGTTATTTTGCTCTCGACTAAAACAAACGATTTTGCCGTATAGTAACAAACCAAAATATTTACTTACTGGTTGATATTTCCAATTTTATACGTTTTTTTGTTGCCTCTTTCGTTAAAACATCTTTTAAAATTGAAATAGTTGTTACATTTTCACTTTTAAAAATCGCTTCACCTTTACTAAACATAGATGGATAAATATAAATAATACAAATTTAAAAAAAAAAAGTGACATGGACCTTCTGGCAAAAGGAGCGATACAAATTATTGGTATTTATTTACCAATATTCACATTCCAATATTGTATCAACAATGATATTTTTAAAATATAATTTATTTTTTTCACCACTTTGACATTGTAATTTTTCTGGTACTTCTGGTATACAATATTTTATCCAATTATGCATTTCGGCAACACTAAAGGCACCTTTTAACGTCAACATATTAAATGGTCTAAAATAAATTTTTTGTACAATAACAATATATGATTTATTAACCATATAAATAAAATATACCTTGTACTATCAAATGTATGAATGCGAATGTGTAATGATAAGGGGTGTATTGGATACGTTCGCAATTGGCTAACTTTTGGTTGTATATTTGGTGTTATAAATGCTTGTAATTGTCCGTGTTGTCCCTCAATTGTTTTTAATTTAATGTCAATACGATTGGTATGCAATTGTTGATAACGATAGGTTGCCAATAATTGACTACCATTTCCCGATGCCGTACAATTTAATTTATTTATAATTGCTGTATTCTCTTCGCAATCCAATAGATGTACTAATGCATCACATTGTAATAAAATGAATTCAATTGATGATGGTATTTCAATGGATAAATCATAATAACCAGTTTCTTTACATAAATGCATCTTAATTTAATTGAACAAAAAAAATTCAATTCAATTCATTAATTATTTTAATTTATTCCATGTTTCTTTTAATACAAACCGAATCGTTAACGGGTAACATTGGTATAGCCGAAATACCAGTTGAATGTGATTGAGTACTCAATTGATATCGTTCTCGTTCTTTAGCCACTTTTATTTCTAATTCATGAATTTCGGATCTATAATCGTTTAATATATAAATTATTCCAATTGATTATTTCAAAAAGATGAACATTTTTTGTGTGTGTTTGTACTTAATTTTTGTTATTTTCAATTTCATATGATCATTTACTTTTCCATTTCCAAATGACGGTGATTTTTGCAAATTATCACTTAAGCTAATTTTTAAACATTGTGTTGTTAATCCAAATATTAAACCAGAAAATGTACAAACAACAATTTCTGTATAGCCAATCGTTGATACACAACCACCTTGTACACTTGATATACTTTCTTGAAAATTCTATTTATGAAATTTAACAAAAATATTTGTTTTTTTTAATTCGAAATGAATCATTTAGATGATTCTGTTTTCTTATATTATATTTAAATTCACAATCCCTGAGGTGCGATAAAGAAATTCTCATTTAATTCGTACAGGGCAGGGTTTTGAAATTGGCTCAAACACATCGACTCCAAACAAATTGCTCACATAGACATAACAGACAAGTGTGAAATAAGTCCACCCGTTGGAATCTCCACGTAGAATAACGTATCTTATAACGCATTTTGTTAGAATTTTTTTGAAAGTTGAATATCTAATAATCAAAAATACATTATATACACTTTGAAATTACCTCATTATATAACTTTCGTATTTCTGTATCCATAATATTATTATTATTTTCCATTGGTAAACTAAATACTTGAACGGTACCATCACGTCTACCAACAATTAATTCATTTTTACCATCATCGGTTAAATCAAATGTATGCAAACATGTAACAGCACTTTGATTATCTCGATTATTCACTAAAATTTCTTCTTTAACTATACTTAATAACAGAAATAATAATAATAATAATAATTGTATTACAAGACGGAGATACAATTTTTCAAAAAATAAAAATTACCATCACCACCGAATTGACCAATACGATATTGTATAACCTTTCCATCAGCAAAACCACATAATAATTTATCACCACTACCACCAATCGATGTAGTCGTTGGCGTAGAACTGTTACTACTACTACTGGTGCTGCTGTTTGTTGATGGTAAAGGTACATATAAAACAGTTGGTACACTTTCTAATTCAATCGATTGACGTACCCGACAATGTTCTAGTATACGTAATACACGTCCCGAACAAGCTAATGCTGTTATTATTCGATTTGTCTATATATATATATATATAAAACAAATATGGAAAACATTAAGTATAGGTAAACATTTGATCAAATTGATTTGGTACACTTACATTTTTTGGACATATCGCGGATACATCAATGATTGTATCACCGCATAGATATGATCCAATATCTTTACAATCTTTATAATGATTATAAACATGATTGCCACAAGTTAATAAATCAATACCACTGATATACCTTGACAAAGAACAAAAAACAACCTCATTGCGATATTAATCACGCAATTTATATAAAAAAAAAATTATATTATAATTATACTTACATTGATTTAATTGGTTCCGTTAAATTTGTATCAAATGCAAGAAATATTTTACCTTTACGATTGTAACCTCGTACTTTATTTTCGGATGCAGCAAATATTTTATCGGATATACCAGTTGCTGTACCGCCACCGCCACCACCACCACCACCACCACCCAATTGTACACTAGTAATTTTTTCCATTGGTAATGTTTTAAAATGTATATGATAATCATTTTTTTTTATCGAAAATAATTGTAAAACACCATTTTGATCACCAACAACAATACGTTGTGGTTCTTTAAATGCTCCCGCTTGGTTAACCATCGGTGGTAATAATTTCATTGTATTTGGTAATGTTACACCAACTGTACAATAATCAATACGATTTAATTCCAATTCCATATTCTTGTTGGGTTTATCGATCAACTGATTGATTGATTGATTGGGAAAAGATCTAGTTTGTTTATCAATTTAACAAAGCTTAACTCCACAATTTAAAAATTTTTCTTACTAGAGATTATTTATTACTTCTTCGATTGATATTATCACATAGAATTGTAATTGTTTTGTCCAACTAATTGATACTATGGTTACAGTACAATAATAAAGTTATGTGGTTATAAAAAACAAGTTATAAGAAAAAACATAGGTTTTTACTTTTTTTTTTTTTTTTAATAATTCAAATAAAATCCAAATCAATAATATTCAATATATATTTAAGAATTCAATTCAAATAACATAAAAAATCAAATTGATTAAATTATCTTTTATAGTTGATAAAAACAAAACGAGAAAAACAAATCTCAATTTCCTTATGTAATTCATGTACAAAATTCAATTCACTTATTCTAAATTCAAACATCATTTCAAAATCTTAGTAATTAATATTAATAAATAACAAAAAATTTTTTTTTATTTCAATAACATGATTAACGGGATCCGATTATATAAAATATCCGCGCATCGTTTAAAACATTCTTGAGCCTTATCCAATTCCAAACATGGATAATATCTATAATATTTATTTAGATATTTAGTACATCGATGGAAATGCTTTAATGCAATCGCTTTATTACAATCCATTAAACATTGAACATCTTTTTCGCTTATAATCTCATCTGGTTTCTCATTGTATTTATGTTTTTCTAAATGTTGATACAATGGATAATGAAATGTACATGCCTCACACGTACATTGAAAATAATATTGTTTTTTCAGAGATGTACAACGTGCCGATGATTCCTTTACACAATGATGTTCTCCATAGTTATCAAATAGTTGATCACCCTTTTTTATTGGTCGTATTACAATTACCATCTCTTCCATATTAGCCGTCGAGCAACGCGTAACATTTGGTGCACATGAATGATTTAAGAGGCTACAAAATGCATATGCACCAGTACCAAAATCACGAGTATCCAAAGTAGTCTGTACATCCTCGACTGTATTTATATTATGGAAATTTATCGCTGATATCATAATATGACGATATAATAATTCTGTAAATACATTCGAATAAATGGTATTATTGTGTTTAAAAAGTACTTTGCCAATATCACTATACTTTAAAAGGATATGATTTATAATGGCCGTGATAATGAACCGTGACCATAAATCGGCAATCGAACGTTTACTTTCATTGGTAGCCAATGCATAAATTGGTAAATAATTCTGATGCAATTCATTGTGTTCCTCATCATCATCATCATCAGCATTATCAGATTGTCGTCCTGATTTGTCATTTGTAATAAATTCATCAAATACCGTACAATTTTCATGAGCTTTTACATTGGCAATCCATTGCTGAAAATGTTGATCGTCATTTTTATTGTTGTTGTTGTTATTGTCATCATTAATATTATTATAGGCTTGCGCTTGCGTTGATCTGGATCTGGATTTTGAATAATTATAGAATGCATTTAGGGTTACGCGTAAGCCTGCCAAATGAATTTTATTGAAATATTTAAATAGAAAATCAATGATTGAACATTCATATTGATGGAATTTTGTCCATGCTTGTTTTTGACACAATTCATTACAAAACATAGCCGATGTACAATATTGACATGGTATTAAATTTAAATGATTTTCCAATAAACAATTTGTACAACGTGTATATTTTGATGAATCTAATAAAATTTTAGCATATGGTTTTTCAATGGCAATTATATCACCAGGTATTAAATTTTTTGTTGTACGTACATATCGTCCAAATACTTCATCATCATATAATTCCAAACAATTTGAAATAAATGGTAAACGGGTATTTTTCGGATAGGTTAACTTTGCTATTTCATATTCATTATATTGGTCTTCTAATGAACGACCCCCAGCACCACCACCACCATTATTATTATCATCATTTTTGGTATATTTTTCAATTTCAATGTTACATCTATTGGCACGTTTTGTTAATTTTTCTAGTAAATCATCCGAACAGCAATTTGAATTGCGTACCAATAAAATGTTGGACAAACACATTCGATACATTTTGATTTGAAAATAAACGGCGGAACGATTTCCATAAAATAAATTTAACAATGCGGGATCATTACAGTATGATAAACCTTCATTGTATGTTATCAGTGCTAAATAAAAATTTGATGGTGTATTTTTTAAAAAATATGCATTTCCTTTTTGGCGTAATTCAATGGATTTTTTTGTATTTTTTTCAATTCTCATCGGATAATCCGGTATTATATTATTTTGTAGTACAATTGTTTCTGCATATTTTACTTTTTCAACATAATTTGATAATGATTTAAATGTATGTGTTATTTTGGCAACATCTTTGACAATCGCCTTATTTAAATCTTCTATCAATTCGAAAATATCCTTGGATTGCATTTAATTTTTTTGTTATAAATATTATTAATGGTGTAAATTCTGCTATAGTTAATCGCATAAATCTGAAAAATAATTTATAAATGGTATAAAGAATTTATATATATATAATTTCTATTTATAGTTTCTAATTTAATAATCCCCATTTTTTTTTTTGACGATTAAAATCATTATATTACTAAAAATGTATTAAAGTTTGAAAAGTTTCACAATGAATGCGATAAATTCTATATATATGTACCGTATTGAATCATATAATATATACATATTATTTATAGTTTTATTTAATTTCAATACAAGATAATCATCATATAATGGCATATTATTAACCGTGCTATAATACAAAAAAAAAACATCACTTAACAATACGGTTATCGTTATGCGGCTGGAAAAAGTTTGAGATTGTTACAAAGATTCGCGATTGTCGAAAGATTTCTTATCGTGAATGAGTAGAAAATAGATATAAATTATATATAGGGATATGGTAATGGTAAAATTAATCTAGTATATATATAATAAAAATCAATGAAAAACCAATTTAAATTTTTAACTTTTGCCGGGCTTATAAAAATCACACACATATTTTATTTTATTTTTTATATAATAAAATGTATAACTATTATGTGATTATAAATTTTTTTCACTTACCTCTCTATATGCTGAATAGAATTATTTGTTTATTATAATTATTAATAATTATTTTTAAAACTAAGATATTCTCGTAATTTTATTGTTATTAATTATAATACATATATTTTACGGTTTTGTTATTCTATAAAATTATATAAATAAACAATTTTCTTGCACTCCATATACAATTGTCCAGGGAAAAAAGATAAGCATAAGATGATTACGTACGAATGAATTTATAAAGAATAAAATAAAAATAAACAATTAAATGGAGGTCGACAAGCGCCCAAGCGGCAACAAATATCAATTAGCCATGTGTTGAATACTTGAAACCATCATCATCACTGATAAAAGAGAATTAAGGGATAGGAAATGTTGTGAATTTGAAATAGTGAAGTATGTTTCTCATACACCCACGCATAGAAACATTTTTCACATATCCAATAAATATATATAACTGAATTTTTTCGGTTTATTTGATGTAATATTTTTTAAATATATTTAAAACAACAACAATAAAATGCAAATGCTTTAAAAAAATTTATTACCCCCCGCTTTTGTTTTTTCCCTCCGATGCTTTTTCTTCATTCTTTTTTTTTGAATACCTTATGTATTCTGACAATCTGAGCTCTCTAAATATAAATGGCTGCCGTTCATGCCATATATGATGAATGAATGGAAAAATTAATAAAATTAGAAACTATTTTAAAAATTTTTATTGTAAATTTTGGGTAAAGTTAAGTTTAAGTTAAACCAGTGTGTATATTTTTTTTTATATATTTAAACCAGAGTTTATTTTTAGAACATAATATTTATTATTTTTATAAATAAAAAAAATGCATATGAAAATGTAAGTATATATAGTTGTTATAAATCATGATAATAAAATAAGTATAGAACATGAAAAAAATGTTGATAAATCTCCCGTTTATTCGTCACTTATTCGGAAACCGCATCATGATACAGAATATATCTAATATTTAAATATAACGGATTGCAAAAGGGATAAATTGCTTTATCTAATGATTATTTGTTGCAGGATATATTGTGAATATATAATCATAATGGGACAATCTGAAAATATGTAACAATATACGCACACAGGCTTTGTTAAGTTAATATATATATATATATAATTAATAAGATGTTGTGTATGTTTTTTTTGTGTTTAATTTCATATATCTTTTAATTTTGTAATACTCTAGCTGTAAATTTAACAAAATATATTAATTTTAAATAATGGACGTTTAATAAATTAATAATTAATCGCCACGTCCTCTGTTTTAGTTCGCATTAGACACCATTATTTCGATTTTCATCAGATGTGATGTTATTATCTTCATCCTCGGTTGGTGGCGGTTTAGGTGTTGTAATTTCAGGGGTAGTTGGAGGTGTATCTTCGGTTGCCGGCGTTGTTTCTTCAGTTGTTGGAATCTCTGTGGTAGTTGGAGCTGGATCTTCGGGTGCCGGTGTTGCCCATCTCCATGGAAAATCAGTCCGACATATAAGGTCTAGGGGGTTACCCAGTTCAGAATCAGTAATCATTGTATCTGTCAGGGCATTCTGGCCATTTGCATACGCTTCTACTGCCTCAAATACTCGTATAAAATTACGGCTGGCCAATTGTTGTAATTCAGAACGTGTCCATCCTGTCCAGCTATTGCCTTCAGCTGTACTACCTTTAGCGAGCTTATCGAATAATTCCGGATATCGGGATACATCCTCCAAACCCTGTGTTGCACTATATATATATGATAATTCCACAACAATTATTTATTAAATATAATTAAATTACATTTTTTTTTTCATTTAGTATATAGATATATATAAAAATTCTTTAATGTTCTTACTTATCCATACTATCAAATCCGGCACCGATACCAACGTAATCCACCCCAATTTTAGTCCTTATGTAATTTAAATGATCTAAAAATAACATATATATTTATAATATTTTAATTTAAAAAGTATATATATATATATATAAATTTACCAATAACATTATCAATTGTTACAACAGCACTTTCGTTTGTGGTTTTCAATAATGCTGGATCAAAACTGATCATTATTAGTGAGTTTTTTTCTTTAATCTCATTTAATATGTTATCTGGAATATTTTGAGGAACATTCGTTAAGGCCGATACCGCAGAATGACTAAAAATTAACGGTGCTTTTGCAGCACGTATAACATCTTCCATTGTGGCTTTGTGTGCTAGTGATAAATCTACGATCATTCCTAATCTATTCATTTCCAATATGACATTCTATACATATATTTGTTTTTTACAAAACAAAAAAAAAAATGATAAATATTTTAATAAATAATCGTTAATTATTTAAATAAAATTTTTAAAAAGTTTCACCTTTCCCCAATCTGTTAATGCTCTTTCAGTGGGAAGTAAAGTTTTAGTGTGAGAAACCGCCCTATATATATATATATATTTTAAAAATTGATAACAATAAATATCTATATATGATTAAATAATATAGTAATAATAATAATAATATCGTTTATATATACCACGGTGTACTACATTCAGTTGTTAATGTCATACGACGTACACCCAATTCATAATATAAACGTAATACACCCAATCGAGAATCAATTGCATGGCCACCGGCAACTGCTATTAAACTGGCCACTTGTCCTTGCGGTGTATTTTGAATACCTATATATATATATATATATTATATTATATATGTTTAAATGATATTCAATTAATGATTATTATAGATTTGATTAGAATAGAAAATTACATGTGTGATGTGTTTGATATATATAAGGTCTCTAAAACCGCATATATATCGCAATTCTGATAATGAATTTAAAACATGAATTTTATCAAAATAAAAAAAAAAAAAAACACATACCATATGAATTTGTTACAAAATTTAAAGTCTGTGGATTAGAATGAATTAAACGTTTTATCACATCAATTTGATCTAAAGTTCGTTCAACTGCATCTCGTTGATTTGTTTCACAATCGACATGCGTTGACCAAAACTATACAATGAAAATAAAAATAAAAATAAATAAACCTCATCAAAATGTATTTTACGCAATTTCCGTAAGGAAATCATTCAGAATTGAATTATACAGAATTATACAGAATTTCCTCAGTAAATTATACAGAATATCCTCAGTAAATTATACAGAATTGCCTCAGTAAATTACACAGAATTTCCTCAGTAAATTATACAGAATTTCCTCAGTAAATTATACAGAATTTTGTCAGTAAATAATACAGAATTTCCTCAGTAAATTATACAGAATTTTGTCAGTAAATTATACAGAATTTCCTCAGTAAATTATACAGAATTATGTCAGTAAATAATACAGAATTTCCTCAATTAATTTTGAGAACTTCCTTAAAGAAATCTTTCAGAATTTTCTCATTAAAATATTCAGAATTTCCTTAATAATTATACAGAATTTCCTCAGTAAATTATACAGAATTGCCTCAGTAAATTTTACACAATTGCCTTAAGAAAATCGTTTAGAATTGCCTCAGTAAAGTACACAGAATTTTCTCAGTAAATTATACAGAATTTCCTCAGTAAATTATGCAGAATTTCCTCAGTAAATTATACAGAATTTCCTCAATTAGTTTTACAGAATTTCCCTAAGAAAAATATACAGAACTTCATTGAGGATCATTCAGAATTTTCTCATTAAAACATAGAGAATTTCTTCAGTAAATTATACAGAATTTCCGCAATTAGTTTTACAGAATTTCTTTAAGAAAATTAAACAGAATATCCTTAAGGAAATCATTCAGAATTTTCTCATTAAAATATAGAGAATTTCTTAAATAAATTATAGAGAATTTCCTCAATAAAATACACAGAATTTCATCAGTAAATTATACAGAACTTCCTTAAAACAAAATTATACAAAATTTCTGCAACTTCAAGGAAAAATTTTCATTAAAATATGTATACAGAATTTCCTTGCACAGTAAATCTTTTGATAAAATTACAATTATTGGCCATAAGTTTTTTTATATTATATTAAAAAATAAATATAATAATATATATATATATATATTTACTTGAGCTCGAACTAATCCGTGTGTTAACCGTATTAAATCAGTTTGTGGTATATTATCATGATCTGGCCAAGGCGTTGTAATATTTTGATTAAAATTAAATTCTTTCAATGAGTTTGCTTTAGCAATATATATCCATTTTGCGAATGTATTATGACTATATATAAATAAATAAATAAATAAATTATATATATTATTTTTTATACAATATAATCGGCTGCGTTTATTTATATATATATATATACCCGTCCACAAGTGGCACTTCACTTAAAACCATACGTCCATGAAAATCTTCTGGATATCCTCCGGATGTTGCGGCTACAATTATTATAATTAATATTAGTATTCCAAATGAAATACCACCGAAAATCATCCAACGTTTTTTGGCTATATATAATAAATTACATATACATATATATTAAAAAAGATAAAACAAAATACGCGCAACACAAAAATTGGAATAGAGTAGAATTTACCATACCTTGTGGTGTTGCACAATATCTTGCTGTGAATGAATTCATTTTTGCGATGATTTGCGAATTTAATACTATTTATTAATATTTTTTATTTTATTCTATATATTTTTTTGTTTTTTCTTATGATTTTTTTTTATATATCCCGGAATATAGAGATGTAACTATAAAAAAATTTACATTACGCAATAATCTTCGACTATATATAGAAATAGATAAAAAAAAATAGATAAAAATAAAAAAGTAGAAATTTTAATAATCTTGTATTCACTGTTTTTTGTGTTAAAAACAATCTTTAATTATTTTAAAATAAAATCCGAAAAGAAAAACGTGTAAGTCCCTTATAATAAGGTTTTTTTTTTATCGCGACAACTTTCTTTTTTAATATATACTCCCGCAAGTCCATTCCTTGCGTTTTGTTCTATACATATATTACGTGTTTATATAAATGATTATATCTATAACCCTGCGGTTTCCGTATATATATAGATAAAAACAATTATATAGAGATTTGTTATCGATGCCGTCAAAAAACCGATTATAGAAATTAAATTTGTTAACATTTGATTAAAAATGCGTTGATCAATTAAATTTTTTTTTTGTCAGTGTTTAAATACGAAGGGGGGTTTGTCACAATTGATTATTATACACTTTATATTGCGTTTTAAACCTTTTTTTTTTCAAAATGCATATAATCTTACATCTATATTTATATATAATTATATTTTTCGATATGTCATAGATTTTTAACTATATCCATATAGACACCTGATTTTTAATCTTATTTTTTAAGAAACGCGAATATATAAAATCTAATAATAAAAAGTATTATTATTTATATATATACAGAGTGATTTGAAACCGAAAAAATAAATGGTACCAAAATTATATGATGGAATTTAACTGAAAATTATATGCAAGTTATGTGTGCGGATCCATTAAAAAATTAAATGAGAAAAATTTACCATATAAGTAAAAATTTAATATATTTTAACTGCAATCGAAATGAAAATTCGTAGAGTTACATCTCGATGGTGCGATGAAACATAATAGAAAAAGGCGTTATTTTTAAAATATAATCATATATATGTATATTCAAATTAATTGAAAACTGCTAATTCTACTATATACTAGTCGAGTATTTCATTTCTAGATATATATACTTCTAAAATTCCTTTTTAAGAATCATCGCACGTAATGTGTCTGCTACGGAATCATTTCGGGGTAGCACCCGGCAGTTTAATAATCATAATTTTTATCATATAAATTTATAAAAATTCTTTATTATATATTTATATACATACTCTTTATTTATATATAAATATATATATATCGATTGATTGTCTTATCAGAGAAAAAAAAATATTTAAAAAAAAAAAAAACTTTATAAACACGTATATGTACATATATGTGATAAATGATAAAACAAAAGTGATATTTTATATTCAATATAGATATATATATATATGTTTATGATTAAATTTGAGACTTTTATGCGTATATATACAAAAAAATTATTGGTAAAAAATATATTATTAATAAAATTAATTGTTATATATTTTTTAGACTTTGTTATGTTATTTTTTTTAATCGCATATATTTAGACTTTTAAATACACACAATATTAATAAAAGGATGACTAAAAAATATACAAAAAAAGAACTGAATTAAGATCGAATTTCGCAATATTTTTTTAATTAATTTTATTCCAATATATATAGATACACTTTAATATAGTCAATCAATTAATAATAATGTGTATTTATATGTAAAAAATGAATAAATTCAATTTCACCTTATCACAAATATAATAATAATAAACCTTTTTGTTTTTATAAAATGCAGTCAAATTTTTTTTTAATTGTTAACTTTAAAATATTTTAAATACACCAGAATTTTTATGATATTCAACTTTATATAGTTTACGTATTAATATAACTTATTGTTTTTATAACTATATTATATATTTATATATTTAAAATGAAAGAAAATTTTCCGAATCGCGCGGCGGAAATGCTTATATAAATTTCTAAAACAATTATAATACAATAAATATATTTGATTCTTGTTATAATTTATGTATACGCGTACACGCACAGTTTATATAAAATAAATTTTATTAAATTTAGTTATATGGAGCCTTATAGTTATAAAAATCATCAATTATCAATATATATGGAAGCAAATATATGTATGTTATATCGTTATCGATAATTTTTAATGCATATATATATGTGAAATTTATCTATATATAGGGTATATTTATATGTCGAAATAATATATATAAAGGGTGATTTTTTAAAAGCTATAGGAAAATGTTTAAAAAAAAACACATACAATTCAGAAAAATGCATGAAATCTTTATTTGAATCGATAGTACGGTCCATATAATTTAATGTTTGAAAATTATTTCATGCAAATGTTGACCTTGACTATTGCTCCCCATCCGCTTAGTCCAATTTTGGCATACTCTTTCCAACATTTCGGCCGGTATCTCACGAATAAATGCTTCAATGTTGTCTTCCAATGCGTCAATTGAAGCGGGCTTGTCTGTATATAGACATGAGCTTTAACATAGCCCCACAAAAAATAGTCTAAAGGCGTTAAATCGCACGATCTAGGCGGCCAATTGACCGGTGCCGAACGTGAAATAAAATGTTCACCGAACTCGCCTCTCAATAAGTCCATTGTTGCGCGTGCTGTGCAGCTTGTGGCACCGTCTTGTTGAAACCACATGTCATGCAAGTCAAGCTCTTGCATTTTGGGCAAAAAAAAAGTTGGATATCATCTCACGGTAGCGCACACCATTCACAGTTACGTTACGATTTGCATCAACTTTGAAAAAGTACGGTCCAATGATGCCACCAGCCCATAAACCGCACCAAACTGTGACTTTTTCTGGATGCATTGCGGTAGCTCTTGCAATGCTTCTGGCTGATATTCACTCCAAAATCGACAATTCTGCTTATTTGCGTACCCATTATTGAGCCAAAAATGAGACACAATTTCGTCGCGATGAACTTTCTTAACAGAGCACGCATTTTGATAATAAAATTCAATATTTTGCAAGCGTTGTTCGTTTGTAAGACGATTCATGGTTAAATTATAGACCAAACTGAAGATGTTTGACAGTGAAACAAAACACAAAACGTGCGTCAGCTGATTAAACCAGTGTTGCCAAAAAGATAATAGCTAAAAAATCACCCTTTACAATAAGTAAATATTAAAGAAAAGTTACTTTATGGTGTAGAGTTGATAAAAATTTTATAAAGAAAAACTTAAAATGTTTTTTAAGAATCCTATACTGAATAAGACACATATATAGAATATGATTTGGGGGTTTTTTCGGTTATTTTAGCGAATTTCGTATATAGATTTGCATCTTTTTTTCCGCATGCGGTTGGTCGTATACGGCTCTATAATTATCGTAAAAACTAACAAGTTACGAAAAATACAACTTCTTTCCCATACCTTTCTTGAAAATTTTCCGCATTTTCCGACTTAGTTTGTTTTATAGTATATATATTTCTCGTACATCTCAATGATGAGTTTTTTAGTTTCAATGATGAGATAGATTGAAATTTTAGATATAGGCAGTTTGATAACAAATGCACAAAATTACATTTTACCGGAAATTGTTTTAAATATCATCCGTATTTCTAATCCCCATCCCCATTTCGAAGCGAGCTCCCATATACAAATAATAGATTATTATTATACAAATATTTCGTTCTATTTTAAACCCTTTTTGGTTTGACTATATACTCGTATATAGAAACAAATACGTGATTTCTGTTTCAGGTGTTTTTTTTGTATCGTTTTTTTTTTTTATTTTTTGTATATATATCATGAATATTTTGTATTTTATGTATTTTTTATTTATATATATAAAGGTATATATTGAAAATATAATTAATGATAAGATTATGAATTTACCAAACAAAGATATATATATTTATTAAATTTATTTTATTATATTGTGCACCTTGTAAATGAATAAAAAAAACATATATAGATAATTATATATAGACAATTGCGAGGACATTGATTTGACTATATATGCAATTCAATTTATATTAGTCCATATATAATTCATTACAGCTCTGGAATTTCGCACTACCATACACAATAAAACTTTGATATGCGATAAAATAATTATTAAAAAATTTGTTTTTTTTTGTAATCTCGCTGCCGCAATTAATTTTGTTAATATAAGGCCACGACTGTAAAACTTAAATATATATATGTTTTATTTTTAAAACAAAAAGCTCGTTCATGTATATGTGGATGTCGAGTGGACGGATATTTTCGACGACGATATAATAACCCTAATCAATAAGTGCTGTTCAGTAATTATTCCGATATAACAATCATATAGACGGAGATGAGAAATTGTTAACCAGATTTCCAAGAGGATATGCTTAAAAAATTAGCATTAGTACTCTAATTTTCGCGATTCTATCTTTTTTGAACCAATAATGACCCGATTTTCATATATTTTGTTCATTGAAATATCAAAAATTGATTGAATTTATATTCAAATTATTCAATCAATAAAATTATTCAATTATTAGAATTTGAATCACCTCCGTCTAGGATATTGGAATATCAAAAAATATATGGTAAGTGTTAATCAAATAATCGTTTCCTGTTTGCGGTGATATAAACCCTGCATGGAGTTTTCTTTTATCCAGTTTAGCTTTTATTGCAGTATACATAAACAGCATTGTTTTATATGATATAGAAAAATGAATTGAATTTGTAATAATTTATAAATTACGGCTTAATAATGATAATTAAAGGCTTTATCCAAAGGCTTTTACAAATAAATGTTTATCTGTTTATTTTAAATGGACAATAAATAATCTATATGTAGGTTATTTTATAATCTTGAATGAATGCATTATATGAATATTGATACAAAATTATTTTGTAATTGATAATGAATATTAATATATTAAAATATAAATGATTTACTTTTTATTGAATGAATCGTAGCAAATACCAATAAGGTTTAAAATTTATTATAAATATATGCGATTACATTATGATTAAGTCGACTTGCATTTAAATCAGTATAATTAGAGTATATAATAATTAAAATCGTAAATAATTGAATCCGAATTGGATTAAGCAGAGGTCGTATATAAATTGTATATATAAAATATTCAACATATATCTATTTTGATTATAAAAAAATTATATTCTGCAATACGCATTGATTTTTATTGATATAGAAATGTAGATGTATAATAATAATAAATTCAAATATGCGGTCATCATTCAGATATCATTCTCACCTTTATTGAGATTGCAATAATCCAAATATAAACAATAAAAAAAACATACAAAGATTCAAGCAATTACAAGAAATTCGACGAAGAATTTGTATAATCGAACGATAATAGTCCGAGTATCACAAGATCAGATATGTTTTCTAAAATATCCGCTGATGATGAAATGTTTTGGTATATGATTTGGAAATGATCTGGTCATGAAAAAAATACAAACAAAATTCGATATATAAAAAAAACAACAAAATATTTTTATTGCAAATAAAAACTACGTTTTTAAAACAATACAATATAATCCATATATTATAATTCAGCAAATCTAAATGAATTATCCGTATTGGTTGGATTGAAATTGGTACGGCACAATGGATATTCCGTATTATTTCCTAATAATTCACTTGACGCTATATTTACATTTACTGGTGTTAAACATTTGAGAGCATCACGAGTATCTTCAACTTCTTTCATGACCCGTATCAAATTAAGACCAGCTAATTTTTGTAATTCTTCACGTGTCCATGGTTCCCATCCATGATCCGGTTCAGCTAATCTATCGAATAAATCGGGATACTTTGAAACATCATCTAAACCAATTGGTTGACTGGAAACACCATCATAATCACCACCAAGTCCAATGAAATCCGCGCCCACCACTTGTTTTAGATAATTCAAATGACCTACAATATATATGAAAGCGAAAGCGAAAGGTTTTTGAGAACAAAATATAATTAAAAAAAAATACAACGATTTATACTTACGTATAACATCATCCATAGTTACACTGGCAGTTGGAGCATTTGAAACATATGCTGTATAGAAATTTACCATAATAATACCTCTGTTTATTTTCTGTAAAATGTTTACGTAAGATATATTTAGTTAATATAACATCATTCATTTCATATATTTATGAAAGGAAACACTTTTTTTACGCACACTGTACTTACCAATAATTCTAATATATCATCCTGGACATTTCTTGAATGGGCACGTTCGGCATAGGCCGATGAATGACTGAATATAACCGGAGCTTTTGATATTACAATTGCGTCACGCATTACCTGTTTGGATACATGCGAAAGATCAACCATCATACCTAATCGATTCATTTCATGTATAACTTCACGACCCCATTCAGATAAACCACCAATTCTAACCAAATTTGGATTACTATCGACACCATTTTGATCGGCCCTTTATTATATATATGATATGATATATACAAATATAATTATAATAGTATATATTATTATTGTTGAATTTAAAATTCGTATTCGTAATATATTTACCAAGGTGTATTACAATTATGGGTTAATGTTAAATATCGAACACCCAATTCATAATATAATCGTAAAACACCTAAACGTGAATCAATTGAATGACCACCTTCAACACAAATGATGCTAGCAATTTTTCCTTCATGGAATGCTTCCCAAATCCCTATATAATAAAATATACCATTTTTAAAGTAAATCGAATTTAAATTTTTCAATTGTAAATATTATTATATAAATATAGTATATACCATCAGATGTTGTTACATATTTTAAATCATTTGGATAACGTTCAATTAATCTTTTTGTAACATCAATTTGATCTAATGTTAATTCAACAGCATCACGATGATTAGCATTACAGCTAACATAAGCTACCCAAAACTATAGATAGTTATATATTTAGTGTTTATTTATGATAGTTATTTAAATTTCAATATAATCCGCATTTAACTGTGATGATGACCCGTCGAAGAATGATTAAAATTAACCAGGGGAAAATGTTCAAAGATTGAAAAATCCAATGGAATTTCAAGCTGAAGCTGTTCGAGATAAATACTATAACTATATATGACAAGCGATAAGGAAGTTTTCAATTAGCCAAATTGAAAACGAATTGGTTTGAAGCAGAATTTATAGATATAAAAAGAAATCAAATCTTTTATAGAAGATTTTTTTCCTTTTCTCTAAAATCCCGCAAAGATTTTCCCATTAAATATTAATATGTTTGAGCATATATAAATAAGAAGAATCGTTTACTTACTTGACCACCAACTTTTCCTTGACGTAAACGTGGTAAATCCGTATGTGAACTAGCCCGATTTGCCCATAATGGATGTTGACGTAAATCCGAATCAAAATCAAAATCATCTAATACATTATTTAATATATTATATAAATTATATGGTAAATCATTGTGTCTATATTGGATAATCGTTGTTGTGTTATTATTATATATATATGGTAGGTTGATTAAGCCGCATTCATATCATTATTATTTTGGAAAACGATTTTTATTATAAATATTTTATTACTTTTTTATTATAATTCCTATTAATATTCCTATTAAACTAATAATTTCTTACCCATCAATTAATGGAACTTCATCTAATACCATACTACCATTAAAAAATTCATCCCTTGGTATTACATAACAATTACAACCGATAATAATTGATACAAAGAAGATCGTGATGACTGCGTAAATGCGTATATTATAAAAAGATTATAAATTTATAAATATTACAATAATTACTGATAATATAAACTTTAGATAATTCGCTCTATAGCGATATAATTTACCATTATTATTAATAATCATATTTATTTTTTAATTAAATAACTTAACAAATATGAAAAACTTTAAAACAAGGGAATCACCGAATATTTTTATGTCTATATGTGATGAATGAAAAACGTTCACTGATCTGGATCTGGACATACAAAAACCATTCACTAAATTTGGCTATTATGATTATTGATTATTGGTAATCTATATTAATAAATAAATAAAAAAAAAAAAGTCATTTTCATACACTTAATTAAAAAAATCGAAAAAATTTATCATAATCATTTCAGAAGACTCCAATGGTGTATTTGCATGTTAAAAGCGTCCGCAATTTTAACCATTTTGTACGCAATTTTAACCAATTGTCATGGTCATGGGTTTCGAATCTTGGACGCAGGCAAAGTTTAGGTAATATTTTTTCCAGTTATTTAGGGATCTGAATTTCACGACACACAGAGAATTTTCCTTTCTTAAGATACAATCAAATTATGAACCTCGCAATATCTGAACACTAAACCAATCGCCGGTTATTGTTGCATGAATTTAATTTTAATTTTATAAATTGAATAAAATTAAAACCATATGCGGGTTTATTATTATCTTTAAATTTGTTTGTATGCTTATAAATATTATTATTAATATAGATATAATTTAATCGCTACTATATTTACAATATTTGTATCTTTCAAGTACTTTTACAATGAATATGATATTTTTTTTTTGAACAATCAAACAAAAAGATAGATAAGCATATCTTTTTATCGGGACTTATCGGAATATAATATATATTAATCACTTATTAGTAAATGTAGTAGACGTTCGAAATGTACAGTACAGGTGTAAAAAGAATCTTATATTTCACAGTAATAATAAGTCTGTAAAACAAACAAAACATGGAATAAAACTCTTTGGAGCCGATTTACCATGCAAATACAAAATCGAAAGTTTGAAAAACATAGAATTTAAATTGTATTCTCAACACAAATAATAGTAATTTTTCAAGCACCAATAATTCAAGCAAAAAAAGATTCATCAAATAAGGGACAGAGAAAAAATTAGAAAAATACAATTTAATATTTCTATAATAACAATTTAAATTATTGTAATTCAAAAATAATTTTATATAAAAAAAAAACATATTAAAAAAAAAATATCTATGAAATGCAAAAAAAAAAAAAAAACAGTATAAATTAATTATAAATTTTCTCCAAATTAATATCAAAATTGATATCAATACATTGAGAAAGTACATCAAATAATATAATTTTAATTATATTTAAAAAAAAAATACTATTCAAAATAAAAAAAAAAAAGTATTTTTTTCAACTATAAATTAATAATATTTTTCTTTTATTAATAATAATAATAATAATAATAAGGCGGTTTCGGCAACAGAACGCTTTTATTTCGTATTTTTAAATTGTTCTAGTTAATGCATCCATTTGATGATTAAATACACAACAATTTTTTCCTCAATTCAAAATGTAATCTTCATTGAGAAATAGAAATCTTCATTGAGATTTATTATTATTTGTATGTCAATTGTTCTTCTTATTCTGTTGTAATGGTAGACAATCGTATATTTTAATATGCAAATCTCATTTCTGCATTATAATTTAATTTTTCCAAATTCGGTTGACATGCATAATTAATCATTGGCGGTGGTCCACACATTAATGTTAACGTTTTATCCGATGGACCAAACAAATTATTTTTAATCATTTCATCATTTACAAAACCTACGCTATATTTCCATAAACCATCCGTTGGTGGTGTATCTACAGTATACCATACTTTAAATTTATCTGGATGTGTGGCCGCTAAACAATCTAATTCATTTCGTAATAGAATATCATTTTCTGTCTATACAAAAAAAAAAAAAAAACAAACAAATTAATATATAAAAATTATATTGTTCATAATTCATATTGATATTGGATAAATGAATTACCTGATTGGCATAAAGTAATGCAACATTTGTTTTGTCTGCCGGTGATTTCATAATTGCTCTGGCCAATTGAAGCATTGGCGTTATTCCCGTACCACCCGCAATCATATTAACATTATTTGCCGATACCGTTACTGCCGGATCTTTACGTAATTTTTTAATGGCAAATTTTCCATTTTCCAAATATTGTAATTTTCCCGATGGTCCTTTAAATGCAATTTTATCACCAATATTCATTGAATCTAAATACTGTGACATTTTACCACCATCGGGAAATTTCGGATGTACATTACGTTTGTACACTTTAATCACTAAATCAACATAACCAAAATCATCGTCACTCGATACGGGCGTATACGCACGTATAACTAATTCATCATTGATTGACTGTATTAAGTGAACATGTTGTCCAATTGGTAAACCTAATATATGTTTATCGGATGGTAAACCAAAACGAAAACGTCTTGTATCATGACTAATTATTTCTTTTTCAATTAATGGTAACATATATTTTTCACTGGGATCCAATAGTGTTCGTGCAATTACTTTAACTACGCTACTTTTTTTACGAAATAATAAATTTATTATCAATGCACCGGCGGCAACGGCCACAACACCGACAACAATCGGTATAATCTATCCAAGAGGATTAATAGAATATTTAAAAAGAAAAAATATATAAATAAAATTCATTTAAAAATTATGTAATTATTAAGCGTATTCTAATTTGAATTTATGTGTGTGCAAAAACAAAACCAAGAATGATTACAAAATTAGAAAATAGAATAGGCAAGGAAATGGAATCGGATAGGAATAAATTCTGTTCAATTGACTGGGAAAATTATGTATTATTTACTGGGAAAATTTTGTATAATTTACCGAACACAATTCTTTGTAATTTTCTATGGGAAGTTTTTTTTATAATTAACTGAGGAAATTCTGCTTAATTACTAAGGAAATTCTGCTTAAATTCTGTCTAATCAACTGAGTAAATTCTGCTTAATTACTGAGGAAATTCTGTCTAATCGACTGAGGAAATTCTATTTGATTTTCTAAGGAGATTTTGTCTAATTGCCTCTGGAAATTCTATATGATATACTAAGGAAATTCGGTATAATTTGCTGAGAATATTCCGTACAATCCATAGATATTTTGTATACTTAACTGAGGAAATTCTGTATGATTTACTGAGGGAAATTCTGTATAATTTACTGAGGAAATTCAGTATAATTTACTGAGGAAATTCAGTATAATTTACTGAGGAAATTCTCTATATTTTAATGAGAAAATTCTGAATGATTTCCTTAAGGAAGTTCTGTATATTTTTCTTAGGGAAATTCTGTAAAACTAATTGAGGAAATTCTGCATAATTACTGAGGCAATTCTGTCTAATTAGCTGAGGAAATTCTATATAATTTACCGATGGAAATTCTGTTTAATTTTGTGAGGAAATTCTGTATGATTTACTGAGGGAAATTCTGTATGATTTTCTGAAGAAAATTCTATTTAATTTTCTGTTTGATAACCAACTAAACTATCATCAATTTATATAGTACCTATTGGATTAAACGAAAAAAATCGACAATGACTTTGACCAAAAATGCAAAATATATCTACAGTGATGTTCGGTAAAATAGGTGTAAAGCAATTTTAATGTATTTTGATTAATTTCAAATACCAATATCTATTTGTGAATCATGCCATCCATACGACAATTTAGTACTTTGTTTACCTTTATTTATCACATGAAAAGAAAGAGATAAAAAATGTTGTCCTTCGTATTTCTGGGAAATTAGCTATGAACATGCTGTTCGGTAAAATAGGTGCGGACTATGTTAATTGTGGTTTATTTAGTTTTTGCGAATAAATTACATATATTGGTGGTGAGTTTGTGAATTTTTAAATAAATTTTAGGTAAAGTAGTGATTTAAATTTAATTTTTGAAACATTCCGGATTAAATAAATACATATTTCTAAGTCACAATGGGTAGAAGTGCACATTGTACGGTATTTGAATGGCAACGTATAAAGGATCTAAGAGCATCCGGGCTAACATATAAAAATATTTCTGAAATTATGAAATGCTCCCAAAATATAATTACCAACGCATTAAAATTCAAATATACCACAGAAAGAACGGGTAACAAACGTAAAACTAAAAGCAATGACGATCGTAGAGTGGTTGTTGCCACAAAAAAGAGCCCTTTTTATCATCCAGGGAACTTGTAAGAGAGCTTGATCTAAGCATTTCATCAAGCACGGTATGAAAAAGGTTAATAGCATCAAATTTATAGGGGCGACTAGCTAGACAAGCACCAATGCATACAGCGAAACACATTAAACACCGTTTAAAATTCGCACATGTACATCGTGATTGGTCAGGTGATAATGATATTAAAAAGTGACGACATATTCTTTATTCTGATGAAACCAATATAAATTTACATGGATCAGATGGCAAATTACATGTTAGACGAAGACCAAATTCAGAATTTTTACCGCAAAACACAAAAAAAACCATTAAGCATGGAGGTGGTAGTTTAATGATATGTTTTGGTATCATCATGGTATGGAGTTGGTCCTATATATTTAGGTCAAAAATATCCAATGGATGAACAGGAATATATAAGGATACTTTTAATCGAAATGTTGCCATACGCAAAAGAAAACATGCCTATTATATGGTCATATCAGCAAGATAACGACCCAAAACATACGGCTAACAAAGCATCGGTTTGGTTTCCACAAAATAATGGGAACAAAATAGAATGGCCAACACAATCACCCGACTTGAATCCGATTAAAAACTTGTGGAAGCACGTATAAACATCAGTTGCAACAAAACGGCTCAAAAAACAAAGTAGAACGGGGGAAAGAAATTGTAAAAGTTTGGAAGCGATTTCTATAGAAAGGTGCCAAAAATTGGTGCAGTTCATGCTAAATCGATGTGAGGCAGTAATTTAAAATAAGGGACATGCGACAAAATATTAAATCATAAATGGTATGTACGCGAAATACTTAGATTTTATTTAATATTGTGGACATTTAATACTTTTTCTTGTGTTTTTGGTAGAACAAAATATATCGCACCTATTTTACCGAACAGCATATTCCTAGCTAATTTCCCAGAAATACGAAGGACAACATTTTTTATCTCTTTCTTTTCATGTGATAATTAAAGGTAAACAAAGTACTAAATTGTCGTATGGATGGCATGATTCACAAATAGATATTGGTATTTGAAATTAATCAAAATATATTAAAATTGCTTTACACCTATTTTACCGAACATCACTGTATATAAATGCGACAAATATAATGGAACAACTAAATGAAATGATTAACAAACCATTAAATTAGATAATGTCATTGATGAATATATGAAATAAAGCAAATAAAAAATGATAAATGACTTTTGTTCGGCGAATGTGTTTGTTATGGCTTATAATATTCAATTAAAATTTGTAGCCAATTATTGTGACAACAATTATAATGTAATGGATTCAATTCATTTACAATCATGAGATGATCATAACTTTCGACTATGGATTTATAAACAACACAATAATAACACAAATGTTAAACTTTTATAGATTCTTCTCCAAAATACATAAAAAAAAAATTCGTCATTCATTATCATGCGATAAATTTTATTATGTATTTCTTTAAATCTTGTTTTTATTTTTTATTTTTGACTTTAACTATCTCCATATGGAATATTATTGAAATCATCATCAGAAGATGAATATAAAAAAAAAATAATATAATTAATTATAATAAATAATCGAATGAAACAATAAATAATATATAAGATAGAAAAAAAAAACGTTTACGTATTATGAGATTTAAAATTGAATGTCGTCATTTATTATTATTAGTTTTTTTATTTTTTTTAGATTATCTAAAAATGATAAGGAATAATCTTCAAAAAATTGTTGTTATACTACGTTATGTATATATAGCATCACATTTATGATTATATAATAACTTTAAATGGGAGAGGAGGTCATCAAAAAGGGTCATATCGCATAGAAGCATTTTTTTTTTATCAAAACAACTAAACTATTTTATGTACGAAGAAAAAAAAAATACCCACGTAATACCGTCGTAAAAAAAATAAAAATAAAAAACAATAAAATAAATACAATAAAAAAAAAATGTTTAAAATATATATTTCCTATTTTTAAAATACTTACATCATTAGAAAACAACCAGGACATATTAATAATTATATTTATTGTTATTTTATTTTAATCTTTTTAATGTTGCGTAGATTATTGGAATGTTTTTTTCGTATATTATCTCTATATATATATATATATGAATGTTATCAATTATCAATTGATTGATTATATATATATATATAAATTAATTTTACCATTAACCAAATATAGCATTAATAATATTTTACAAAATTAAACAAAAACCATCCAATTTATTAAATAGCGTTAAAAAAATGCAAGAAAAACATAAAAAAAAAATGATAAAATTTTCTTCTTAATTTAAGATAACAAAATAAAAAAAAATTAATTCACCACCACACAAACAAAAACATGGAATGATAATGAAAAAAAAAATGTTTTTTTTTCTTCTAATTATTTGTGTTGTTATCTCACATCATTTATTATTATTAATATTACTTACATGATTTGCATTAATATTATTTATCATTATTTAACTGGTTTTTTTTTTCGTTTTGTTTGTTTATTAATTGATTGTATTTAATTTCTTCTTTTTTTTATTATATTATTAAATAAAATATATATATTGGTTGATGGTTGGTAGTTAACCTTCAGTAGCCTCAAATAGCAATAAAACAAATTAAATCAAATGAAATACAAAAAAAAAATGTAACAAAAATTACTGCCGTCACTTGTTTTTTTTTAATTTTATGTTTTTTTTCTATTTTTAATACTGCTGATTACTGACTACACCCAATGATTGATATTTATGTACTGTTATTTATTTTACACGAACTAATTATTATTAATAATTATATTAACCGGTTTATATTTCAAACTATTTATAAATAAATTAATTATGTAATAAAAAAAAATAAATAGAACAATTCATAAACAAAAAAAAAATAAAAACAGTACCCACTACCCAGAAAAATTTAATATGTTTTTTTTTATTTTTTGAATGATTGCCAAAATCCCATTTTTTCATTAAAAATTTATTAGGTTTTTTTTTGTCACAATCAAATTGAGCAACATTTTTTTTATTTGTTTACGAAGCGCTGCTGCTGCATTCTCGATGTACAAACAAATGTCGGATTATTTTGCTGTCACAATCCGTCATTTTTTATTATTGCGGTTGTTCAATATTTTTCAAAGAAAATTTTTCCTTTTGTATTGAACAATTGAAGAAGTAGCACGCGTTCGGTTGATCATCAAATTTCAAAATGACGTGAGTATTTTTTTTTAAATTGTTTTTTAATCTTTAATTATTTAATTAATCCTATGTTATTTTTATAATGTAATTAATAAATATGGATAAAATTAAATGTGTTAAAAGTGTATTAATAATAATAAAAATAACCTAGGCATCTTTAAACCAACCCGTTGAATTTATAATTAGAAATATAAAATTTCCTCGTGGTACGGAAAAAGATTGCAAAATTAAGAATAAACACAACAATGTGCTCTCTAGAAGGGTACATTGCTGTGGAATATTGATTTAATATTAATTAATGTATTTTAATAAAAAAAAATTCAATATTCATACAATCGGAAAAAAATCGGAAAAAATTTTTATAACCTCATTGTTTTGTTATCAAAATTTTAATTAAAGTTTTTTTTTGTATTTATTTATTTTATTTAGCTCTAAAGTATCCAGAGATACTCTTTATGAGTCGGTGGGAGCACTTTTACAATCATCAAAGGAAAAGAAACGTAATTTCTTGGAATCGGTTGAATTGCAAATTGGATTGAAAAATTATGATCCACAAAAGGATAAACGTTTCTCTGGCACAGTCAAGTATGTTGTATTTACCTAATTGATTCGATGGTTAGATGGAAAAAAAAAGAAAAGAAAAACTGTTTTATATATTAAATATGGTTTAAAAACAAATTGGTTCCATATTCATATAGAGAATTGTTTTTTCTTTTTTTTTTTTTATTCCAATCATTTTAATCAATCTAGGAAGCTAATTCATTAATCATTAATCATGATTTTGAATGGCGGACCTTTACTCAGGGTCTTAAATTAAATGAGAAGGTATTGATAAAAAAAAAAAGGAAAAGTAATTTTTTTCTTTTTATCTTATTACCGCCCATAAATAATTTGTGTCTTGAAATGAATCTTGTTTTTTTAACCATTAAACATTGATACCAATCAATGTTTTGGGTGAGTTTTTGGTTTTTATTAACTATTTGTGTGAAATTAATTTTCTTTTGTTATATACAAATATTTTTCAGTCATTTTTGGCCTTCTATAGAATATTTCTACGATAAAGGGGTTATAAATCGCTTCCATTATCGTGGACAATTGATAAAAATTAAAATACTGGAATCTTAAGAAAAGATCTCTGACATAATGATTATATTTTTCATCATCCACCGCCCCCCCCTTCAAAAATCAAACTATTCATAATTTATAATTTCATGATTTTACCATTTTAGAATGTTATTGAATTAACAAAAAATTTTTAAATATTCTAATTACTGATTTGTTTAGGCTAAAGAATATTCCACGGCCAAAGATGCAAGTATGTGTTTTGGGTGATCAACAACATTGTGATGAGGCAAAAGCAAATAATGTTCCATATATGGATGCTGAAGCATTAAAAAAATTGAATAAAAATAAGAAATTAGTTAAAAAATTGGCAAAAAAATACGATGCATTTTTAGCATCGGAATCATTGATAAAACAAATTCCACGTTTATTGGGTCCCGGTTTAAATAAAGCCGGTAAATTTCCAGGTCTATTGGCCCACACCGAATCAATGACCATGAAAATCGATGAATGTAAAGCAACCATTAAATTTCAAATGAAAAAGGTATTTGTTATTTATTGAAAAAAATATAACTTAACAAATTTTTAACATGTCTTTAATTCTCATTAATAAAGGTTTTATGTTTGTCGGTTGCTGTTGGTCATGTGAATATGAATCAAGATGAATTAGCCCAAAATATTCATTTGTCAATTAATTTTTTGGTTTCACTATTGAAGAAACATTGGCAAAATGTACGTTCGTTACACATTAAATCATCAATGGGACCACCACAACGTTTATATTAAAAAAAAATGGTTTTATCCAATTTTTTTTTTTTATTTATTAACGATGGTTATCTTTTGATAAGATTTTGGTCGATAAAGAAATAAATTTTCTTATGAAAAAAATAAAATTAAATGGTTTTTTATTTATTTATTAATGACTTGTCTTCTTTTATAAATGAATAATGGGGTTTATTTAAAGCATCTGAATATTAGGAACTTGAACATTCTCAATTTATCATATCATCCCGATTGTTAATTTGTCCATTTGACAAGGTGAAACTGAAATTACACTTGATTTTATCCTTATAGATTTTTTATTAACTATATTTACACTATTAAAAACGAATAATTTGAATTATAATACACCTTGTTTTTTATCATCTAAATGTAAATCATTACTGGTCGTCATCTCATCGTTATTTTCCAATTTTTGTTTTTCAAATAATTCCATTAATTTTTCGGTGGCCGTTTGTTCACAATTCAACGGTATCGATAGTTTTTCATTTGGAAATTGAATTACGTTTAATTCAGGATTTTTATGTGTAAATGGTGTCCATGGACCTTGTATTGACGGTACATCTGTATGCCACATTTTACGTAAACGTATCGCATTTGATTCACCATTTTGTCCCTTTAACAATTCAATCCATTTGGAAATTTCTTCACGTGTATTATTACGACAATTTAACCATTGTCGTTCACCGTTTACTATAACAAAATGGATAAAAATGGATAGATAAACTTTATATTAAATGCATTTTGGTTAGGTTAAGAAGAAGGAACATTCATTATAAATTCCATTCGGGTTTTACTTACAATATTCACCAACCATTACAGCGGTACGATGTCGTCTTGGTTTAACATAAACTACAACACCCGGATTCATTCGGGCAAAATCAATTAAATCATTTTGAAGAAAATCACTAAATAATTAACAAACAAAATATATAATTATAATTTTAACATCATTGGAGATAGTAAAAAATAAAATAATTAAACATTTTTTACCGCATTCCTTGACTGGAACCACTTGATTTACAAAATTTTAATGTAATTCTTTGTAATTGGCAAACATATCGTCCAATTCCATTTTGTAGTGTGGCACGGGGAAATCCAGATTTTAAAAATAAATTAGCATTAGACATTTTTTTTTAATTATTTAATTTTAATTATAATAATTGTAATTGATAAAATACAAAATTTAAAACAAATTAATATTGAAAAATAAAACCAAAATAAAAACTTATAAAACAAAAAAAATTAAGAATTTAAAGAAGGGTAGCACCGGGCCAACAACACCTAGAATAGAAAGCATGTGGATATGACAAAGGAATAAGGGCGTTAAATTTATTAGAAAATCGTAATTTCATATAAAAAAAATTGCAATATAAAATGATGCGTTACACAAATTGACGGAAATTCATTGCCAAAAACATCTGGCGTTTCTGTATGGCAGTGGGTGAATGCGATGGAATACCAAAAAAATTAATAGTCCATATAAAAGTTTATCCATTTGATATTAAACTTCGAAACCAAACGAATTGCTTCTAATAATCCCAAGGATTTGTATGGGAGTTGAATCTTTGAGTGGTAGACTTTTTTACGAGACAAATTGAAAAAGAAGGAACATTTTACTGAAAAGTTGTCTGCGTTTTCATGGAACCCATGAAAATTTGATGAAAGTAAATAACTTCAGAAAAAAACCAAAAATACTAAACTGTTAAGTTACAGAATGTGTGCATTGCAAAACAAAAAATACCATGGAATGGAATATTATTTTCAAATATGGCTGACATAATACATATGTCATTTATTTTTATTACGCATTGTTGCCAAAATGCAAGAAATGAATTTTTATGTTAAAATTATCGATATTACAGATAGCGATTGTTGATTGTTTTGGTAATTTTGTTATGGCAGCAGCAGTTGTTTTATTTGGATTTTTTCTATTAAATTATTAATTAAAATAATTAGGAAAAAGTTATGTTTATTATAATATAATTCAGGTTTATTTACAAAGGATGTTATCCCTCCTTTTTATGTAATATTTCTTGTTGAACGAACACATAAAAAAGAATTTATTTTTCAAAATAACCAAAAAAAAATATTAGAATACCACTATTTTTGTTTTTGTCTATTTTGCAAATAATAAATTCGTTTTCTTCTCTTTTTTTCCACCATCGATATTTTTTTATTATTTTTTTTTCTTCTTCTGCTGCGATTATGATAATTTTTTTGTGTATTGAATATTGATTGGATTCATTTTTTTATTTGTTACAAAAAAATATAGAAAAAAAAATTGCGTATTATTAAATAAATAAATAAATAAAATATAATTAGGAAAATTATATTTTGTGTAATAAAAAATAAAATAATTTTCATTAAATACATAAATAAAAATATTAAAAAAAAACAAAACAGACAAAAAGAATGTAGAATAAAAAGTGTAGTAAAAAAAAAAAAAGAAAAGTTTTTTAATTGTTGTTTTTGTTTTTAGTGGAGAAAAATAAAATTGATTTGTTATTTTTTTTTTCTTTTCGTGTGTAAACTTTTTTAATGCGTGTTTTTCTATTCCTTTTGCATATTTACGTGTGTGTGTGTGTTTATGGATTTTTTTATTTTTTATGAATAGTTTTTCCGAAAGTTTTTCATCGAAAATTATTCAATTTTAAGAACCCAAAGAAACAACAAAAAAAAAAACAAAATAAGGAAGATATAAAAGTGTTAGATTTTCTTTTATGACGTGTGCGGACGACGACGACGACGGTATATTGATATAAAAATAAATTAAATAAAAAAAAAAAAAGTTTTTCCAATTTGTTTTTGTTTTCGTTTTCGATTTTTTAATTGTTTTTTTTTATAACATTTTAATATTTATATATATTAACATGTGTTTGTGTAAAAATATCTCCATACGTACACAAAAAAAGTGAATATATAATAAAATAACAAAATAACAACAGCAACAACATCAACAACAACAACAACAGCATTGATTTTTTTAACAACATCAGAAAAGTTGTGTAAAATCAATTGTAAATCCCGAAAATAGAATAGAATAGAAAAACGCGACGCATCAACATTTAATTCACTTGGAAAATTGTATACAGAAACAAAAAAAAAAAATTGAACCACATTTTAGAAGCCCGAAAAAAATCAAAATGGAAATTGTCGGTGACTTTGAATTTAATAAAAATGATATAATTGGACATGGAGCATTTGCTGTTGTATTTAAAGGACGTCATCGTAAGGTAATTTATATAGAGATTTTCAATATACATTTTTTGTTTTTTTTTTTGTGGGGGTTTTTTGTGTGTGTTTGCAAACATTAATTGCGCTTTATATTGATTTATTTGCCCAAAAACAAATCTGCCTACGGCCGACAAAAGTTGCAATAATTATTACAAAATTGTATTGTCCAAATCCAAAATGTAATATAGCTATTTTTTTGATGATTTGATCATCATTTTGGTAACCTAAATTTGAATAATAATATGTCTTATAATTAACAAAAACAACACTCTCTTTTTTCTTTTTGTTAATATCTATCTATCTATCTATCTATCTATATATTTAAAAAAATATTTGCATAATCATTCATTACAAATCGGTATACGTCATAAAGCTGTATATATATGAAATGCAATTCAACCATAGGAAATTGTAAATGTGTGTTGTGATTGTTTACAATTTACAAAAATGAGGACATGCAACGTAGGATGCATGCAAAATAAAAGGTGTTATTAAAAATGATGATCCAATTGAGAAATTAATCACTATTATATCGTATGAATAGTAAAAATATATTTATTGTTTAGATATTGGAATATAGAAATATTGGCTGATATAATGCGATAATAAAGGAATCGCTACGCAAAATATTTTATATACTATACTGTGTACAAATATGAGTAAGACTTTTTAATTTAAACTTCCCTGGTTTATCTATTTGGACAAATGCTTTTATTTTTACGTAGGTAGTACTATTATGGACATCTGTGACAAATTTTAAGTCAATTGGTTCATTGCTATAGTAGTTACGTGTGTGTGAACAGAGAAAAGTTGTTTATTCGATTGGTTTATTTTAAGTAGCATTAAATTTTGTGCGCGAAATGAAATATCTGCCGCCGCCGAAACGTTCAGAATGGTGCAGAAGGCCTTTGGTGACAAGTCGATGTCAAGAGCAAGTGTTTTCGATTGGCACAAACTGTTCAAATAAGGCCGTGAACGCGTTGAAAACGAACCACATCCAGGACGACCAAGAACCTCTACTGATGAACTGCACGCCAACAAAATCAAAGAATTGGTACTGCAAAATCGTCGATTGACTACTAGAGAGCTTACTGATATTGTTGGAATTTCAAATGGGTCAGTCAACACCATTTTAAAAGATATTTTGTGCCGCAAAAATGCTCAATTTAATGGAAAACCACCGTCGCGTTGCAGAGTGTGAAATAATGCTTTCGACTATCAAAACAATATGAGATGCATCATAATTGCAGATTCGACTTGAATTGTCACTTCTGGATTTTCGCTAAGCTTAAGAGACCGCTACAGGACACCGTTTTTTTACACGATTCAAGAGATAAAAGCCGAATCGAAGAGGGAACTGATGGCTCCGTTCCGGAAGACGAGGATAACGACAATGTTTTGAAAATTGGAAAAAGCGTTGCCATAGTTGCATTGCATCAGGTGGGGATCATTTTGAGGGTGATGATTTAGATTTAGAAGAATAAATATAGATTTCAAAAGTTATAAATAAAGTCTTACTCATATTTGTACACAGTAGTACAAACAACGAATCACGAACTATATAAGTATAGATTTATATTGATTCATATACGCATTGAATTGCTTGAAAATATTGTGGGGGAAATTCCATCCCCCACAATATTTTCAAGCAATTCACATAAGAAAGGACGGACGGATGTTCTGGAAAATCATAATAGTATGGAGTTGAGGATCACACGTCCATTGTGGTTTGCGGTATCTCTAGGCATTTAAAAATTTAAGAAATACGTAACTAAATACGGAAACTGCTTATAGTAATCATATTCTTATTCCTCATTTCTTTTTGTATAATCACTTTTATGAACCCTCCTATATAAATTACAGTTTTGTATCTTAAAATTGAGGATGTACGAAGATATTAGACAGGAATAGATTTGTTAAAATAGAAGACAATGTTTTTGTTTCTATCGCGTGGTTTTCAATTAATTATATCAAATTGGTTACTAAATATTCTAGCAGAACCAATCATTACATCTTATAGAATTCCGCCAACATTTCTATGTCCTTCTCTTAGATAATACTTTACAACCAACGATTATTTGTAAGCATGACAATATCCGCGAGTGTATCGGTAGACCTGATAGGATAGGACAAATTCATTTTAGGTTTTAATACTATTAATGCGATTGCTTTATCCGACAAAATTTGGATTGCCATTCGAGATTACTGTAACTGATGTTATCCTATTTATGATACCTGATAAATATTCAGACAATTAAATTAACTTTTATATTATATCTTCAATAAAAATATATTTTATTACCATAATTTTTAAGATAGTCTTTAAAATCATCATTTATATTTTAACTTTTTTCGATTACAATTTAAAAGTGTTTGAAACTTGAAATCCTTGATTTAAGAAACAGAAAAATGATAAATAAAATTATTCAATGACAAAAAAAAAAAAACGAATTGACTAACGACTTTTCGACGATATCCATTCAATAAATGGATTTTGTTTCCGTTTTTTTTTTTCATATTACATTTCCAATCATCAATAATATCTCGCATTAGCTTGCAAAAATCGGAATGTCTCCAAAAAAATATACTATAGAAATGTTTTTTTTTATATAAAAAGATACGGAAAAAAATAGCTGTTTTTTTTACTTGTCTAGCAAGTTCAAAAGAAAAATATAAAATAGTACAATTTTTGTAAATGCAAAATTTATGTATAAAATTTATTTATTTATTTTTGTTTATTATTTTATAGAAACCACATTTTCCAGTTGCCATAAAGAGTATAACAAAAAAGAATTTGGCAAAATCACAAAATTTATTAGGAAAAGAAATAAAAATATTAAAAGAATTAACGGAATTACATCATGAAAATGTTGTTGCATTATTGGATTGTAAAGAATCACAATATAATGTAAATTTGGTGATGGAGGTGAGTAGTTTTACAATATTTTATTGATTGGAATTTTGGTTAAAAAAGATTATATTACTGAATATTTATTAAGAAAAACATATACAAATATTAAACAATGTTATTTGTGATAGATAGAAACGCGGAAATAATATAGATATTATTTAACCTTTAAATAATTGATTTTCCCGGATTAACAATACATTAAAAATTTGAAAATAGTACAAGAAATAAACGTAAAATCCATCCTGTTTCTTTATTATATTTGTGTTAATCACAATTTTTATTGAGTTTAACGATTAATAACCATTCAATTTTGTTTCCTATTTAATTGTGTAATTTGTTTTTTAAATTTTTCATTCAATTTCAATTAAAAATTCTGTTGTTATTCATATCTTATTCATAAGATGAGATTATAAATTGGGGTTCGGTTCCAAGTCCCCGGAACACATGACCCCTCGAGGTCTTTGAGCTACACTCTGAGTCTATTCCAGATTCATAGATTCTTTGACTCTGCTCAGAAACCTGGCAAATTGAATGATTGGTATGGACATGACTTCCTCAGGCATTTGATATAATTTGCCAATCAGTCCGATATGTTTATTATATACTTTCATATATAATTGTGTAGACTTTGTTAATCTTGGGATACGTCCGACACAATATAAGACATAAAGATATTTATTAATTTGATCCCAATGAATAAATGGTGACTTAGTTCATGAATTTAAATTAGAAAAAGCATAGGAAATTTTCCTCCTGCTATTTGAACTCGTGACCACCCGCAATTTGCTTTCGATGCTTTACCAAATGTCACCACCAAGTCGTTATTTATTCATTAGAAAAATATTACGAATAGAATTTTGAATAATGCTTTGAATTTCGGTAGAACTTTGTTATATCCTGGGTATAATTAAATGAGTTTAGATTCGTATGTATTCAAATAAAGTATACTTATTTCCCATTGTCTTACGAAACCTCTACAAATAAATGTTTAATTTGTTGTGTCTTTAATAGTTTGTGTTTTTTAAAGAAAATCATTTGTTTGTTTTTTTTGTCCTTTTTGAGAATGTTTTTTTTTTTTTTTCATTTTAAAATTATATTATTTTATAAATATATTATCTAATTATTATTATTATTCATATAAATACTTATTTTTCTGTATATATAAATTAATGTATAGCCTTATCACTTATACTAATAATAATAATAGTAACAACAACATTTTTTGTTTGTTTTCACCTGATCTGAATACATTATTATATAATAATAATAATAATAAAAAACCTAATTCTACATAAACAATTATTATTGTTTGCCTTCACAATCATTCTTTCTTAAATATTAACACGTTATAAGTAACATTTATTATGGATTGCTGTCCACTTAAATAGATTTTGTGGATATTTTGAAATTTTCAAAAATATTCATAATTCATAAATTAATTTGTTTTGCATTAATTTCTAATTTCGTATACGAATTGTATTTTATGTTTTAATTAAATTAAATATGGTATTTTAAATTACTCGCGATGTCTCTGACCGTTTTTTTTCTTTCTGTTTTAGATATACACAATCACAATTTCAATTTCAATTCAAATTCAATTCAATTCAATTCAATTTTTGTATTCATTCATTGTAAAAGGATCTACTGTTTTGTTTGTATGTGCCTATTTTAAATTTTATTTAATGGTACTTCTTCAGCTGGTCGTACTTGATCCGTTTGCGGTGGTCTTCGTGTTCTACACAATTTTGTTTTTATACCGCAAATATCACGTCGAAATACCAATCCAATGGCAAGACCAATTACGGCAATAATTATTATTCCTATTAATTTTATTCAAAGATATACGAAATTAATTGATGATTCACCCACAAACAAATAAATTTTATTTTTTTAAAAAAATCTTATCTTTTTTTTTACCTATTAATATATTATTAATTGTATTTGTTGATATACCAACGCTTGCCTCTTTTAAATTTTGATTTGTCGTTGGGATTTCATTGGGATTTATTGTTGTGGTTATTATTGTTGTTATTGTCGTTTGATTTATTCCATCTAACAATTTCGGATTCTTAATATTTGTAGAATTTTGTTGTGATTGATCAATTTTTGTACGATTAATTTTTGTCGTATGTTCTGGTAATTTACGACGAATTGTTGTTGATGATTCTGTTGTTACCGATTCATTATTGTTATCTATTCAAATTCCGGAATAAAAGAATATGATTATAATTTTTTTTTTATATAAATTATCTAAAAAAAACAATTATATACCTGTTTTATCAATTGGTTTTTTTGTAATTGGTACAATTTTAATGGTACTCTCTTCGAATGTCGATCCCGATGTCAATTCATAACAGCTAATATTATAATTATCGAAACTGATGACATCAATTGTTTTTAAATTTATACATAATTTATAAATATCATCTTCTGACATATTTGGTATTTTTAAATGTTCCAATTTAATTAATGCATCAAATGCATTTATATTCATCTGTTTGTGTGTGTGTGTATTTGGAAATAATTAATACAATTTATTTAAATATAAGGATTAATTAGATTATATTCCACTTACCTCTTCAAATGTATTATTGGCTAAATTTAAAGATGATAATTCTGATAAATTGGCAAATGTAAAATCATATAATTCAGTTAAATTACATGCAACCATTGACAGAACCGTTAATTCTGGTGCATTTAAAAATGCATCATTTTCAGATTCAGATATTGCCAATGGATTTTCATTTAAATTTAATTCAATTAAATTTATAACATTAATAAATGTATTTGCATCGATTGTTCGTAATTGATTTCTAGCCAAATTAATATATTCTAAACGTTCATTTTCATCAAATGTCTATTGGAAAATTTAATTTTAATTTAACATGAATAATGTGTTTTTTTTCTCTATATATTTAAATAGCATAAAATATTATTTATAACTTACATTAACATCAATTGATTTTATTTGATTATCGTTTAGTAAAATTTTTCTTAAATCTGTACAATTTGTAAATTGATGGGAGTGTAATGTTTCGATTAAATTATGACTTAGATCAATTTGTAAGGTATTAGAAGGTAAATTAATTGGTATATTTGTTAAATTACTATTTGAACAATTAACAAATAATGTACCATCGGTACATTTACAATTTTTCGGGCAATCATATTCATTTATTGGTATATCTGTTGTGAAAAAAATTTATTATTAATTCAATTGGTAAAAGATAAACTTTTATTATTTGAATATGTTAAATTTTTTTACCTATATCATAAAGTGTTTTGATTGTTGTTGTCGTTGATGTTGTAATACTGTATTTTTGAATTAATCCATCATCAGCGGCGATTGATTTATTATTATTATTATTATTATTGCCGCTACTTTGGGTTACACGATCATGATGTTCAGATGCTAGTTGTGATGATTGATTATTTTCATTTTCATTTTCAATTTCATCACCATAATAATCTTCTTCATATTCATCATAATCATTATTATTAATAATTTCTTTTTTATCATTTGTATATTCATCAATGTTTTCAGTTGATTTTTTTCCATTTTCATGACCGCTTACCATATCAACATCGATATCAACCGCATCATATTGATCTTCATCGTTAATCCCATCATTTTGTATGTTTTTACTATGGCTAAAGGGGGTAGAGAATAGAAAAATTTATGAATATAATTATTTTTTTTTGTATTTGTTTTGAAAAGGAAGTGTTAAATATTTCTTTCATTTCTTTTCCAAGTTAATATAAATTATAAAGAGTCAGCAATTAATCATACAAAAATTATCATTGAGAAAATCGTCACAAAATTTGTACAATTTTTTTTTCAGTCATAATAATTATTTTTAACTTTAGTTACTCATATTGTCATTGTCAAAACTGATTAAATCTTTTTTTTTCTGTCCAATAATCAATAATATAACGAATGTTGTATATAAATATACAATTGAAATCACCCGCATCGTTTTAAGATTTTAATTCATTCAATTAAATATATTGATCATTATGTAAAAATATAAATTTTAAACTAAAGATAAACTACTTATATTTATATTATACTCATAATGAATGAAATAAACTCATAATGAATGAAATAATCTTTTGAATGGTTAATTCATTCTTTTAAACATATGTTATTGATAATTTTTTGGGAAGAAAACAAAAACAAAAACAAAAAGGCATGGAATGTAAATAAAAAACAATAATTTTTTTTTTGTTTTTAATCAGATAATTTATCATACAATAATTTTTTAAATATATATAACGAATATAAATCGCGTGTTATTAAATTATAAATGACTGTATACATAACGAAGAATGTTAAACAAAACACTATGTACTGGGTTCTCAATAAAAAAAAAAGGCAGTTGTTATATTCATGATTCTATATTCTAATTCGAAATGAATGTATTGTTTCATTCGCGTTTAAAAAGTTCTATGTAATTTTATGAGTTTTGGAATATTGAAAAATCAACAGATAGGTCATGTAGAGTAATTCCGCTTAAAATTCATCATAGAATTCCACCCACCACCATTATCATACTATCGACACTTTATGGTTGGTATCTTCTAAAACATCCTGTATTTATAAAATTTTTATATTTTGTATATATTAGAGTGATAGTGTGCGATGGTGACCACCGTTTATTTTACACACGTATTCATTTGTTCGTTTGTTCGTTCGTTTATATATAAATAGTACAAAGTACAATGATCAATTATTATAAATATACGGGAAATTCTAAGATAAAGTTATTATTTTGATTTAAATTTTTGTTTTTTATATTAAAAATACGTATTTTTGCGAAAATATTATATGATGTTATTGTATATAACATAAACAATTTTGATGAGGTATTTAAAAAAATTTCACTATCTATAATATATATTAATATATTGGTATATGACAATAAGATTTAAACAAAAAGGAGATGTGATTTGTCATTGATATTATATGCATTATTGATTATAAACCTATAATGATTAAAAACTAAAATGTATATAATCTAATGAATATCAGAAATAATGAGGAGCAATCTCAAGAAAAGTATTCTCAGACAATAAGGCGGTGAAAATATTGAACAATGTAAATAATGTTAATATTATTATATACAGACAGGTTGAAAATCAAAATCGTGTTTTATTACCTACGGAAGACCAAATCTCAGCCAATTTATCCAAGTGATTGCATGAGTTTTGGACCTTTAAATCAGTATATAACTCAAATCATTTAACACCTTTTTCTTCATATATTTCACATTTCAATTTTTTCAATAAATATAGCTTGCAAAATTAAATGTGTTTTTATTTGTTGTTAATTATTTATTTATATAAATCACATTTTTTTTTGTTTTTGCTTTGATTTATTTTACTCCATACATAGTAATTAATATTTAAATAATTAAAAAAAATAAATTAAAATATTTCCAACACGTCTTGGGTTCGCGTTCCTCGTGGCCGGCCATTGTACTTTATCATATATATTATATATAAATTCTTTTCCATAAATTTATGTGTATATATGTAAATCAATCATTATAATGAACAACAAGTAAAAAAAATAAAATAAAATAAAACAGAAATTATGTACATTAATTCAAATGATATATGGCCTTTGTCCTATTTGTTTTAATTTTAAATTTACTATATAATATAATAATAAAATGTACAAAATAAATTAAAAAAAAAATGAGGGGTAAATCAACTTTATATTTATAAATAAATATATATATATTTGCATGACATTGATGTCGATGACTGTATATACGATAACAATATAGTAATAATAATAATAATAATGACGACGATGATGATCACGATAATGATAAATGTTATTCTATCAAATTTAATAGTTAATATTATTTTATATTATATAACAATTAATTTCATTTTGTATTCGTTAATTTTGTATACGAATTAGGTAAATATATTAGTTTAATTATATATATGTGTAATGCGTTTGTAATTGTTTGATAACAATTCGTTTTTCAATTTTTATAATCATCATCATACGTATACATTTTACACGATATCATCATACGTATACATTTTACACGATATAGTGATTGATTGTAATTATTAATAATTAAGTAATTTTAATATTTAATAACTCACGCACATCTTATAAATTATATATATTTTATAATTAGTAATCAAGAAGGAAGGAATATTTAATAATTATTAAGTATATTAATTTCTATCTTGTTTCTGTCTTGTTATTGACAATAATAGCGTAAATTCTGATGTGTTTATGCACAATACACAATTAATATGAATTAATGTTTTTATCATATAGGCAGATCACTTAAAGTTAATACTTGTTACTTGTATATTTATCGATGTAATGATTGTATGTACAAAACACCTATCGCGAGATAATGCAATTATGAAAGTTTTAAATTTCATTTTTTTTTCTTGTATATATAAGAAACATAATCCTTTTTTTACATTCCTCTTAAAACTTACAAAATATTAATTATAAGTTACTTTATCTACTATATACATCTATATATATATTATTTCATAAACATATTTGAATATAACCATATAAGAAATAAAATATTATCTTTATATATATCTCATTCAGCACGTTATCTTACACCAATATTTATTACAACCGCATTTGTCTTGCATATATGATAATTGTCGAATTGCAATAAAAAATATATATTTAGAATACTGCGGCGGGTTTCAATCTTTTTTTTGTCTTTTTTGTTTTCGTTGAGCCTGTTCACCAATTTAATATAATGAACAAAATGAGGATACCTTCTTTTATATAAAAAAAAAAAATTCATTGTCATTTGCGTTTACATTTGAAAAAATGTGAAAAAGATTGATCGTGTCATAGACAACCGGAAGAATTTACGGGCATGTACACGGGCATGTCAACGAACGTTGATCCAATGGTGATAACTCATAAACCAATTAATGAATCGGGTTGAAACCAATTTATTCGGATTCCGCGTCCCTTAAAACATTAGAATGCAAATTCAGTTCGATTCATCCATTGGTTCATGAGTTATTAAAGATTTTCCAAACATACAATAAACATACAAATCTATCAAATATGAGACATTTAGACATTTTATATGAAAAAAAATCTGTCTACAAAAACGTATATTCGTATATATACTTTATTAAAGTGTGCGTTTTTATACATATATATATATAGTTAACAGAGTTACAGACAGATAATTTAAATTAAATTAATCACAACATTAAATATATATATATAAATATAAATAAAAAATATACATGACAATATGTATTTGAAATTTACATAAAAAAAATACAAAATACAATCATGTTTATTTGTATAGATAAAAAGTGGTTTCTCCTTAACCCACAACACAACTAAAAAAAACTCATATTTATTTGTAATGCAATAATTAAGATATTTTTTTTATTTCTTGCATATTAAGGTCGATATATGTACATATAATGATATAATAAACAAAAAATGAATATGCATTTGCTATTTATAACAAGAAGAAAATGTATATAGAATTAATTTATATATAATTTAATGCAGTTTATTGAAGAAATTTATACAATATAGGCATAGAGTTATGTTGTGAGTGTTTATAAATTACAAGACATGTTACATGTTACAAGACATCTATTTATAGTTTAAATTAGTCTACCTTTTTCTACATATACCATATGGAAAAAAAACCAAAACTTTGGAATTATTTCTTATCGTAAAGATTTTCCTGTGGTCGCGGATTTGAGGATAACTCCACAAAAATATATATATTGGATAGCAATGAATTTTCATTTAAATGAACTTAAGAAGTGATAATATTTTTAGAAATGAATAATAAAATCAACCACATAAAAGTTTTTTGATCCTATACAAAACATATTTTACTTAAACTTATTAAATTAAACCAAAATCCAATCATTTTAACTGCCATAACTCACCACAGATATAATGAATTAAAATAATATTATTATGCAAAAACAATGTTAAAATATACAAGACTTTGTTAAACTTGAATTATTAATTCCAAATAATTTACATATTTTATTTAAATATTTTGTTTCGATTCGCGAATGACCTAATATGTTTGTTCTTGTATATATATAGTAGATATAAATTAACAAGGAACGTTTACTTATACTCGTAGATATATAAAGTACACAAACCAATTCTGAAAATTTTATATAGTCACATTTATTGGTTTGGTATATTATATGACAAATTTTAAAATAATATTATACTTATTTGTGGTAATTTTTAAAGAATTTATCATGTATATATGAGATGGTACGATATGTACATATAAATATATATATATGGTAAAGATAAGATAATAATCATTTGATGAGTTTTTCTTTTATTTTGTTAAAAAACATTCAATTTCAATTTTATCTGGATATATACGGGTTTATAATAAATTCTAATGAAGCTGTATGCATATTATGGAAAAGGGATTTCATCCAGAAATATCAATATATAGATGGTATTCCCATAATAAAATAATATATATTGTTATCCATATTAGAAAGTTATTTAAATTAAATTTTGCATATTTAAGTGTATATACTATACAATTTTTTGATTTTAACAATAAGTGATTCTATAATTGATGTTTGTTATTTGACTTCATAAAACATAATTTGTATAATTTGTCTTGTATATATAACAATCAATATTTTAAATGTAATTGAAAGAGTTTAAATTGATACAAAAAAAAAAAAAATATTGGGTTATATATATTTTTATTTTGTTTTTGAATTTAATGTGCATTAACTTTTCAAGATTGATATCTAATTGATTTTTTTTTTAAATAAAATTTTCCTCTTATTTAAATTATAAATTTCCTTAAGTCCAATTCTTTAGAAAGTACAATAGAGTTAGAAAAATTAATGAGATTTGAAATAAATACTATATATAGAATTTATAAGTTATAGAACATTCAAAATATAGTTCGGTCTTTGTGTCGTCCGATGGAATCGCATTCTTTATATATTTTCATATACAAATGTTATTGAATATATCAATAAATGATATATAGAGGAAAGGAATTTATTATAATTTTCTCAAGTGTTGTCAAATTCAATTTTCACACAATAATGTGAATAAAAATTTAAAATAACCAAAAAATTAAAATAAAATAAAATTTACATATAATTATTCAAATTGAAATACACAGGATGTTCTGTTTTATCTCTAACAGATCGAAATATCTTTTTCTTTTTATTTTGCCAAAAATTTGTTCTTGCAGCTAAAGTACCGTTAGATTACGTTTGTCTTTTCAAAGAAAAAAAACATTGGATTTCGCAAAAACGAAACCGAAACTCCTATAAAAGCAATATCTGAAACATTTCTGAAAATAATTCAATAATGAAAGGCTTTCAACAGAAAAAAAATGGTTTTTTGCATTCGACAAACGCCTTCTCTATTGTTGATTTCAAGATTTCTTTTAATTTATTTAAGGTGTCGTAAATTCGTATGAAAAATGTGTAAGTCTGTCTGCAGTTTTGATTTTTAAACAGAAGGAAAAAATATTTGATTCCTGTGATGCTGTGAAATAGGATTAGAACCGGCAAATTTTTGCGAGAATTTCAAAGTTAGATGAATTTATTCGCAGTATTCACACATAGAGTGGGTTTTCTTATATAAAAAACAGTTTACATTGAACCATATTTTTGAACGTAAAGATCGAATCACAGAATTGAAATACATATATTGAATGTAAAATATCCATATTATAATAAATTACATTCATTACAATTACATATCATGAATGAATTTGTATTAGTATTATTATAACATAATTATATGGAATGTAATAATTAAATTGCTTTATTAATATCTATATATATATATATATATATAATTGGTCTATTACATAGAGATCAAGGATAACGAGAACAAGTGACTGATAGTTTTTTTTTTATCTATTATATTTAGAATACATTTTTTATTATTGTTCTTAAAGTGGATTTTTTTTTATTTCTTTAATTATATACTTGTCATTATATATAACTCTGTGGTGTAAATGTTAAAAAATGCCAACCTAAAATTCTAACGACATTTTGTGGTCGTGGGTTCGAATCCTACTGAATGCATAAAATATGTTTTGTGTTTTCGGTTATTTTTCGAATCTGAATTTTAACACAGAGTTGTATTTTCCGCTTGCGGTTGGCTTGCGGTTGCGGTTGCGATTGATTACCGACACCGTAAAGGCACAAATTAATGAAACTAACAACAGAAGGCTGTTGCTGGACGCTAAAACCAGATTGTTGGTTGTACAGCGAAAAATTTCTTTATTTAGACTTGTCATTGTGATGGCTGGTGAAAGACAACCCTCACCGCTATTCGAAACATAAATCATAAAAAATGAAATCACATTTTTATCTTTACCCCAAAAAAAAAACGAATAAAATCAATTGATCAATTAATGAAACAAAAAAAAATCACTTTGATATGGCCAAATGATAATAATTTCTTCATTATATATACTATATATAGCTATCAATATTATGAAAATATATATATTGATATTATAATATATATGTATAAGAAATGATATGATATAAAAATATTTAACGTATAGGTATATTATATATATATATATATATATATATATATATAAAGCAACGAAAACCGATTAATAATAATTACATTATTGAGCATATTCATATATATATATATAGAGTTATACAAATACCAAAAAACAAACTAAAATATATTATCGATACAAAATCAATAATTATTACATCATAGGTTCAAAAAAAAAAAACAAACAAAAATTACTAATAGGCATATGAACTGAAATTTTGGTAAACGTAACGTAACAAATTTTGGAAATTATCATTATATTATTATTATTTGGTTTGCTGGTACTTTGTGCGTTGTTATCGCTTGTGTTTTATATACATATATCAAATTACATTACACTTGCGGGTATATAATATAAAAATATTTCTTTTTTTTTATTAATAATCTCTGTATATTTTTATGATATGATAAAGTATAAAGTATATATTAAAAGGAGAAATATATTTCTATATAATATACCAATATAAATAGGTTTTTTTTTTGTTTTTTACCTTTTGCGGTGGTAATACAACACACATATTCATTTTCTTTAATTATATTTTTGTATGAAATTGTTTGCGATTTTTTTTTGTGTGTACTTTGAATTGTCTATTATCTTGCCAAAAATTTACATTAAATTTTTTGGTAATGTGTTTCGTATAATATTTAATTTACTATAAACACATATATATATATATATAGGTTTTTGGTGGGTAAAAAAATATTTGTTAAAAGACAAAAAAAAAGTATTAAATAACAAAACTTCTTTTTTTTTTAGTTCCGTTCATAAAAGCAATATATTTTCTGTAAAAATTAATATATATTTATATATTAATCATTCAAAATATTAGTAGTAATTTAATATTATACAAAATCCATAAAGTGAAATTCATAAAATAAATAATAAATTATTGATGATTGGTTTGTAACCACAATGTGTGTAATGAGTAATGATTTTTTTTGTAATTCATTGACGAAATTGTTTCATATTCATAACTATTGTATGGTTAAATAAGATTTTAATCAATGAAATAATGGCTATATGTAATTGTTTAAAAAGGAAAACAATTATCATATGTGTTGGTTTAATTTTCTAATTCCAATTCAGACAATTTATGATGATGAATAATTGATGGTTGTATAAATAACAATTAAACTGTATATACATTCTAAATATCTGAATGCAATATAATTAAAGCAATATATAGAAATATAGTTTAGAAAATATATTTACTTTTAATGAGATAACCAAAATATATATAATACAAAAAAAAAAAGACAGTGATTGTAAAAGCTATATTTATATTAAAATAAAAAATACCATACAGATCATTGAACCATTATTAGCTTATATATATTAAACAATTCTATGCATTCTTATTGATATAGGACTGTATTATTTGATCAATTTGATTGATTTGAACTAAACATAAATTCAATTCACTGATAACCACCTATATATCTTTGTATCATCGTCAAATCAACGACACTTTTCACTGTTTAGTATAGATATGAATGACCTAACAACTTGAAGAAAAAAAAAGAAGCATTCTGACAAGATTTTGAGGTAGTGATCCGTATGCGGCGGATTCTTATACGGAATATACGAAATTTGATTTCTATATTTTTTCTTTTTGTTATTTTTAAATTGCACACGCCTAGAATTACATATTTTTCTTATGTGATTAGTCTTAATTATACCGACACAAAACCGATAATAAAAAATCATCAAAAGGTAATTTTTTTTCCCAAAACACAACATATAAATCGTCAATTTATGTCAATTTGTGTTTTTTTTTATAAAGAATGAGGAATTTGCGCGGTTATTTGAATCTCTAGATCAATAAGTTTTTATAATGGGCTCTGAAATTCTAACGAAATTTTAGGGTCGTGGGTTCGAATCCTACTGAATGTTTTGTGTTTTCGATTATTTCTCGAATCTGAATTTTAACACAGAGTTGTATTTTCCGCTTGCGTTTGGTCGTACTGCTAATTACCGACACCGTAAAAGACACAAATTAAGAAACTAACAAAACAGAAGGCTGTTGTTGGACGCTAAAACCAGATTGTTGGTTGTATAGCGAAAAATTAATTTTATTTTAATGGGCTCTAATCGGAGTAAATGTTTTTTGGACAAAAATTGTTGATTCGTCAGTTATCCACCTGAAATTGTTTTTTTATTTCAATTTATAAAGGTATTTTTAAAAGATATTATTGAATTTTATATAATAAAATATTTTGATGATATTTTGAATGGATCAATTTTGATTTGTTCATTTCGTTCATATACTTATATAAATGATGAATGTGATTTATCTATATGTTGATTTTATTTTTTTATTTGACTTTGAAATGCTTTATTAATTTATTATCGCATCATCAGTTCAATGTTCGTCGTATGCGTGTATATATGCGATACAGTAATATATTTCTATAATATTTCATTTTTCGATATCGATTTTTTGGTATATAATTTAATTTTGATTTTAATTATGTTAAAAATTAATATGTGAATGTTAAATTTTGATATGAAATTTATAAATGATCATTTTAGAGAAGATACTTGTTAACAGTTACAAGAAACAATAGGAAAATAGCAAAAGAAATTTTATTAAATTTTAAATTAATTCAATCAATTCGTCACTATTCACAATTTGTTATTTTTTTTAAAAGAAAAACTCCTTTACAATTTACAATAAATTAAAATTTATTTAAAAATTTTTTACCTGTAAGAAAAAAAAATAAATAATATTTTGGTTTGTTTTCAAATTCAAATAAAAAAATTCTATTTTTTTTTTACCTTATCGTTAAAATTGCATAAAGTACAAAAATTAATCCAATAGATTTTTTATTAAACATTTTGTTTGATTTGGATAATCGCTTGATGGTTTTGTGTTTGTGTGTTGAATGAATAAACTATAATTTTATATACTTATCGATCAAATAATGACTAATTTTGTTTTTTTTTTTTGCTTCTAATGTATATTTATTATTATTTATATTTTATGCACTTTGATTTATTTATTCATTAGAATATCACAACACACAAAAAATACTTTTCTATATTAGCAATATTAGTTATAAATTTATTATTACATTTATTTTCTGTCTATCTACCAAATAACCTCACAAAAAAAAAAAAAAAATCAAACAAAAAAACCTTGCCGAAAAAATTATGTTATGAAATTTTTGAAACACTTTAAAATAAAATATTGTTATTGATGATAAGGTGAATTGAATTGAATTTTTTTTTTTTTTAATGTTGTATATTAATAAAGAAAAAAATTAATAAATTTTATGCACTGCTTTTTTATACATACGAAGACACCGAACAAATCAAATTGGGCGACGACGACGACGACGACTCCGACAATATTCAATATATATGCAGGTGTTTTAGTTTGGTATTTAATTTGAATACTGAGTATATATTTTTTTTTATCACAAAAAACAAAATAAAACCATTTATTAGTTGGTTTTTATTTTTTTTTTTTTCATTAAATTTTCGCTAATTGAATCATATCAATTTTTTTGTTTTTTTTTTTTTAATTACATATTACTTCGTTTATCTTATCATTTTTTTTTTCATTTCTTATCTATCTGTTTTCAGTGTGTGTTGTTACAGCAAATATTCATATTTAAAAAAAAAAGAAATGTGTATTTACTCCACGCACATGAATTTATTTTTTCATTTTTTTTTTATGCCACAATATATTGATAATTATGATTTCACGATCTATTTTGTTTTTATAACTTGTCTTAACATTTATATATCAATTGCTATATATATATATATGAATGCAATACATAACAAATTTTCTTCTACTTCTTCTTTTGTTTGTTTTTTTGCATATAAATTTGCAAATATTTAAAATATATATAAAAAAAGTATTTTAAATTATTTAAAATTCAATAAATTTTTCTATAAATACATTTTATTATATATGAAAAAAAAAATTTAAATTGTTATATATCATATCGTAGATCGTATATATAATAAACAAATAGTCAATAAATTTTACAAATATATATATATATATATCGTGGATATCGAAAATGTATCTCTAACCGTTCTTGTTTGTTATATATATTCAAGTTTAGTGTTTGGTTTAGTGATGCTATTTTTGTATTTATTTCTTTTTTTTTTATTTAATATTTATATTTGTACTTGTATGTACCACCACCGTTTCTATAAATATATATTATGTATTATAATAATAACCATCACCGTTGACGACCAGCTGATGTTTATTATAACAATTGTTAAGCGGCACACGTAAATAATCTTCTATTATACAAGGTTGAAAAAGGCGGCAATGCATTTTATAATTTAGTTAATCGTCTTTTTCTCATTTTATTTTCTTCTTTTTTTGTTTTCTGTTGTTCTGTTGGAAATAAATATGGAATATTATAGTATTCAATATTTTTTATAGTTTTTTTACTGAAACAATTTTTTTTTTATTTAAATGATTAGCAAACACAAAAACAATTTCAATGTTTATTATATACGGATGTCACTGATAATATATATATATATTTATGCTATTTAGTTATGATATCAAAAACAAAACAAAAATTGTATAAATTGAATACTTAAAATCACTCTCTCTTAAAAAACATGATATATGCAAATATATTAATGGTTATTCGTTTCGTTTTTTATCGAACAAATATGATTAATTTATATTACTTGCAACAAAATGTATTTATAATTTACACCGCATCATCGATCCATATATATATTATATTGACATTGACCTGGTCACACATTCACATTATATATAAATATATTTTAACATCGTTTTTTTTTTTTATTTTAAAATATCACGCAAATTTTTTTTTCAATTTAATATTTCCACTTTAAATTATTTATAAATTATTTTCCATATACAATACAACATTTTTAAAATGTTTTATTTTTAAACCGTTCACAAATCTTTCTGTATTTATAAAACATATATTAATTAATTAAAATACAGATTAAAAGTAATTTTTTTTTTTTTTAAATGAACAACAGAAAATGTTGTTGTTTATTTAATTTGTATATAGTATTTTAATATCACAACTGTTATTACGGGTAATACAACATAAACTACTACTGGTAGTTCGTCCGCGATTCAATCAAATGATCCCCATATATCATCATGTGTGTAATGTGGGATAATTCTATATAGCAAAATAAAATATATATCCACTATAGCATATACTATGATACTATATAGACATAAAATACTATACAAAAAAAAAATAAACCTAACCATATGCGTTTTTGCCTCTATATATATGTTATATATATATATATATATATTCGATTCATATATTATTATAAAAATGAAATATATGTATACGAAATACAACTAACAATATTTATTATATATACTCATACATATGTTCATTGTTCATTGTGAATATAAATATATATATATATATATATTTGTACATATTTAATATATTCCAAAAACAAATTTTTATATAATATTTTATTGAGTTTTGTGTATATAGGTTTTTATTTTTATTTGATATACAAACACAGTGCATTTCTTTGTTAATCAGAAGCAGGTGTCCGTCGGACGAATTTCTTATAATCGAAGTTTTACTTATAATGTGCAATCATATATGCACCATTTTGAAATCACCAAAAATAATTTACTTAAAACAAAAACTCATTGTAATGATTTTAAAGTTCTTGTTAATATACAAAATTTTAATTCATTCATTGTCTAAATCACATTTTAATTTAGTATATTTTATTAGCATATCTTAATTTTTTCATATCAAATTTAAATAGTTTTCATTAGCCAAATTCATCTTTTCCTTTTCCATATCAATTGTTTCTCATGAATAACGTTTCCATATAAAAATCTAGCCATATACAAAAACCTAAGTTTTCCATATGAAAATCTAATTTTTCCATATAAAAATCTAACTTTTCCATATGAAAATCTAACTTTTCCGTATGAAAATCTAACTTTTCCATATAAAAATTTAACTTTTCCTTACCAAACTAAAATTTTTCCAACTTTTCCATATGGAAATCAAACTTTTCCATATAAAAATCTAACTTTTTCCATATATAAAAATCATACCTTATAAAATTCTAAAGCATATAGTATAAGTAAATCCATATATTGAATACAAAAATCTTTAAGTTATTCATTGCTTACAGCGTTTGAAAATTGTCTATCCATTAAGATTTCCCATTATCGCTGGCTGTGGAAAATTGGTATTCCTGTAACTCGTGCAGAAATGTTTCCCCCCATCATCGACGACTAAGTTAAAATGAAATGCACAGTATTTTTTTATTAAAATATATACAACAAAAAAAATATTACAACAAAATTCAAACCGACAATGATAAAAATGACGACGATGATAGTAATATACATATGTATATATATATTTTTTATTATCACATATATATGAATATTTATTATTATCATTTATTATATATCTATACGTTCGTTAATATACCATTCATTATTTTGTATAGAAATTTCCTATATGGAAAACCTATTGATAGATGAATAACAAAATATACAATACAATACAATGAATGGTATATTCTCTCAAAAACATATATACAACAACAAATAACACATGTACAAGACATTGTAAAACAAAATTTTTGTTTCATATAGTTTTTATATTGTGCCTTTTATTTCGTTGTTTTTGAAAAATGTTGTTATAACAACACATTTATATAAAATGTTGTATGCACACTCATATATTATTTTTATATCAAATATTTTATACAAAGATTTACACAGCATCTTATTATATACGATCTTATACTCTGCCGCTGTACCAATTTTTTTTTCTCTGGCTGCGTCACATATATATATAGCCGTATGAATTGTGCGAGATGAATTAAATGAATATAAATATATACCATATATACGAGTATCTTTATATAAAGGGTGATAAATATATATATATGAATGTGTTATATAATTGATTGAATTGAAATGTAAAGCTTGACTGCATGTATTTTATTTTTTTACTATATGAGAAGTTTTGTCTGGGAAAAATTTTGGAAAAGTTCCAAAAAGAGGAACTCAGCACAGTGGACGCGATTTATTGTTTTCTGTATTAAACAGAAACGCTATATTAAGTTAAACTTCATTTGAATAGCGGCTTTATTGGGATCTGTTGTCAAACCCAAGGTATCCTTAATTTTAAGGACTCAAAAACATAGGGAAAATGGATCTATTATTGTCCATACTTTATTTTTAATCGTTATTAATAATATAATATGTGATTTTTGACAACGATTAAATATTCCTCCAAAAATATATCGAGATTATAAACCCCCGGAGTCCAACGAAACTCTTCTCCAACTATGTATATAGATATATTCTAACAGCAAATTTTACTTTTTATACAAAATCATATGCAAATTTCAATACTGCCTTTAAATTAAATTCCATATACATTTATTTTGTTCTATAAAAATATATCCTAACGATTATGTTTTTATGTGTGGCATTCCCTTGAAAAAAAAAGGAAAAAAAACTAAATTTATATTATAAATACCGGTTGGTTTCGTTGGTTTTGTTTTGTAATTACCCTCCTGTGTGTGCATATGTATATAAATAAAATATCCATAATTTTTTTATTTTTTTTTTCATTGCAAATGATATTAAAAAATATGAAAAAAAACCTTAAAATTGTACAGTCATTGTATGTTCGGAATATTTGTTATGTTATATGATGTCGTCATTAAAATGGGCTAGTATCTATCTAAATTTATATACCATATAATGCTATTCTCATTCTATAAACATATTCAAATATATGTACGTATATTTTATTTATATACAATATTTGCCGTTTTGTGGTAAAGAAAACAAAAAACAAAAAAAAAAAATCATTTTACGCAGTCATCCTGAATCGCTAGACTATCCAAAAATGTATATATTCCATAAAATATATTGTTGTTGGTTACTGGTTGTTTCACTATTTATATATCTATATAATATGATGATATGGACCATATATCCATATATAGATTTTTTATTCATCTTGTCTGCGATTCAATCAAGAGCCGACCGCATATATGTATATACATATAGTTTTTCAGTTATATTTTTTTGTTATATAAACGCAGATTTATCAATTTACTGAAAAGAAATTTCGCGGATATCGTTTTGGATTTTGTTAACATAACAAAATCTGTTTTTTTTTTTTTTTTTAATAATTATGTACGACCACACGCGAATCAAAGTTTGGTTTTATTGTTGTTTTTAAGATACAATTTTAGGCGCCGTTTATATATCATTTCGAAAACCATGATTTATTTAACATACGAAACTTATCATAATCTATAATAAAAAGAGTAATTATTAATGGATAATTCATAAATTAATGATCATTTTTTTATCATTGAAAAATCATTATGATTCATATTATTTGAGTTTTACCATCGGAAAATTATTAAAATCATTTTCCAATACCGTCCTATGTTTTTTTTTTGGTTTATTTCTGATAACCACATTATATTTTAAGGTACCTAAACATTTTGCTAAACATTCATATCCTTTTAAAAAATACATATACGATTATATTTGCAAAATCCAATATCAATATCAAAGATGTTATAATTTCATTCAGAAGAATATATTTGAATATTCATTTACTTTGTTTGTTAACCATATATATAAAAAACCCCATCTAATCTATATAATATATAAAACATCCATCCATGTAATATAATAAAACATTTTTGTTTACATCTGCTTATTTTGTACAATACAAAAAAAAATAAATAAAAACAAATTAAATAATTTTCTTTGATCTTGTTAGATAGCCTTATGCGAATGAATATGTATGAATAACATAACCAGATTCTTATGTTATATAAATATTATAAAAAAAAGGATGTGCAAAAAGAAAACAAAAAAGAAAAAAAATTGCACAATATCCATAATAGCAAAACCATATGATTAAATTTTATTCTTTTGATGTAGCGTGAACAGAGGCTATTGTTCGTTTGTTTTTTTTTCTTCTATATATCGAAATGTGTTTTTCCTTCTTAAAATCATACATATGTTACATTATTTTTTTCTTAATCAACGATATCTTGTATTGTACGCATAGTAATTCAAATTCAGATAATTCAGTTTCAAATACCAATTTTTAGGGGAATAAAATATATGTTATTATTCATGAATATCATTTAAAAAAAAATGCAAGGTCAATGCAATGCGTTTATTGAAATTCTGATGGCTATAAAGAACACGAATTCAAATGTAAAACAAAAAATTACTATAAATACAATTATATATATATGTATATTATTGAAAAAAGAATTTGTTTTTGATGGGGTTACGTTAACGAAAAACAAATATATGTTTTTTCATAAAATTCTTTCATTTATATATATGCATGCATACCCGTATATAATACATCTGTAATTCAGATTCTAAATGCTTAATATTATAGATAGATATAGTTCGAATTAAATGTAATATGAATATTAAAATCAATTAAAAAAATTTTACTATAGATATAGTGAATTACTTCATGAATGTGGTTGGCTCATAATTTGAAGAATTGTGGATTTAACAATCCCCAAATTCATCACCATAAAAGTACGGTGATTGTGATGAATATTGTATGGGCTATCCAATAAATCCAAATCCAAAGATTTTTAAGTTTATTAAGAAAACAAACAAAATCTATACAATTGTCTTGAAAAATATATGTAAAAGATTACGAGATGATAAAAATAATTGTATATATATAGAATTTATATATTTATTTTGTTATCATATATTATATAGGCGACGACAATTGACTTTATATTGGATGAGATGAGGATGAGATATATATTGGATGAGATATATTGGATGAGATGAGATATATATATGATATATAAAACTGTTGTTTTTTTTATTTGTAATCTTCAATTTATATATTGATTAAAAGGTTATCTGCATATACTAGTTATACTGATAATCAGTTCACCGACATCACTTTTTTTTTCTCTGTTTTTATATATATACATTTCTCTACGAAAAGTAAATAAAATGTTATCACTATATAAATATATATACATTGCACATGATGTGCACAAATGCAATATGTGCAGCTTAATCGAATCTGAATGTATATTGTTTTGACTAAATTTGTTGATTGGATCAGAAAGATGTTTGATTTGGAATTTATATCAACATATGTTGGAACTCAAGATAAGAAATTATATCGACATTTCGTGATCTAAATTAAAAAATATGATAATCGTCTATCGTAATTTCAGACGATTAACGTTGCGATTGTCGTTTTTACTCATGCTTCCGGCTCAGAATAACAATGAAAACGGAATATAAAAGAGAGTTCCATTAGTTATATTATAAATTCTTATCGCACAAAAGAATTATCAAAACAAATTTCCGGAAAAATATGGATATTTTGATTGAATTCTTTGCATTTTAATCAATCAAGATGAAAATTGTAATACTGCAATACTTTGATCGATATCTCAGCTATATATATATATTAAAATATTTAAATTAAATATTAGGTTGTGTAAAAAGGATTGATAATTTTTTTTACAAAATTCAAACGATTTTTTTATATATTTCAAATGAACTTTATTAAACCAAATATGCGCCGTTTTGATCGATGACCCTTTGCTATTTTTCTGGTAAAGACATTATTCCATCACTGTAGAACTTCTGTGTTTTCTGGGCAAAAAAGTGATCCAAGTGCATTTTGCAGTCCTCTGCGCAATTTAATTTTAAACCATTAAGGGAGTTCTGCAGAGGCCGGAACAAATGATAATCTGAAGGTGCAAGGTCCGGGCTATATGGTGGATGCATTAAAACTTCCCAGCCAAACTCTCTCAGTTTCTGCCGAGTCATCAAAGATGTGTGTGGTCTGGCGTTGTCATGATGGAACACAACACCCTTTCGATTGATTAATTCTGGACGTTTTTTTTTAATCTCGTGCTTCAATCTTGTTAATTGTTGACAATAGAGATCGGAATAAATGGTTTGACCGGGTGCTAGTAATTCATAATGAACGATTCCTTTCCAATCCCACCAAACATACCGCATTACCTTTCTTGCTGTTAATCCAGGTTTTGCTACTGTTTTAGGAGCTTCACCCTTCTTGGACCACGATCTTTTTCGTACATTATTATCGTATGTGATCCATTTTTCATCACCTGTAATCATTCGCTTTAAAACTGACTCGATTTCGTTCCTTTTAAACAGCGTTCGGTTCATTAAATTGTTTTGTGTTAATTCATGTGGTACCCAAACATCGAGCTTTTTCTTGTATCCAGCCTTTGTCAAATGGTTTAAAACTGTTTGGTGATGGATGTTTAGTTCTTTAGCGATATCATGACTGCTTACGTATCGATTTTCTTCAATTTTTGATATGATTTCATCGACTTTTACAGTGATTGGTCGACCAGAACGTGGTGCATCTTTGACATCAAAATTACCGGAACGAAATCGTGCAAACCATCTATAGGCTGTTAATTTTGATAAAGTTCCTTCACCGTAAACTGCACAAATTTGTTCATGTGCCTGCGTTGCATTTTCACCTGTTTCATAATAAAATTGTAAAATGTATCGAATTTTTTCACTAATTTCGCTCATCTTTAATGCACTACAACTTTTAAATGACTAAACAAATTTAATTTTTTTTTTTTTTTATCTACGAAATGTCATCTTTCGAACATATGTTAGTGTTACCTGATCAGATTAGTACTACTTGAAATATTCAATTATAATGACATCTATTCATAAAAATTATCAATACTTTTTCGACAACCTAATATATATTTTATTTATAATTTTTATTATTATCATCATCATGATATAGAATATTTCATTTTCCATTCCAATGAATTGACGAATTTATAGATTGATTTCATTTCTTGAGTTTTTTTTTCAATGTTTGTTTTTGTACAAAAAAAATTAAAGAGTAAACAAATACAACGTTTTATACTATACATAAAGCAAATATATTGTACAAATTATTACGTTAGCATATTATAATAGTATATAAAATGGGAAAACCAACCTTGACTTACAATTCAATTGGACTCTATAGACGCAACAATATATACTATATAGTAATAGTATAGTGTAGTAAATATTCAATTAGATAATCTTTTTTTTTACTATATATATTTATATATGATGTTTTTTATGTTATAAATTTATTCTATTAATAATATTCATTTATAATTTAGTATTGTAATGGCGGTGATTTAGCTGATTATTTAACCCAAAAAGGTACATTAAGTGAGGATACAATTCGTGTTTTTCTATGTCAATTAGGTAAATTAATTTAAATTAAAAAATTTATTAACATAAAATGAAATAATCTATAATATGAATTCTGATGACTTATTTTTTTTATAATAGCTGGTGCAATGCGAGCATTATTTGCAAAAGGAATTGTTCATCGTGATTTAAAACCACAAAATATTTTATTACAATATATTTGTGATTCACCATCACCATCAGAGATTACCTTGAAAATAGCTGATTTTGGATTTGCTCGATTTTTGCAAGATGGTAATATGGCAGCAACTTTATGTGGTTCACCAATGTATATGGTAATTATTAAATTAAAATTTTGATTTGATCGTATTTAATAATTTTTGTAACATTGTAATATTTGTAATACATTAATATATAAATATAGGCACCAGAAGTTATTATGTCATTGCAATATGATGCTAAAGCTGATTTATGGTCATTAGGAACAATTGTATTTCAATGTTTAGCCGGACAAGCACCATTTTTAGCTTCAACACCACAAGAATTAAAAAATTTCTATGAAAAAAATGCAAATTTAGCACCACAGTAATATAAATTATTCATTTATTTTATTCAATTCAAATCATTTTTAAATTATTTAGTAATACATTTTTTCAATTTTGTATCAATCGTGTAGAATTCCAGCGGGTACATCAAATGAATTGTGTGATTTACTAATGGGTTTATTACGAAGAAATGCAAAAGATCGTATGACATTTGATAATTTCTTTTGTCATGCATTTTTACAACGACCTAGAATACCTGAAACACCTGGTATGGGAAAAATATTATTGAAACTTCATTTATATAATAATAATAATTCGATGAATAATTGAAATTAATGCTTTATATCCATTTTTTTTATTATAGTATTACCATCAGCAAATGTTTCAAATGTTCCGGTATCACCAGTAATGCAACAACGAATAAATTCGCTACAAACAAATACATTAGGTAGTTATAATTTAGATTTTGTAGTAAATTATTTAATTGGAATGGGATGATGTAATAATAAATTTGCTAAGAATATTTAAATTCATAAAATAATTAATTGAGTTAAAAGAAATAATGGTTTTTGAAGAAAATATACGCTTCCATTCATCAATCATCGATCGTTCGTTTGCACTTAAACCGTTTAATAATAACGTTAATGTTTGTGTTTTTCCCTTCAAATTTTCCATAAATTTATTAAAAATTAACGAATGTTTTTAAAAAACTAATTTTCAATTTGTTTTCGTGTAGTCGGAGCCGAAACAATTGTACCCGGTCATTTAACTGGCAATAGTAATCAAAGTTCAACAAGTAGTCCAGAAAATTCAGATGATTTTGTATTGGTACCAAATAATATACCAATTGATCAGAATACGTTGAATTACGAAAGAAAGTAAGATTGTTTGTTTGTGTTTTTTTTTTGCTATATAATAGTTTATGTTTGTTATAACATTTTGCTTAATTTAGATATAGTCGAACGGCTACACAAGCAAGTCCACCGCGTCCCAGTAGTTTACCAATATCTGAACCTAAACTAATACCAAACCGAAGAGTAACTACACGAACACAGTCACCACCTAAAGTAAGTGATGATTTCATGAATTAATTCATATTTTGGTTGTGTTTTTGTGTTAATTAATTTTATTAATCAAATATTTATTTATTTATTTTTAATAATATAGTCCGTACCAAATGCCATTCCACGATCACAACCGATTAGTATGAAACGTTCTGAACATAGAAATAGTAACAATAATATAAATTCAATATCACCACCGGCCGTACAATTTGCAATTGGTACCCCACCGGGTGGTGGCAATCGAAGACGTTCAACATCTGGCGGTTCATTATCGGAAACCCCACCGCCACCATGTACATGGCAAATTAGTCCATCAACGCATCAATCACCATTACGTCGATCCGGAACAACATCACCGATATTACCAAGTACTTTATCAAAATTACCTGCTCTCGGCAGCCCCACATTATTTACGAGAAAAAATAATATACATCTATTTTCACATCATTTACTTCAACATAATATCAATAATAATAATTACAATAATAATATTAATAATAACAATGCAATTAATAATAATAATATTAATAATAATACCATTAATAATAATAATACTCATATATTGGGGCAGCGAGCATTTACATTACCAGAAATAGGTGCTAGCGGTGGTGGTGGTCTACATAATTTATTACATGATGGTTTAAATATTCATGATCAACCGATAAGTTTTCATGCACCAGAGCTTCCAGCTGAAACCTTATTAGATCGTGAACACAATGAAACGTTAGCTAAATTACATTTTGTATTGGCGTTAACCGATTGTATATTGGAGGTGGCCGATTCACGTTGCGCACCATTTTCGGTATTAATGTCCGCCGAATCCCAACCACCAACACCACATGCACCTGAACGTTGTAGTCGTTCCGAACGCTTGGTTTTATTAGTTAGGTACATATATACATGATCCATTTTAATATATGAATTTAATTTAATAATTTAATAAATTTGTATTTTATTTTTTTCATAGAGCATTACAATTATTATCGTCCGGTTTAAATTTAGCCTCACAACAATTACAAGATGGCAATCTAAAACCATCGAATACGGTTAAAGATGGTGAGGCTCATACTTTTTACGTATAAACTCGTTAATCCAATTGTTTTTTATTAAATAAATACTAATTTGGGTTTTCTTTATTAATTTATAATTTTATAGTATTATCAACAATGAATTCAAAATATAGAAAAACATTAAGTGAATCGAAAAAATTAAATGGTACAGGATTATTACAGAAAGCTAGTACAAATAATATAACTGCTGATAAAATATTATATGATCATGCAATTCATATGGTAAATTTTTAAAACAAAAAACAAAAATTTAATTATAAGAACTATTATTTATTTTCTTTTATTATTATTATTTTTAGTGTCAATCGGCTGCTTTAGATGAATTATTTGGAAATTCTGAAGATTGTTTTATGCGTTATCAAACAGCACAAATTTTATTACATTCATTGGCACAAAAATGTAATCATCCACAAGATAAAAATTTGTTATCAAAGTGTAAGTTTTTTTTAGTTTTATTAACCTAAAGAAAGGAAATATATTTTTGGATTTTAATTTTGAAAATTTTTCAAATTTTAATAGACAAAAATGCGGTAGAACGACGGCTATTTATATTGCAAGAACAAGGTTATATTTATAAAACTGAAGAATTATCATAGGATTTATTTCGTTGGTGAGTACGTACATACACACATTTTTTTTATTTTTCTATATATGAAATTGTAAACACATTGTTTATGTTTATATTTTATTAAGTAAATACACAAACCAAAAAACAAAAAAGGAAAATTCGATATTTTTCATCGTCTTTATATGCGCATTTATTTATTTATTTATGTATGTATATTTATTTTTGGGGAAATGGAAAATTTTTCATATTAATTACAATGAAATTCTTTATTTTATTGGTATGTTAAGTTTAAAGGTTTGTTTTTATAATAATTTATAATGACGAATGATGAAAATTTTCCAAAGATTTTCCACAAAATATTATCTAATTTTATATTTAATTTTTGCAAATAGATTTTTTAACTATTTTGATAGGGTTAAAAAACTGTTAAAAAACAACGTTTAAATTCTTATTTTGGTAAATTATAGTGATGCAACACATCCTAGCGTTTCTGAACCCTAAATATTGTATCTGACTCAATTAAACTTTCTCTATAGATAAATATTATTATAGTTCGATATCTTATGGTTTTTTTATCTATTCCTTTAAATGAGTCTTTATTTGATAAGTCCGCATGCATTTTATAATAATGTACACGCACAATTAAAAAACATAAAATGGAGTCGATCATTCGATCCTATCATGATATATGTTTTTTTTTAATTGCATATTCCATTAAACTTGATATTTTTAAATCTAGTTTTAAGTCTTGCGAACATCAGTTTTGATTAAAAAACATTGAAATACATAATATTTAATTGGATATGTTATAGTTATAGATTTGTATATTATATATAGATTTATTTAACATATATATATTTAGATATTTCTACTCTATATATACATTTGTTTGTATATACCATATATTCATATAATACATAAATGAAGTACATGCATCCATTACTGAAAATATTTTACATTCATTTAGATTTGTAGATATAAAAACGAATAACTACTAAATGCATATTCAATATATATACCTTCTTTAAATATATATGTCTGTAATTCTGTATATATCTTAAGCATGAATATAACGAGTAAATATAATTAACCTATACCCAATACATTGCAAATGTAATCATTATCAAATGAAATACAATTGATTTTTAGGTATTAAACCAAAATAATTATTTTCTGTATACATACAATTATACTGTATATATACTACTCTAACCACTATAATATCGGACACCTGCTATTTTATTCGTATGCTCGACTTTGAGATGCCGCGAAAGGACTTTAAACAATAATTTTTTAATACTTCCAATTTTATTTCGTAAAATGATGGTTTTAGTTAAGTAATTGCGCAGACAGAAGTAAAAAATCTTTTAAATTCAATTAGTTATGGAATTTAATTCAAAATGATTCAATTTCACAAAAAAAAAACTTTGACCATTATAATATCGGACACTTATATAATACGCCACTAATCACCCTTGTAATGCCTCCTTTGGCCTATATGACACCATTCTTTCTCTTAGACGTGGTATTTACTAAGTTTTTGCATTCATCCGGTGCTTTTGTGTTCCTCATTTCAATGATTTTTCCTTGGAATTCTTCACCCCTTCAATTGTAACTTTCATATCATTTATTTAGTTTGTTTTATTAATGCCCACCACGATTCTATTGAACTTAAATCAGGACTTGAAGATGTCCATTTCTAAAAGTGGATTTCTAACCCGTTTCTTTCGCTTCCAACAGTTCTTAGTTGCTTTAGCGGTTTGTGGTAGACCAACATCTTATTGAAATGTATATTCGCCGTTTGAATATAATTTAATAGTCGATCGCAAAAGGTATATAGTCAATTAATATATGAATGTGTTTTTGGGAGGTAACCGTACACTAAATGGAATGGTAATTAATAAAATTAAGTAAGTAAATTAAAACAAAGAAGCGACTCCCTTTGAAATGTAAATGATAATAACTGGCTGAAAATTTCACAGTGCGTTTTAAACAATCACGATGGAATGCTTCATTTTGTGTGTGAATTACTCGATTATCGGAATCACCAACAATAACAAATTTACATTCATCATCATAATATAATGTTATCCCATTGCCGCAGAACTCAAAATTGTTTATTGTTTTGTGTTTTTGCAAAACAATTGAAAGGGACTTTGATTTGTGACAAAATATTAATAAGGATTATTATTAGGAAAAAAATATTGTTTAATAAAATATGTCTGTATTTTTATCTTATATTTTTATAGTTCGGTATATGAATCCATTGCCTTGTCCACTTTCGTGCGACCACTTTTTGGATTGCTGTTGACCATTTTAGACTTATATCACTCATAACAGTTCTCCTTTTTTTCACAGTTGAGTTTATATAATATCCTTTCACGATCAGTAACATTAAATTTTACACCACTTTATGTGACTCAAATGAACCGGTTAACCACATTTTATTTAAATATCTGATACGGTAGACTTACAATTAGTTACATTAAGTTCTTTAGGAATATTTGGTATTATTCTTATTGATAATAAGATTAAAAGGAGCCATAGAGTCCCGATTTAAGTCCAATAGAATGGTTGTGGGCATTAATAAAACAAAGTAAATACATGGTATGCAAGTTACAATTGAAGGAGTGAAGAATTCCAAGGAAAAATCATAGAAATGAGGAATACAAAAACACCGGATGAATGCAAAAACTTAGTAAATACAACGTCTTAGAAAATGGATGCTATTATAAAGGCCAAAGGAGGCGTTACAAGGGTGATTAGTGGCGTATTATATAAGTGTCCGATATTATAATGGTCAAATTTTTTTTTTGTGAAATTGAATCATTTTGAATTAAATTCCATAACTAATTGAATTTAAAAGATTTTTTTGCTTCTGTCTGCGCAATTATTTAACTAAAACCATCATTTTGTGAAATAAAATTGGAAGGATTAAAAAATTATTGTTTAAAGTCCTTTCGCGGCATCTCAAAGTCGAGCATATGAATAAAATAGCAGGTGTCCCATATTATAGTGGTTGGAGTAGTATATTCGATTTGTGTTCTCAGATTAGTCAATTTGTCAGTCAGTTAGTATATATTTTTTGGTTATACATACTATATATAAAAAAATTGGAAATTTAATTATGTGTTGTTTCTTTTTATACTTTGGATTATTTTTGGTAATAAATGATATGCGTGTTTATATACGTATTATGTTATATATCAAAATAAAAATTTAAAATGATTGTGACAATTTTTATTTTATTTTCGTTTTTCGGATTTACATATATATGGTGATTTGCAGATTTACATCTGAATATAAAATATATATATGATGCTAAATATATATACATATGTATATACTAAATATATACTAAATATATGCATATGCTATATACTATATACATTTAGACTATTTAGGCTACATAAAAAATATCAATATTTAATCTATCCATGATATGTATATATGTTTTCATAATGTAAACTTAAAGTATATAGATATAATACATCAAAGGATATTAATATAGATAATTTAAAAATCTATTCATTTCAATTTTAATCCATAAATATATTATATGAGATGTGCGTGATATTTTTTGAATATTCTTCTTCTGATCGTTCGCTTAACCCTTAACCGACAATTTGTATACAATGACATTGAATATACCAAGTCGATTTGATAATTCTCAGAAAACCCTCAAAGATCTATACAATTTATTTTAAATTTATATTTGACTTGAAGCATTGTGTTTCGTGAAATGATTGATGCACGATTTTCAAATATTCTTCTAAGAAATATTAAGAATTGATTGAATTTTTAAATCATGCGAGGAACTAAAACATTTAGAAAAGTCGATTTTTTTCCTTTTTTTTTTACATAAATTACCTAATTAGACATTATTTTAGTAAATTGTTATTATATTTCATTATGAAACAAGTCCTGCTGCTGGACAATACATTTCCGAACTGCACAGAAACCTCAAAGCATTTATTTCGCTGAAGTATAATTAAAATGTGATGAAGACGCAGTGTAGGATTAATACAGATATAGCGACTACCACAACTTAAAAAAATGTTTTGATGCAATTTTTACGATGGTTTTTAACAATTAATATATGGAATTGTTGTTGTTTGAAGTTTATCTTACTTTAGCAGTAATAATATTATATAATTGTCACATTTAATATTGGTATCTATTGGTATTTAATGCTTTTTATAAACTATTTAAAGTCCTGGTCGATCGTTTTGTATGTCATATAGGATATTATCATCACCGCATATATTTTTTTACAAAATGAAATAGTTCTTATCATTATATGTTATACAAAATCGGTAATGATGTTCTTATGTAATAGATGTGTTTAAATGACGCAAAAATGTTATTATATTTTATACTAGGTACCTTTCTATTTTTTGAGAAAAAAAAAATATTATCATTTTAATTAAAATATTCACTATATTTAAATGAAATTCAATTTGTCTTTTCAATTCAAATTTAAATCGTATTTATTGTGTTGCATACGTTTACCATTCATTTCCTCGATACGATAAGTAAACATATTAGATATATTTTTTTTATGCTAAAAATCAAGCTTAACCACTTGGATTACTTTTTAAATTAAAGCGCGTACCAAAATAGTATACCTTTCTAAAATTGAATGGATATTCAAGAGGGAGTTAGGAATTAAAAAAAATCTAATCTATCTATACTTAAAAATAAAAAGTTTATTCATTTAAAATAAAAATAAAAATTATTTATCAATATAATCAATAATACACATTCATTATATGTCGTTAAGCATAATTATGAAATTGTTAATGTGCTTGTTCTTCATGAATAGCTAATGATTTTTTTTTATTAAATGTTAAAGGACAATGTTTACAAACAAATGGATGATTAGCATCAGTATTATTACTTTCATCATCTGTTAAAACGATGGATTTATTTATTACGTTTTCATTGCAATTACCACTAGACAATGGCTTATCACCAGCATGGATAAGTTCATGAATTTTTAAATTTGATGATTTATTAAACGTTGTCTGACAATATTTACAAACATATGGTTTATCACCAGAATGAATACGTTCATGTAATTTTAATTCCGAATGGCATTTAAATAATTTCCTACAATATTTGCATTCTAAGTGATGTTTTTCATGACCATCCATATGAGCAATAAGTAAAAGTTTGTTTTCGAATGTATTTTCACAAATATCACAATAAAATGTCTTGTCATTACTGCCTATGTGACTGGCTTTCGGACAATATTTATACACATATGGTCCATCCACAGCATGGATAAGTTCATGAGTTTTTAAATTTGATGAATGTTTAAATGTTTTCTGACAATATTTACAAACATATGGTCTATCACCTGAATGAATACGTTCATGTTTTTTTAAATTTGATGATTGATTAAATGCTTTCTGACAATATTTGCAAACATGTGGTTTATCACCAGAATGGATAAGTTCATGACGTTTTAGACTTGATAATTGTTTAAATGCTTTCGGACAATATTTACAATTATGTGGTTTATTACCTGAATGGATAAGTTCATGAGTTTTTAAAGATGATGATCTATTAAACGTCTTCTGACAATATTTACAAACATATGGTCTATTACCTGAATGGATAAGTTCATGAGTTTTTAAATTTGATGATTGATTAAATGTTTTCTGGCAATATTTACAAACATATGGCTTATCACCAGAATGGATAAGTTCATGAGTTTTTAAATTTGATGATCGATTAAACGTTTTCTGACAATATTTACAAACATATGGTTTATCACCAGTATGCATACGTTTATGTATTTTTAATGCCGAATGGCATTTAAATAATTTCCTACAATATTTGCATTCTAAGTGATGTTTTTCATGACCATCTATATGAGAAATAAGTAAAAGTTTGTTTTCGAATGTATTTTCACAAATATCACAATAAAATATCTTTGTGCACTTGTCATTACTGGCAATATGAGTATTTAGATCGGCTTTGTTTTGATATTCCGTACAACAAACATCACATTGAAATACTATATTTTTCGAATTTCGATCATCAAGTACTTCATTACTAGAATGTCCATGAACTTGTGCATATTTATCTATGTGTTTATTATTCATATTCATTATCGTAAAATATAATATATAAAATGTATGTAGTAGAGGAATCTAAAGATGTATGAAATATTTAAAAAAAAAACACAAAACACAAAAAAATGGTCAAACAAATATCTTAATATAGAAATGAAAGACAAAAATGTTAAACATATACGAACAATACTAATATAAAATTGCTATTGATTAATATTATAGAATTGAAAAAAAAAATTAACTGAAATAATTTCAAATTAATTTATTCAGAACAATGACAATAATAATATTAATTTGTATTTAACACATACTTCTATTTCGTTTACGGTTTTCGCGAACGGAAATGTGAATGTTAATGTGAGAATGTTAAGTATATTTAATTTAAAAAAATTATTTTCATTTATATTTATGTAAATTTTTTTAATATACTCTGAAATATTTAAATTTGTAATTGAATTCATATAATATAATTTTTCTTTCGCACAGAATATATGCAATAATCATAAATGTATATAATTAAATGGCACTATACCTTTCTATTACGGATACAAAAATGCATTAAATTAATTCTAAACAATTAACGGATTACATTTTATTGTATTGATTTTGTTTAAAACAGTGGACGTCAAAATGTATGTTCATTGAATTAAATATAAAATTTATTCTTTTATCAGAGTAATGCATAATTAAATAGCATACTTTACTTTAAGAAAAACGACAATATTTTTCATGTATTGATTCATGTATATTAATACAATCATATAAATAGTTCTAGTACATAGCGACGAGCTGTATCATGTGGTAAAATTTAATATATTAAGAATTTCTATATCAATATTGGAATTTTATTGCAAATATGATAAATAATAAATTTTCATAAATAATGAAAATAATTTTTTTAAAATCAGTATATAAAATATAAACATATTTTCTGATTTTATGTACTATTACTCAATGTTGTTTTTTTTTAAATATATACACTATACATTTTAATAAAACATCAAATAAAATCGAAGTTTGTGGTAACTTTCCTTATAGCTTATTTAGGAATGATATAAAATTATAATTAAAATAATTAATGTAATTATTATTATTATTGTGAATAAATTTATTTAACACATAAGCACTGTCCATTTTTTTCAATTATATCGTATCAATCCACAACCATTTTTATTTTCATATTGTTCGTATTTTTGTCTTTCAATTTTATATTCAGATATTCGTTTAGCATTTTTTTTTTTGGGTATTCTAAAACATTGAATACATTTTTGATTGGTTTTGCATACATTTCATATATATAATATTTTTCTTTTTAATTATAATGAATATGAATACTAAAGACAATGATAAATATTTACAAGTTCTAGCCCATTCAAGCAGTGAACTACTTGATGATCGAAATTCTAAAAATATAGTATTTCAATGTGATGTTTGTTGTACTGAATATCAAAACAAAACCGATCTAAATAATCATATTGCCAGTAATGACAAGTGCACAAAGACATTTTATTGTGATATTTGTGAAAATACATTTCAAAACAAACTTTTACTTATTTCTCATATGGATGGTCATGAAAAACATCACTTAGAATGCAAATATTGTAGGAAATTATTTAAATGCCATTCGGAATTAAAATTACATGAACTTATCCATTCTGGTGATAAGCCATATGTTTGTAAATATTGCCAGAAAACATTTAATCAATCATCAAATTTAAAAACTCATGAACTTATCCATTCTGGTGATAAGCCATATGTTTGTAAATATTGCCAGAAAACATTTAATCAATCATCAAATTTAAAAACTCATGAACTTATCCATTCAGGTAATAAACCACATAATTGTAAATATTGTCCGAAAGCATTTAATCATTCGTCAAATTTAAAAAAGCATGAACTTATCCATTCTGGTGATAAACCATATGTTTGTAAATATTGTCAGAAAGCGTTTAATAGATCATCATCTTTAAAAACTCATGAACTTATCCATTCAGGTAATAAACCACATAATTGTAAATATTGTTCCAAAGCATTTAAACAATTATCAAGTCTAAAACGTCATGAACTTATCCATTCTGGTGATAGACCATATGTGTATAAATATTGTCCGAAAGCCAGTCACATAGGCAGTAATGACAAGACATTTTATTGTGATATTTGTGAAAATACATTCGAAAACAAACTTTTACTTATTGCTCATATGGATGGTCATGAAAAACATCACTTAGAATGCAAATATTGTAGGAAATTATTTAAATTCCATTCGGCATTAAAATTACATGAACGTATTCATTCTGGTGATAAACCATATGTTTGTAAATATTGTCCGAAAGCATTTAATCATTCGTCAAATTTAAAAAAGCATGAACTTATCCATTCTGGTGATAAACCATATGTTTGTAAATATTGTCAGAAAGCGTTTAATCAATCATCACATTTAAAACGTCATGAACTTATCCATTCAGGTAATAAACCACATAATTGTAAATATTGTCCGAAAGCATTTAAACAATTATCAAGTCTAAAACGTCATGAACTTATCCATTCTGGTAATAAGCCATTGTCTAGTGGTAATTGCAATGAAAACGTAATAAATAAATCCATCGTTTTAACAGATGATGAAAGTAATAATACTGATGCTAATCATCCATTTGTTTGCAAACATTGTCCTTTAACATTTAATAAAAAAAAATCATTAGCTATTCATGAAGAACAAGCACATTCACAATTTCATAATTATGCTTAACGATAGAAATGTGTGTATTATTTTTTATTCATAAATCTTTTATGGTACTGCTTATTTGGTCTATAATCGTAGTTCAGGATATATACTTTTTACTGTACTTTTTTTACTACATTTACTTTAAATTTATCAAAATACAATAATAAACCCGTAATATCATATTATAATATAATGACAAGGGATTATACAGAAATATTCCCCGATTTGAGAAACCCCTTTTATTTGCATATAAATAAATAATAATTGACGACTTCTAAGAAGTATTAAGAATTGATTGAATTTTTAAATCATGCGAGGAACTAAAACATTTAGAAAAGTCGATTTTTTCCTTTTTTTTACATAAATTACCTAATTAGACATTCATTTTCAGATTCGCTTCTATCTTTCGCTTCATGGTTTACATATGAATCACATTTTCTATACATTATATAATATAATTTTTAAACCCCGTATAATATATACATATATATTTATATATAATTGTTACTTATTTCGTTCTATATTGGTTCAAGATAGATAATTAAGATAAAAAAAGAATGAAAATGTTAATAATTATATTGTATACACGATTATATGAACATTTTATATATTCGAATATAGACGTAGTTTTGGTATAGATAGATGGATAAAAATATATCTTGACATCTTTAATTTGTACATGAATGCACGCAACTCCCTTATATAATATTTGTACGTTTAGATAAATGTCATATTCGAATTATTTATTCATATATTTTTATCAAAATTTACTTGTATATAGTATAGTTAAAAAATTTATTGGCGACAAACCCTTTATCTATAAAATTCTTAATCGCTATATATATGCAAAATTCATTATTCTACTGATGAAAACAAATTCAAAATATATAATATAATATAATATATAAAATATATATACATAATAAAACTTAAAAATTGTATCACATCTTATCATGTGTATATACTAAAAATTACTCGTAGTTTAATTTATATTATTTATATACAATCCAACCAAATCTATTGTGATTTATATACATATATGGATATAAAATAAACAATATATTTTATAATAATTATTCATCGCTAAATTATAATTTAGTTTAGATGACTGATATAATTTTTGTTATATATAGGGAAAAACTGAATAAAATTAAATAAATAATTATAATAATGATGATCGTACACTATAACAATATATATATACGATAAACAAAATTCATTGTATATCGTATATAAATATTGTTTTTTTTTTAATCAATTTCCATCGAAATATTCGATTTATAAAAAAAAACTGTGTTTATTTAAGTTTTAAATTTAATGATTTTAATTTATATACATATATTTATATAGGAATATTTTATTTATATTATTATTATGTATATATACAGAATGATTCAAGAATGCCAATGTATAAACAAATTTTATATGAACACTTTGAATATTTTTTACAAAAAAACATAAAACTTTGGTTGAAATTAACCACCCACTTCAACCCTGTCCTGTATCATTTTCATGGAGTAAATAGTTTTGAAATATCATTAACCAAATCTGATGAGAAATTATAACCTATAATAAACGATTCTTGATCTGCAAATTGTCATCCACACTGTATTTACATAAACTCAAAGAAAAAAAGTCAATGAAAGAAGATTATTTTTAATACATAAATTAATAAATTATCGTGTACGCACTTAACACATTATTTAAGCACTATATATAAGATTCGTTTTAAATTTTTAAAAATTGATATATATAATAAAATATATATCAAAATAATTAATTGCGTATAAATAATATTCGTTTATATCTATAAATGGAAACAAATTTTCTCTATATTTTACAATACGCGTGAATTTTTCATTTTTGTTTGTTTTTTAGTTCAATTATAAAGTCATCAAAATAGAACTATGGTATAGTTGTTGATATGATAACATAATACAAATACATATTGGTGATATTAAGGGAAAAAAATAGACTGCCGTCGCCATATATATATATATATATATATTCATTTTCCTCAAATAATTCCCAATATTTTCTCGCCACGTATATATAAGATTCATTTATAGATATACCCACAGCAATAATTTATTCGATCTATTAAATTTTATATTATATAAACATATAAATATTATAAATCTATAATAATACATACTATATATATTTTATTAAATCAATTTTATGTAAATTGGTTTTTAATTGCTTCATAATAATATATATTTTGTCTATTTGTATGTTATTCAAAGTGTTTTATATAATCTAATGATCTATCATAGAAAATATTATCATGTTGTTTCTGTAAACAAACAAAAGAAAGAAAAAAAACGGTTTGCATATGATTTATATTAAATAATAAAAAGGTTTTTCCTAGAAGGGTGGCGAAATTAAAGATTTTTCGCATAAAATTACATACTAAATTTTCAGTATATGATATGTTGAAGTGTTATACATCATTTTTCGTTACAAAAGATAAAATTTAAACGTTTCTATATATATGATTATATTATTTCCGATTTTAAATGTAGTAATATGGGAGAATGTTATTTACAATCATATAACGGTAATCATACGGTAAAGATATTTTAAGTACGATATTGGTCAATGGTAAATATGTACCAATTATCTAAAATTTGGTATTAAATGGAAAACGATTGGCGTACGAATTTTTAAGAAATCGAACTCAGAAATTTATTTTACAAAATTTTCCATACAAAATACATTAAAAATTTATGCATCCTTGGAAAATTCTCAATTCTAACCAAGTCCGTCAAAGAAAATCCAATCTAATATTTTGCAGAGAACATTTATAATGCATTATAAAGAACGTGTGAATATTTCAAAATGATTGGTTTACGAATTTTTAAGGTATCGCACTCAGAAATGGATTTGGTAAAATTTTCCATATAAAATACATTAAAAATAGTAAAAATCTCGGAAAATTCTCAATTATTATTTAGATTTTCCTCCAAAAAAATTATTTCCAATACAATAAATGATAAAATTGGATAATGGGATTCTTGGAAAATGTATATTACTTATTGGTTTTGTTATGTGATAATAAAATTGTTTTGTCAAATCATCATAGGGGCTATAGCGAGATTTTTACATATACGTATTATCGGCGATGATTGACATTGGAGTTTGTGAATAACAAAGAAAGTATTGAAGATATCATATGTTGAAATGTATATTGAAAACGAAAGCTAATTAATGTATAGCAAGTTTTTAAGCAAGTTAGGCGGGAAAATTATATATTATACACATGTTTTTTTAAATATCTAAAGAACTGCGGGCTGTCCAATCTACATAATGTTAAATTTAATTCAAAGGTAATTTAAGGCTAATGTTAATAGTGTAACTATTAGATCTTTCAATTACAATAACCAGTTATGGAGATACGTGGTCCAGAATGTGAAAAAAATTAAAATTTAAAAAAAAAATAGGTTTTTCGTTTAACTACGTAAAGAGAAACACGGAGTAGAATTTTATAATTGCACCATTGATATATTAAAAAGATATAGAATAGAAGAGTGTATGTGAAAACGTTGTCAAATCTTTATAAAACTATATAATTTTCCTTGTTTTTATATTCACGGTGTATTTCATTTTGGTGTTGTGGATAAATCACTTTTGGAATATGTTTTTATGGGTTTTTATGGGACAGATTTTTTGTTTTTTTTTACGAAACACTTTCATACAGAACCACTCGGTATACGCAATTATATGAGTATTGAACTATTATATCCGGTGAAGTCGATTAATTGGATTCATCCATATCCTAAAGGATCGCACGATTATATAAACCAAATGAACAGTGTTCATATATATGAATATACATATTTGAGTATATATATTTTGGAATTATAATTGAATGACATTTAGATTGTTTATTATTTTATGTACATATATAGGTATATGATATAAAATGTATGATATATTTAATTACATACTAATTAAGTAATTTTATGTGTATCAAAAAAAAAAAATTTGCTATATATATATATCCAATTCATATAACAGCATATAGGTATTTTAACAATATTTTATAAATTATATGTTTTGCGGATGTCATTGCCAATTAGTTACCTTTAATTTTAATTGTATATATAAATATCAAATATATGTTATATATATACAATAATACAATACATATAATCATACAGATTTGTTATTACTTATATATAGAATTTTATTTGACCATTATTAAAATTATGTGTATATATAAAGAAATGATAGTATATAGTGAAAGATTCATTCCCTTATAATTCCATTTACTATATATTTTTTATACCTATCATATTCCATATAATTGTACAACATATACAGTATATTACAACCTCTATACTATAATATTTAATTGCAATAATGAAACCGTAAAAGTTATAATCGTATTTAAAATTCGAATTATTATTTCACTGACGTGTCAAAGCTTAGAATTATAGAATTGTTATATAAAAAGATATATTAAACGTTAGATTAATTATAGAACTTCATCAGGTATATAATCAGTTCAAAACATTTTGGATTAATACCAACCCCGTATAAAAGGAAAATATTACGAAACAAATAGTAAGCCACTGTTATCTAACGCGAAAACCAAATAATGTCTGTTGTAAAATTCTAGTTTTAACAATTAACAATTTTAACCAAATGTCTGTTGTAAAACTCCATATTTATTATATAAATATATATATATATATATATATATATAAGTACACACTTGCACCGAAATAAATGTAATTAGGTTTGTTCACAATAGACATAACATAATTTTGAAAGAATTTTTCAATTGTTTTATTTAATATATGTATATTATATATACATTTTCTCTTATATAGAAGGTATCATAACAAACGTACAAAAAACGTCATTTGTTTGATGTATATATATACCTATATATATATGAAATCAAAATTAATATTGTTCTATTTGTCCTGCTATGGGTTAGTATTGAACCCTATATAAAACATATACATATTGCTTTATTATTATACATATTTAATTTATAACAAATTTATTTATATATAAACCAACAACGGATATTCAAATCCTTTTAGTTTCAGATATTATCTATATGTGTATGGTATATATACGACGAGGAATTTAATATTAAAAATTATATATATATTTTACGTATATATACTCGTATATTGTAAAATATTAAATTCGATATTAGGACAATTAATTTTATACAAATACAACAACACAATATATATTTATATAGGATATATCTTAATTGAATTTATATTATATTCAAAAATGCATTTTCATATATTATAGTATATACTAAAGTTATATGCATATATAAAATCTCTATAGGGAAAAGTGTAAGATTCTTTGGAGTTATTACGTAATTTTTTTTTGGTCTTTGCAAATCACGTAATAACTTTAAATTTATAACTCACAGCGATTAACTTTGTATGGTGAACTTTGGGGGAATTTTATGGACCAAAAATTAAGTTACTTAGGAAAAAAAAAATTTGAAAAAGTTGATAGAAAAATATGATATTTTTTCACTTTGAGTACCAATAACTCCAAACTAGAGGTAGATAGCAAAAATTGTATTCCTAGCAACATTAAAGGTGATTCATTTATCGATAAATAGAGTATCTAATTTTTATTCTAGCTTGAACGGTTTGAAAATTATAAGTTAATAAGTGAACCCATGTTCACGGTTCAATAAACACAATTTTTTCAACACCCTGTAACTCGGAAGGGGTTGAAGTTAGACCCCACCTCCTTCCAGAACGATTTTTTTGCTGGCAATAGTCTCAGTATTACGTGGTATGCGACTTGTGGGGGGTCAAGCGGAACACCCTGTATACATTTTCTAAATAAAATTTTATTTTTACCAAAAAATGTTTGTTTGCTTGTTTGATGTGATTGTGACTATATCCTCTTATATATATAGGACACATTAACATCAGTAATATTTTAACAATGCATTTAAGGGTATTAATTTAATTTTATTCTGCATTATCACTTGTTGAATTATGCATTATTTATTGAAAATTATCACAAGTCATATATAGATATAAAAGACAGTAATTTCTTTTAAATATATATACATTGCTATATACAAAATAGACAACACAATATAATTGAATAAACTATATATATAATATATGACAAATAGGACAGCTTCAAGCTATACGTTTAATCTTATATACTTAACATAATATATAATTAAATTATACAGATTTGTGTGTGTATGCACTATGCATGTAAAATTTCAATGAGTACAAACAAAAGTAATGTTTTTATTAAAAAATTAATAAAATTATGCAAAATAATATATAATAAAGTTCTGATTACAAAAATTCCACAGAAAAATATTATATTCTTGATATTATTTATAATACCATAGCAATATAATATACCAATACGATAGAATTATTTGTCTTATATTTATTCAAAGGTGTATTTGATATGCATATATATACGTTTATTTAATTTGTTGCATTATTTATTAAAAAAGAATAAATTACTTTATGTTTTGCATTCACATCTTCTTGGAAATTTTTCGATATTTGAATAATAATGAAAATATTTAGATATTTTTACTAAATATACTCCAACTCCATATAGCATAATATTAATATACCCAATTTTCATTTATTTAATTCGTATGCGAAATATGTTTATATAGATATTCTTACATATATTACTTATACTAATATAATATATGAAATTGTAATTTTTTTCTTGAAATGTGTATATGTTATTTTATATATTATACCCCCTATATTATTTAATGTGTGTCTAATTTTAATATCTCTATATATATATGTTTTTTTTTGCATATGCATTTATCTGCACATTCCTGTCATATATATATATATAAAATACTTTCAAAATATTATGCGTTTTTTATTTAATCAAAATTGTTTGTTTTGTAAATTATTGAAATTATATTCGTATTTATTATAAATAATATGTCATTTAGATAATTTCATTAAAATGAATAATTTCTATATATGTTTTTAGTATTTTCGAAATTGGCATTCCAATATATTATAAAAACGCAAGATAAATAATGCGATTATTAAATTATATATTTGGTTTTATTAATATTATACAATTTCGTGTATCGTATATATATACAAATTTATTATATTATATACATTTATTATTATGAATTTTCATTTTGACAATCAAAATCATCAATTTTCTTTTATGAATGGAATGATTATTTTATTCACATTAACTTTTTACTGATTGTTTTGTACCGCAGCTTTGCACTATTTTTTTTTTGTTCTAAATTATTGAATTGTCCTGATTTTACCCGTTCATTTTTCTTAATATCCTTTTTGTGATTAATTTCCATCATGACAGCATTTATACAATTATATTATGAAGGTATAGAACTGAAGCCATCCGCAAAGCCTATTTGCTTGAATAGATCGTCATATTTTTTTCTTAAAATCTAAACATTCCTATATTTGACAATAAACTAAATTAAATCAAAGTAAAAGTGAAAAATGGAATCCTTTAAATTCATGCATATTAAAAAATTTTATTATTTTACAAAGTGTTTATTAATAAATTTGATGACACAAAATTGATATTTTTTTAACCTTTTATTTTTTTTTTATATTTCAATAATTAAAATCATTCGGTTTTGAAGTTTGCCTATATGTAATTTGATTTTTTATGAACTTTACACCGATATTCTATTTTATATATATATGACTTTGCGAATCAGATGAAATATTAGTATATTTCGTTATACTGTTTAAAGTGTAAGGTTAAAGTTAAGAAAATTTCAAGTAAACTTTTTTATATATTATACTATTTATGAAACCCGATCACATTTTTTTATATCTCAAAAATATACGCGACGATATATACTATATATATATATAAATATATTTACTAAAAGTTTTTTTTAAATCTTAAAGTTCAAGTTATTATTTTAGATTCTTCCAAGGAAAAACCACCTGTATTATATCTTATTGTATTTCAGTGGCGAAACGTAAAAGAATTTGTCTAAAGCTACGGCAATTAAGAAAACTGAAAACGAAAACGAAAATTAAATATCTCAAAAATTTTCGTTGTCAAATATAGATTTCATATAAACCACACGGGTTGGCAACCAAAGAAACGAAAACGAAATGTAAATATTTTTCGTTGACGACTATTTAAAATTTTAGTTTTGATTCTATAATTTTTCGTTTCTCTTAAACTTCGTTGCTCGTATCGTTCTCAAATGATTTTTTTTTATCAAATATTCATTTGATTTTGTTTGTTGATTAGTTTTGTTGTGCTGTTTTGCTCACCGAAAAATTTCTTAATTGCCACACATCACAGAAAACTGAAAAAATTTTCGTTTCGTTATCAGTTTCGTTTTCGTCTTAATTGCCGTAGCTTTAGAGACCGAAATGATAAAATCAAATTTTCCAAATGTTTAATGTTTTTAATTCAACCCATAGGTTTTCTTTTTACTTTGAATTTTTTCTTTGCATCATTTAAAAATTCAATTAATTTTTCATAGAATAAAATTAAATGAAATTGCATCATTTTTTTCAAAAGATATGTAATTGAAAATGGTAACAAAAACGCATTGTCCCATTGATCTCGCTTAATAGCTTATCCGGATAATTTCTCTAACGAATCACCACTGTTGTATTTATATATACATTGTAAAATTGTATATAATATACATATATTTGTATTGTATATAACTTTTTGTTTTCTTTCATTTTTCAAAATAGTATACATATAATAGACGAAATATGTTTGTGATACAAATAAATATAATATAGGTGTATCTGTATATTTAATAATAATATTATTTAAATAATTGAAAATTTTTTTCTTATTTTATAATAATAAAAATTAAATATGCATGTACACACAGACACATTCATCGCATATCATATACCAAATAAAAAAAAATAGAAATATATCAAATAAAAGTTTGGCTTCTTTATTATTAGTATTATTATTATTATTTATTTTATAATAAAAGTAATTTCAAACGTGTGTTCATTTTACCAAAAAAAAGAAAAAAATTAATTTATTGTATTTTATCAAAGTTTATTTTTCTGTATCTGAAGTTCTGTATATAATATATAAAAATTGAATTTAGAATATGATGAAGATGAACAATTTTTGTATTATAATATGCGTATATCAATATATTATACATAATGATATTTCAAATATTATATATCTATAATTTTCCATCATTAGTATACCAATCTATATATATACTGCAGTATATATAGATAGATGTTGGAGAGTTTGTCAATTATCACTCATATATTCTGATATTTATTTATCATAATATATACATTTTTTTTAAATGAACTGTTGAATATATATAAAAGTATGTATAAAACAAATTATCTATATACATAAAGATTCGCATGTTTACAATTCAATAGGTTTTCATTTTTTTTTAAATAAAAATTAAACATATATAAATCTTATACATTTTTTTATACTTTATATTCTATATGTATATTGTATATGTATATATTAACAATAATAACATCCAACACTCCCCATAATAAATGTATAAATGATTTTTCTTTTCTTATCGTTTGAAGTTGTTTTTTTTTGTAAATTTTCTTTTTTTTTTAATTTAATTCAATGTTATGTTATACCTCTGTACCTTTTATTTTTTTTTTCCACCATTTATTTTTATACAAAACATGACTGTTTTTGATGGAAAATTGTATTTTGATTTTTGTTTTTTAATTTGTACTTTAACATTTATTGTATTTTCTTGTTCTATATAACTTTTATTTGTTTGAAAAAATTTTAAACACTCGTGAAACATAATTTTTTTGAGGGTCTTCCATTAAAACTTCATCAAAAGTTAATTGTTATTATTTTTGTTTCATATATAAAAATAAACATTCATTATATTGCTTATATAATAAGTTAATTTATGATTTTTGTTTACGCCGATTAAAAGTATTCATATAATTGTGTTATTTATATTTTATGAAAAATTATTCACTTTTAAAATATCTCATAATTAAACTTTATTGATAGATTATTGCTAATACCGACTAATTCCTAAATATATATAGATATAAGTTCAGATTTTGTTTCATATACATTATTAATATATATAATGTTTTAATTGATTTTTATTTTTTAAATATATAATAATCCATAATCAATTATGTTTTTAGACTTATATATACGTATAAATATGGCAATCAAAGGTGTAGCATCTCATTTATACAAATAAATACTATTGAATTTTATGAGATTTTTTTCTTAAAAAGTTGCAAGATTTATTTACTGCTCAAACCATATGATTAAAAAATCCTGAATATAAATTATATTTCTTATGGATCTCTCGGTTAAATTTTCTGCATTAACTGCAATTTTCTGCAATTTTCACCAATTTTGGATCATGCGAAATGAATGATTTTGCAGGAATAAAATCACTAAAAAAGATCATAGTGAATCAAAATTAAGCCATCAATGTATAAATCTAAGAAAAATATCTGTAAAAAACATATTTAATATCATAGCCAAGGTTTCTTGCTGCTTCCGTATATACAATTAAAAATTACATGTCAATTGCAGAAACAATAATTTAGACAATAAAAAATGTATATGTAACATAATTTCGATAATATTGGCTTCATAATCATAAACTTCCACCACAAATTTAACCATCTTTTAATTTAACACTTTATCTATCACTTTCTTTCCCTATGGCGTAACATCCAGTAGTTTGCTCATAACAATCAGTATATTGATGTATTTTTTGAGTTTGTCATTGTTCTGTAAAAGCTTATAAATTAGTATATACTCATAATAATTTGATTCTTTCAATTTGTTTTTTTTTGATTATGATAAAATTATGTTATTAAAATAAAAAAACTAAAAAAAAAAACAAACCAGTAGTTATTAAATTTATTTGTTATATAAATTCTTTTATTATTCTGCACGTTATATGGAAAATTCCTTGTGTTAAACCAAGCATAAATAATTAAAAAAAAATAAACATTTTTTACGATCAATTTTATTATTAAAAGTTTATATACATTACAATTTTATATTTATATGGCTTATTTCTCATAAACTTCTATATGTTATATATTCAGTAGTCAGTATTCAGTAGTTTGAGTAGTTTGAGGAAAAAGAAATCCATTTGTGATCCATAGCAATAACTATATTAAATCGAATTTGTTCCAATAATAACAAAATCAATTTTCTATAATATATGAATCCGTATATGAATTACTCCTTTCCACAACCAGTTTAAGTATGATCCGCCGATACACAAAATACATCATGAGATATATGTCACTAAATCCAAATATTGCAAAAAAAAAAAAAATAACTGATTTCTTTTTCTCCAACTTAATATACGTTTAGTATTCAAATATTAAGTATTAATGTTATGGTTTTTTTTATAATAATCGATTTAAAACAAATACATAAAATAAATATTATTTAAAGAAGTAGAAAAATAAGAAAACAACAAATATTTTATACAACCAACTAATTCGATATATGCGTAAATATCCTATTATATGTATAGAAAACAAATATATGGTTGTTAAGAGCTCCAGCATTCATAAATTTCTATAATAAAATAAATACATATTTCTTTTCTATGTATACATATATACTTTCTGTTTATATCATTCTAGATTCATATATTACTATTAGAATTATAAAAAAATAAATAAACAAATATATAATAATAATAGTAATAATAAAATAAAAAAATATATAATTAATTTTAGTCGGTTGGTTGACAGTTTTTATACGATGATATATTGGTTTTACATTAAGAAAATATATATATTATAAAAATTAAATCGCTCTCTACCCTTGAATCCTTCACACTCACAATATCAAATAAAATAAAAAAAATTATTTTGATTATTTAGTTTTGCTTTTACGATTCAGATTATATATATTATAATTGAATTGTGTATAAAAAACGAGCATAAAATTATAGTCATCTGATTTTCATATAAACTATATAACCATTTCATATATAAACTATATAACCAATATAAACCAATTGATATTATATACAATAAATTTGTTATATTATATAGCATTTTATCAATCTATATACGATATATTGATTATATATTTTATCCTCTCAAATATTCATGTTATTAAAAATCACATTTGTAGGTCATCCAAGAACTACTGTCTATATATGAAAAAAAATCATTACTATTACTATTATTATGTATATATATCAAACATCTTAACGTTAACTTAACAATCCAATATAAGCTTCCATATATATAAATATATATTTAATTCGACAATGAAAAGAAAACTAAATAAGAAAAGTATATTTCCATTTACAAAATATATAAAGCTTTATGTAACAAACATATAATATATGGAATATTAAATCGTATAATATAATATTATTTCTTACACCAAAGTTGAAGATTTTATATCTAATGTTATAAAACAACGTGTGTATGTAATTCTTAATTTATAATATATTTATATAGGTTCTGTATAAGATGTATATATTCAATAAAAGTATTCGTATATATTTATTTATACAGAGTTTATATTACACAAAAAATGTTTTGTATATTTAGATAAAACACATTAATAAATATAATGTTGGGGTAAACAAAAAAGAAAAGTATGCAAAATATTGAGACCTATTGTTTTTTTTTTAACCTTTACGTGTATATATTTGAATGTGGAAATCTTAATTGTATATTTAAGCCTATCTGTGACGACGTTGGGTAATATTTTAGATAATTTAAATGTCATTTAAATGTCGCCAATCTAACTCAAATTGATGTGATGATGATGTGGAAATTACTATATGGACGATTTGCATTGCGGTGCAATAATATAAATCAAAAATGGTTTAGGATGAATTCTAGAATGACACTTGCTAATTGAATACGATTTTTATTGAAAATATTTTTTTTGTTAATTTATTTTACAGAATACACAACTTTTGCATCAATATTTCTACGCGAAATTCATCAATGGACAAATCAAAAAAAAAAAAAAAAACCACAAAAAAATGCTATGGATTAAGACGAAAAATTATAAATATATACAATTAATAACAAAATCTACATCCACCACAAAACACGCATTCATATATATAATAAATTGTGTATATATAAAACAAAATTATATTTAATATATGTGCAGAATGACTATTGACTATAATAAACGGTACGTATATATAATTGTGAAAAAGAAAAACAATCTTCCCTTATTAAAATCTCTCCTTTAAAAACTATATATATATAATTTGTACAACATAAAAAAATTAATCGCGATATAAAAATAAAAACATTTTAACGCAATCACCATCGCATAAACAAAAAAAACAAGATACAGTAAATAAAACCTAGACAAAACACATTAAAAATTCATTTAAAAGATTAAAATTAAAAAAAAAAAAAAATAAATATATATAAATATGTAAGACAAAATATCTTATTTTAGATATTTACAGTATACCAATAAAAAATATATTTCTTAAAAATAAAAAAACGATTATAAATAAAATAAATAAAAAAACAAAATCTATTCTAAAATAATGAAGAAAATCATTTAAAGATATTTTTAATGTAATATGAGAAAATAAAACAATGGGAAATACAACCAAAAGAGAAAAACAAAAAAGTTTAAATTATATTAAAATTGCTTATAATATTGACCATATTATAAATATACCGAGCATCAGATCCATAAGCAATTATGAAAATAATTCCATTAACAAATAAATAAAAATCAAACAAACAACAAAAGCAACAACATATTGTTTAAACATTTCATCACGTCAATGGTCTAACAAATATACTAAACGCAAATTTAAGACCAAAGTTCTGCGTATACTATACTATAATCGTTAAATGAAAAAGAAAGTACACATAATTTTTTTTTTGTAGAACAAGAATCGATAAAGTTATATAGGAAAAAATGTTTTTATATATATGTATATATATTCTAAACAAACACATTAAATAGACGCAGACAACAACAATAATAAGATTCTTCTATATATGGTATATATATACATAAATGACTGAATATAAGAGAAAAATTAATTATTTCTATTTTTAATTATTTAAAATTGAAAATGTTTAATTAAAAAATAGAAATATATATGTATATATATAGAAAAGCATATAGAAGTATATATATATATGAACCAGACATTGATTGAAATGTCAGGATTTGTGTTGTATAGGTATATGTATGGTACATTAAAAGTAACATTGGTTATATTGAGAAATATTGAGAAAAACAAAAAACAACTAATTAAATATTAATAATTTTATCGATTATATATATATATATATATATATATATATAGAAATATGTAATTTAATAATAAATAATTTAACATTATAATATATATATCTATAATAAGAGTTTCCATATTGATTAAAAATAAATATTTAATATATATAGTTGCATAAATTGTATAAATAGTAAAATGTATGTTAAATACAACAAAAAATAATAATATCATAATGCAAATACATTTTAATTTTATGACGCTAAATCAAAAATGTTTTAATTTATTTATACGGTGATGAATCCGTATATCCATATATATGTTTATAAAATCCGTTCATCATCATCATCCTAATACGAAATTAAGAAAAATCGTGGTATCAAATCAAGGTATAATATCGCCGTATTAAAACGATCAACATCAGCATCAGGTATGTTTTTTTATATTTTTTAATTTTTTTTCAGTTTTTATATAATCTTTAATAATTGATTTTTATTTTTAAGCTTAATTTATATGGCATTTTTATTAACAAAATTATGATTTAAACTCCATATTTTTTGGTCACTTTCCTTCAAGGAATCAGCATATACCTTAAGGTTGTTTAAAAATTTAGTTAAATCTGGTTAAATTTTGAACTTAAGGTAATGTTATAAGTGTTATAATTGGAGGTGTTTAATATAATTTTAATATCCTTTACTATATAATTTATGAAATTATAATTATATATTGCGATTGGATATTATATTTTTGACTTTTATAATAATTAAAAATATGCATCATAACGAGTTACAAAACGAATTTTTAACTTTTCCGACAAAAAACCTCGGTGATATTTTGATGAGTGTTTAACAATAATATTGATTTAATTAATTAACTATATATATTGTCTGTATAATATATCCCACGTAAACCATTTTTTTACCCCATTATATAACTTGAATTTGATGGTTATTATTTTTGAAACGCTAACATTAAGGCTAATTTCAAAAATCCTAACAATAAAATAATTAATAAATATATAGGTTTATATTTGCAATATATTATTTAGAATTTTAGATTACTAAAAATTATTAACCTCGGTAAATATACCAATTATATACCAATTAAAAATCAAAATAAATACATTTTTTTCTATATATCCTTTATATATAGATGTTATTAAATTGATAAATATAAAATATATCCATCCAATTAATTATTATTTTTTAATAGAATTCCGAATAATAATATCATATTCATGTGGGGGAAAAAATCAAATTAAAATACAAAACACACACATATATATTTTTTTTTATAACATCGCACATCCAATTAATTGTTTTTTTTGTTTATTTGCTGATGCTTATTAGTATTATCTAACAAGCATATAAATAATTTCATATAATAATGATGTATTAATATAGATAATAGAAAAATGAACTAAATATATTACATTTAAATTACAATTCCATTGCTATGAAACACAAATAGATATATATATATAAAATAATAAATATAATCTTCAAATTAAATGTATATACCTATAATAATCTACTCCACCATCCTTTTTCCATCCCTTTCCTTTGTGGTAGTCCAAAGATGAGGCGCAGTATTTTCTTTTCGAAACCCGAAAAAGACGCGGTTCGTTTGCTTGTTTCACGTACTACGTTTCTGAACCATAGGTGACAATTGGTCGAACAACTGTTTGATATAATCATACTTTCAATGTTTTACTTAATGTCTTCGACAAGAACTTCGTTCGTGTAAAAAGTCATATTTCCCGAAGCAATCCCGAAATTGAACTTCATCAGTTATATCATTTTCACTGTTTATGCGACATCCAAGGTAAGTGTCATATACAAATATACATATATAAATATAACAATCATATAAAACTTATTCAATTATATTTGCAATTACCGTATAGGCGCGTATATTAGAAAAGAAAAGAATTTTTAATTCAATGCATTTTTCTATACATATACAAATTTGTGTTAAATTTAGCAAAATTTAGCAAATACGCTATACACTTTCACTTATTATATGCTCTATACCATACAAAATATTACATATGTACTATCTATATAGCGAGGGTGATATCGCAGATGCAACAGCGGCATATCAACAATCGTTATATACTATATATATTAAGAGATAAATCGATTAAAGTATAATTTCTATATGTATATATGAAAAAGTTTTAATTTTTTACAAAAATTATAAACATCGCGCCATTGAATATTTTTTTCAGAATTGATAGAAAAACAATTTGTCCTACAATAATTTTACTATTCTTTATATATACGCATATATTGGTTTGGTGTTTTATTGGACATCATCTCGTCACAAATTATCTATATAATATATATATACGAGTTTATATAAATCGATTTATTTGATTACACACAAATATATATAAATAATTTGATAAAAAAATTTAATATTCCAAATGTTTTTATGTTGGAATAAACTAAAATATATGTATAATAATTATTATTATTCTATTATAGAGAATCATATACGAAATTCCGAATAACAAGGAACATTTCCGTATTTTTTCATTGCCGGTATATTTATTTTAAAAATTATACACAATTCAATATATTGTATATAGGGTGAAAAAGATTAAGAAAATTATAAATAACCAATTTTTGGAATGCTCAATTGAATATTAAAAAGAAATGAAAATGTTGAACTGTATATATGCATACATTATAATATATACATTTTGTTTAAACAACATTTTTGCGTTATTTGGCTTTCCACACTCAAATTACATTATAGTTTTTTTGTGTAATAATACCACAAAAAATATCAAAAATCATAAATTTATTGAGTGTATACTAAATACAAAATAAAAATTATGGAATAATACAATCAGCATATATAGAAAGAATCATATTAAAATGTTTGCTATATATATTTCCCATATAAAGTGAATATTGTTGGTTGAATGAATGATTCGCTTATAATTCTTTTTATGCTGTCCATATAAACATAAATTTTTGATTGACTGTTATTATTGAAAATGTAATCAAATAATAAATATATTTTAAATTATTTTTTATCTATAACGCATACAATAAATATTAACAATTTTTATATTATTTTATACATCGTCAAATGTTTGAAGAATTTGTTTTTTTTTTTGAACAAACATTATCGAAAATGATATTTTGTTCATTCGGTTAAACATGTCGATGAATATATGGATTATGTGTATGTTTAAAATATAGTGCAAATTAACTTAACATAGAAATCTTTCGCACAAAAATAATCATTATTGAGATTTTTCAAAACAAAGTCCATTTCGACGATGGATCCTTATAAAAGTCAAAGTTTTCGTTGAATTTGCTTGACTGCGATGAAGCAATTATAATGTATTACTAATTTACAAACTTGATGTATATTAAGCATTGTAATTTGTTGTCTGATGAATTTTCAATCAAAAGAAATATCTATACGTGGTGCTATCCACTGCAGTGATTAACAAAAAATGGAATGGTAAGCCATCATATAGATCTATCATCATATAAAGATAGACTTATATTCGTGTATCATCAAGAAACTAAATACAGTGTGTAAGGATTTTCGTAATCAATAAAAAAAATGTAAGTAAAATTGTGTTATTATTTTTATTATTTGTATATTATATTGTATATAAAACATATATGCGGATGATGTTAAATCAAAATCACACGTTTCTGTATAAATCACTTATGATTTCAATCGTATATATATCTATATATATAATATATAGATAACAGCATTGTATAAAATAAACTTTTCATTTCTTTAGTGAATAGTTTATAAAGTATTACATTCATATATATATAAAATTAATCCCAAGTATATATACATATAAATCCTTTTCCAATTGAATTCATTTTCCATACTTATACATATATATCTATTTTATTATAGTTATATAATATCAATAATATTTTCGCTTTCATTTTATATATAACATATGTATATATATAGATTTTTCATTATACACAGGAAAAATGAAAGTTGAAAGATATATAACACATACATACATATACAATATATGTATGTATATAAAATTATTAAATATATTAAATCCATTTATTTATATTCAGTCGAAAATATTGTTTATAATATATAAAAGTGCCGTATAAATAAACAATAGATAAAATTAGAATATAGGAATAGGTATAATCATAATAAAAATATCAACATTTTATTGATTTTAGTGATAAAAATAATGAATGTTTCTCAAGGTAAAGAATATCTATAGTGTTTTGTGATATGTATATGTATAAAAAGTTAAAGTCCTTCTTTTGGACCATAAAAAATAATAAAGCAATAAATAAAATTGATTAAAATTCAGAAAATTTGTTTTTATATAATCAAATTTTCTATTTAAACAATTTAACCAACCGCTCGTTAAAGTAATCTCACTGCCACATCCTTTATGTTTCAATAATAATAATAATAATAATGTTATATATGCATATGAACAAACTGTCTTTCAGATTGGTCAATAGGTGTGTGTGTTTATGTTTATTGAATATATTTGTTACAAAAAAAACATCACATATCACAATTTTAACCGAACAAAAATTGGAAGAATTATACGATTCGAAATTGCTCCAAAAATCCAACGTACACGGTTTGGTTTTATTTCTCGCGGTTACAATTACTGGTTTTCGATTCTTAAAAAACGTTTCTTTACAGTAATAAATATTCGTCTGTTGATGACGGATTTTGCTGAACCTGAAGCATATATTTCGGGTTTGAATATGACGAATATATCACGGAAACCTTGAAAATCATTTGATAAAGCGTATTGACTTGGAGGACATTCCATATATTGTTGAAAAAATTGTCAAAATAATATAAGGTTTTATTTGCTAGGGAGTTTAGTTTCGAGATTGCCTTCGTATATATGTAAAAAGAAATTGCTAATTAGCTGTAAACGAGGTTACGATAGGAATCTTTTAGACATTTCATTCCTAGAATCTCGATATATACTATATATATACAATTATTCATATATATAAAATAAACACATTTAAGAAGCAGCTAAAATTAATCAGGTCAGTTTTATGATTAAGCAATAAGCTATATAGAATTCTATATTTATAATGCATATATAAATAAATAAATTGAATTTGCCATATCTCTAATTTAAAAATTTTGTTTTATTTCGATATTTGTATAGATAATTTTTATGGATATTTAATTTAACCCAAACTGTTTAATAAATTATTGAATTTTTATTTATTTAATTATATCAGTATAATTCGTAATGTATCGTATAACAACGATAATATAATCATTATATTATACACATATATTATAATATATCTTAAGATATTTGTATATTTATTTAGACATTATTTATACAATATTTTTGTTTATACATTATTTTAAATATATTTTTTATATTCAATAATATATATAATTCACTTATAAATTATCAGTTTTAATTTTTTTTAACTTGAGTACGGTCATATAAACTATATATTTATTATAAATATTATATTTTAAACATTTTATTTTATTAATGTTATTTTATAAGTTTGCAAACGTATTAATTTCCCAAATGAAGATATAACTATAGTATATAAATTAATTTGCTTTTATATTTATTTATTTAATCTATATAAATATGTTTAATTCATTGCTTTCGAAATTGATATTGATGTCAATAAATAACGAAAATTTCAAAACAAATCATATATATCTCTACAGTCTACATATACATGATTTGAAGTAGATAGACAAAATGTATATATTTTATAACAATAAATTTAATAAATCAACATTCATATTTTATTCCCATAACTCTAGATAATGGAATATTTATGAATACAGTAGTATCTATATATTATTAAGTGAAAAAATAAAAACAAACAACAACTTTCCTAAAATATATGCAAAGATTTCATCTATATATATCAGCGGCGCCGCGTAACCAAAAATTATGGTTGTCAAAATTTTTGAAAAGAACAATAATTCGTTAAACTAAAATAATTTATGTGTTTTTAATTTTTTCAAAAAGTCAACTAAATTTCTTTTGGAAGTTCAATTTAGAAATGCTCAACTGGATTCAATTCACAAATAAATTATTATTTTTAATTTGCACTAAATATCATTAAAATGCAATATGAAATCTCCAAGTTGTTCAAAAACTAAATTAGCAACATGAATAAATAAAAATAAATGCTCGTATTGCAAAAATACTTTGTTAATTTTAAATGAGAATTATTTTATTATATATTTTCTTCTTTTACACACACTACTAATTTCTCATACTTTACCTCATTTGTTTTTGTATTGTATCTACATTACAGCATGTGCGCTATATGAAGATGTTAGTTTATCATATGTATGGAAGGTTGCTAAAAAAAAATATTGACAACATTCTTCTAAACACACCATATAAATAAATCAAAAGCCCATATATTTTAAGCTTAAAGAAATTTTTTTCATATATATTTTATTGTAAATGTAAAAAAACAGTTAATATATTAATAAAATAATACTATAAATATTAAAACTATTAATATTATTATAAATATACTATAATACATTTATATATTATTATTATATTATAATTACATTCATACATTTAATATTTTATTTAAAAAATAAGTAATGATGAATTATAGAATTATTAATTATAGAATCGAAATTTGATTCTTATGAAGATGTTCACCATATCGTATAAATTTACTTATTATAATACCTTCAGGCCAAACATTCGGATGCATAATTTTTTCAGCATATTCCGTTGGAACACCAATTTTAAATGTACTAAAATATAACTTATACATTCTGTTTGGTATTGGTTTAACTATATATTTTCTACAAAATATATCCTCTTCTTTTATTTGTAATACCTTATTGATATGTCCAGAAACATCTTCAGTAATACAATGGGCATGCACTCCTTTTAAGTGAAACCATTCAAGTTTTGGTGCGGCACGTAAGCGGCTGGTTCCCGGTCGAAATACTCCAGTCCCGGCAACGGAAATGTTTGGTATTTCATAATTTGGTATAGGTGAATTTATGCGTTTTGGTTGTTCATATTGTTGTGTTGATTGTTTAGCAGATTGTTCCAATCGAATTGCTTCTTCACTGTTTGCTTTTTTTAAAACTTCACTGAACGTTAGTTTATTCGCCGTTTTAACACCGCCACTCACATCATTATCATCACCAAGGACTGATTTTTCATTTTCTTTCTCTACCGTTGACAATCTTACATTGATATCTTTGAGATTACCGTTCATATCGTTGATTAATTCTCCAAAATCGGCCATACAATTTTCCATTGATTTACAATTGCTGCAAAACCATTTTAAATTACCATTTGAACGTAATGCCATCGATATGAAATTTGGTTCCGCCGTGGGTGCACAATGCAAATGATATAATGCTGTGCATAATGCGCACTTAATTAAATCGTTGTTAACTGGATTGTTACATAATGTACATAAATGTGACCACATCATTTTTAATAATATACAAATTTATTTAAATTATTTCAATTTTAAAGTTATCCCAACCAATTCAATATTAAACACTTTTATGTATTTGTATTACAAATGATTTAAATTATTTTCAATATTTAAATATTATATATGTTTAGATTTAGCCAATTTAGTTGAGAAACTCATAACTTTACCATAATTGTCTTTCAATATATATACAAATATCAGGTAATAAAGTGTTAAATTTATTTTTACCTATTTTGGCGTACATTCGAATATCATTCATTACATTAGGTAAATAATCACAGCATTGTAAAAATTAAATAATTCATTTAATATTTATGGGGTTTTACCAAATCATAATCAGAAGAAATTAAAATGAACATTCGATATTTTATAGCATAAAATATACATTTAGATGGTAGGTCTTAGAAATATAAAATGTAATCATTTTTAGTTGTTAGGTAAAAACACCTTGGATTTTCCACAAACAAAAAATTTACTCACAAAACATGGACATTCGTTCGTTTTAAATTGATAATATATTACACTATAGAAATATCCATTATCTAACATATTTAACTATAATCAATACTTTTCTTTAAATTGTCTTGCATTATTGTAATTCTATTATGTCCTTCGTAATGATTATTAAAATATACTTAAAATATTGAATTTTTATATGATTTTTTCGCAAAAATCAAGTTGTCATATGACAACTAGGACATTACCAGGATACGCCACTAATATATATATATATATATATAATATATATATAAAGGAATGTACACATATTATATGTTTACATAACACAAAAATGATGAGATGTACAACAAAATGAACTGATTTCTGATGTTATGTATATATATCAATTCAAAAACACACATGTATATTAAAAAACACTTTTTTCATATTTTTGAAGCTCAAGTAAAAATTGTTTTCCTATTATAATAAACAATATATAAACATAAAATACAAAAAACAAAGAGCTTTGAGATTTTATAATATAAAAAATAAAAATTATTATTATTATAGATGAACATTGAAAGAAAAATTTTTATATATATAGACTGCGTATATTTGGAAAAGTGTATGTATAATGTTTTTATAATGTATATAATCAAAATTTTATATATATAAATGGTAGGTAATATATATATATATATTAAAGAAAAGGTGTATGACTTTTATTTATATATACATATAAGTACATATTTGTAAGGATTTGTAAATATATGTAAGTATTTTAAAAGTAAAAATAAAATTATAATTTGATGTTAAGTTTATGATGCTTTTTATAAACAGTTTTCGCGGTATGAATTGTACGATGGTGAAGTAATTCGTTTGGATGTTATCGATGAATGCAAATAAATATACCATTTGTATCATAAGATATTAGAGAATGAATTATTCAATTTGTAAAACTGAATTTTAAGTAAAATAAGCTGAATTTTCCGAATTTAAAATAATATTATGGGGTGTCCATACAAAGAGTATGGTTAAAATTACAATTTTTCAATTTTGTAGATTTTAACTATATAATTTGTTCTACAACCTTATTTGATATGTGAGGACAGTTTGCCCGTTATTCTATTCTATCCGTTATTGATGGTCTGCCCGTTATTCTATCTAACCAGGTTTCCAAGTTATGACATTTTTACTATACCCCTTACATAATAATTATATTTTCATTTCGATCCTCAAATTCATATCAGATTGCATATGTCTATATTACTTGTAAAAAATGTACCTTCTTGTTGGCAGAGTAAACAACCAGATTTCCTTTTATTTCAACTTTATTCAATGATATTTGTTTTCACCATTCACCAGCTCTATATACATATATTCAATATATTTGTGAAAATTCAGATACGAAAAAATAACCGAAAAACACAAAACATATTTTATACTATAATTTAGTACTATAATTACACTATATAATATCATTAAAAACAATGTCGTGTGGGTTTTTTATTCTTATATATGTAAAGGGTTTCAATAAATCAATCAATACCAACCACAAAGATTTCAAAAAATATATAACATATTAGATTTTATAATCATATATACATGTATATATATTATCAATAGTTGTATACATATATAACAATTATAACTAAAATAATTTACAAATTGAATATATTTTAAATGCTTAAGGATGAAATTAATATATATACCTTTATATATAATATTACTATCGTTTCTAAATACTGATAATCTTTTCATTGTTTGTATTCAATAAATGTTTTGAGTCAAATATTAGTAAATATATAAATACCATACATATATTAAATTTCAAATAAATTAATTTTATATGACTCTCATATATTATTTATGTACAATTGTACATACATATATATAATAACTCTTTATTAAAAATATGAAACTTTTTTAATATATATAGTTTATAGACTATATCCTACTATATAGATAGTAGATATAAGTTTAAAACTTACTTACAGTTTTATTTCAAAGTATATATTAAACTATAAAATCAATAAAAAAATTACAATTACACATGATTATTATACTTATCAATCTGTACATGCGATAAGAAAGTGATATACGAAATTCATTTAGAAATAATGTCATATATATTTAAAATAATAATATAGTGAAGAGAAACGTCATATGAAAATATTCGGTTACAAAATATCAAAATATTTATTAGTCATTTATGGTGAATTAAGTGTAGGGTCGCGTCCCGTTGAAGCGCTGCCGTTGAAGCTTTGAAAACTCAAATTAAGACTACAAAATAAACGTGAAAATTCGTCTGACGACGAGTACTTGAGGTTTCCATCGTATGTCACAAATAGAACGAACAGTCATATACAGTCATATGCATTCAATGATTTTTACGATAAAATATGTTCTTCAATTGCAATTTTCTGGATATTAAAAGCAATATATATATATAGTAAATAATAATTGTAATAATAATATAGTATATAGTTTTCTATAACGTTATATAACAATTGAAAATTATAAAAATTATATATATTTAGATGTAAAGGGCAATGCATAATTTATTTAATCATTGAAGAATACACCCTAACTTAAATTAAATTAAATTAAAAAAATAACTGAATTCATAGAAAGATCATATTAAATATATATAATAATAATTAAATATATAAGCACTTCAAAGCAAATATGAAACATATATTAACCTTATGTATATGTTATTATGAATACCTACTATATATATAGTTCTTGATTAATTCACATTGGTTATATAAATATATTCTTTATTGTTTTATTCTATATATATATATATATCTTAACATATCCGATATCATATCTATATACAATCACTAAAACCATCAATAGAAAAAAAAATCTATACTATATTACTAAATATTATAGAATATATCCTTTAGCAAAATAAAGATTAATTTTCCATTGTGTTTTTCTTCAAACACACAGCTAATTTTAATACATTAAAATTCGAGAAATTTAACCCATTTATCGTGTTGTAATCCAACATCTTTTGAAATATATAACGTATTTTTAAAAGAATTTCATAAAAGGACACTAGGATACCAGGATACATATCTGATATACATATAATAATAACTATATATAATTAATTTATATATAATATTTATTAATTAAAAATTATTAATTTTGCTCTGATTATACAAATACCTATCTGTAGATTGTAGATCTATATAGTTACAAAAATATTTGAAAAAATTAATATACATTTTTGTTTTATATATCCATATATTGAAATGGGTTTGATTATTTGAAATTTCTTTGATATTATAGGCATATGCAAATAAAGAATTTGTCTTTAATAAATTTATAATTTAAATGTATATAAAATTGTTTGTTATATGGTTATTGGTTATATATACTAATAAATAGATTTTGATAAAAAGACATATTCTGATAACCTCTATATATATATATATATATATGATATATATTAATTTTAATTTCAATTTAAAGCATATTTCAATTTAATTCTTTTAACTGGATTAGATAAGTTAGATGACTGGATAAGTTATATGATCCATACCAAAGAATGATTAACATTTTTCCGAAAATATTAATATTATATTTATTGTTCCAAATTGATCTTTTATACACTTAGATATACTCTCAATAAAAAAAAATTTATCGCATTACAACCAATAATCGGTTTTAGCGTCCAACAACAGCCTCTAGGGGAGAAACTCTGTGTTAAAATTCAGATTCGAAAAATAACCGAAAAACACAAAACATATTCTATGCGTCTTCAGTAGGATTCGAACCCACGACCCCATAAATTTTGTAAGAATATTAGAAGGATGGCATTTTTATTAAATTACACCACATCCATAAACACGAATACTCTCAATATATAGCGAATAGAAAAACATTATTTATATTTTAATATATTTTATTCACTGGAATGTCAGTTATGATTCGCCCCTAAAGCATATTATGCTTTCATCCTATAAATAATTCTTCGATTATTTATGAAAACATGAATAGTTATGAAAAAGAATATTATATATTAGGTATAGTTATAAAATAGATATTATGTATATTTAATTTCATTTCAAATGCTGAAAACCATTTAATTTCACTTTCCTCATTTTTAAACCACACCCTCAAGGCTTTTGGATTGGATGCTAAATAAATATAATTAATCCATTACAGTATATTACAGTATACAAATGTATATTATATAGTTGTTACCGAAATTCACGATAATGTCTCGTCAATTATTATATACGTGTATTGTTATATACACGTATATAATAAGAATCAAACTTAAAACACCATAAAATTTCGTTTAATAAAAAGATACAATAAGTCCTTTTTTCATAACGATTATATATGTGTATTGTATATCATTCATTGCGCCATTGAATTTGTTCTGTCATTATATATTCGGCTTAATAATAATAATAATAATAATAATAATCATGTATTTATTAAAATTTAAAGTATTTCTGTTTCTCATTTAATGCGCAGATATCGGATAGTGATAGATGAAAGATCTTTTAAACTGAATGTATATATTAAATTGTGGTTGTGTTGAATATATATAGAACTATATTCAACAATATTTATATATGTATCAATATGAATATATACGTTTTTTATAATATATTGTATTGCTATTTTTCATGTATAGCTCATAATTTGATCATTTTATGTATATATACGATTCAATCTGTATATTTACTATACAAAATCATTTATTCGATATACATCTGTTTTTTGAGATGTATTTCTATATATCTATATATATATATATACAGAGTTATACAGTCAGATATATATATAGTGATGAGGTATATGTGAATATCCATATTTCATATGTCAGACGCATTATATATATATAGAAAAATGCAACATGTACGACAGACGAAAGCGAGAATGTATATATACACAGCGGATGGGATAAAATTGGTAGTAGGAGAAAAATCAAATTATATGTACAGATTTTATAATATACATCTATATATATACCGTACATGTTTGGTATTATAATTGCATATACTCATAATACACAATCAAAAATTTGTTATGATCACATACCATCATATATATATTATATATACAAGGATCAGTATATAAATATTTATTATATATATATAAAACAAAATATACAAATATATATAATATACACATTTCACACATACGGAGCAGTGATGCTCTTTCAAAAAATCCTATAAATACCGATGCAAAACATGAGGAGCTCGTCAGTTTCTAGGAGTTTTTTCTAACAGTGATAACAGTTACAAATAAATAATAAAAAACAAAAATGTGTTTAATATTTAATATACATTAAAATGATTTTTTTATTTCAATTTGATAATTATAACTAATAATTAATTTGTTTTCTATTCTTAAATTAAATTAGTATAAATTTATTAATATCCAATATCAATAATAATTTAATAATTATTCAAAATATATAATTAATATTAAATTTGATTTGAAAAAGAAAAATTACATTTTAAATGAATATAATTCAAACTTTATTGAAATTAATTTGTTTTTTTTATTTGTTTTATAATTTAACAAATATATCAATTATAATAATAATGATTTAAATTTAAATAATTAATTTAACATTAAAATTGAAAAGAATATATATAGTTTAAATATAAATTTCAGTAAATTCAATATTTAGCATATTTCAAAAAATAATATTTTGTTTTGTTGATTTAAAAAAAAAACAAAAAAAAATTTAAACATTTTATAATAAAACATTTTGTGGTTCCCGAAAAGAAGGAGATTTATTTTTATAAAGCTGCATATATATTTAAAGAGAAACTGACCATTTTGGAAAATAAACATGTAAGTTTTTTTTTGTATTATTTATATCCAAAAAGAATTATATTAATTTTTATCAATAAGTATTAATAAGTAGAATGTCGTAATAAAAACCACAAACTTAATTTGGTATAATTATTAAAATCAAAAAGCATATAAACTATATATATTTAACGTTATAAATCTTTTTATTATCACACATAAATGTTTAATATAAAACGTATGTGTATATATACACTTAAATAAAAAAAGAATCATTTATATATATATATGTAATAAAATATTTGTGTAGTTTTGCCAACGTTTAGAATCCAATTGTTATTGAATATATAATATATATATATATAATGATTTAATAATATGAGCATATAATTGAATAATACGTGGTTCATTCATATATATATATATATGAATTACGAATAACCGTACTATATTATAATAATCTTTATCATAAATAATATTATTCAGAATATTCAGAATTGCCTACAAATGATAAATAAATATTCTTTTCACTGTAATGTTATATAAGTTTCGGGTTTGATGTGGTTTTAATTTTCTATTTTGGGGTTTAACAAAATTAAAATCATATATCATATCATATGATGAACGATCAAATAGAATTAAATTAGAAAACAAAAAATTTACGTCGTGTTCAGACATTTGTCAATACCTAACATAACACTTCAACATTTCTTTTTTAATTGATATATTTATTTTGTATATATATGCAAATAAATATTTATCCTTAGTTGGTTATTTTCTATATTTTATGGAATTTTCCGTAATATCCTTTTTATATTATATGATATATGACAAAAAAACTCATTATTTTATTTTATTTATTACTAAAAGTCATTTGTGCGAAACAATTTAATTGCATATTAATAATTTTTTGCATCAATAACATTTTAATCATTTTATAATAAGATATGTATTGAAAAGTAATTAATTCCTTTTTTATAGGGGTTTATAAATAGATAATCGCGGAGGGTTAAATTTACTTTGTTTATTATATTTATCGGTGTAATTTTCTCAAGAGATTTATAAAATTTTGGAAAATTTTATGTGCGTATATAAAATTATATTATCTATTTATAAGTAAACAGCATTTTATTATTAACAGTATAGATTTCGTTTCTTATGTAGTTTTTATATTCATTGATAATTGAATATAATTAAATATAATTTTCAAATGAAACTTTCTTATAATTATATGATTTAATGATTTAATCATAATTATAATGGGAATAATAATCATATCCTTGTCAAACCTGAAAAAAAAAACGAAAATGTGCAAATTAAGGCAAAGCCAATGCCAATGCCAATGACGTTTTTTTTTCAATAATATTATCATTGCATAACTTTTATTAACTATACCTTTATTAACTTAGAAAAAAAACGCAAAAACTCCACCGATTGATTTTCGGTTTAAAACCCAAATCTGAAAGGGATAAAAATTGTATTTTATTGAAAAAAAAAACAAAAACGTTTAAATATATTGAATCTTATATATCTTCCGACAATGAGTTCCGACGCTGCGAAAATCATATATGCTAAAATCTAATATATGCATTCGTTCAATTCAATAAGTCTCTAAATATAATTAAAATTTTGCTGTGATATTGATATATTTGATTTATTTTGTATATATCGCAATGGGCTTATATAATTAATGGTATATTGATATAAAAATACAAATACCAGTAATTCACTAATTGCCACTCGAGAACTCATTCACATTGTACATTAATATATATATATATATATATCCTTTCTGAATACACATATTTGATTTTAATCAGTCATTCACAATTATATGTATATAGGTACAGGTTGGGATGCACACCGCGGTATAATACATATATCAATATCTCATTCATATCGTATATTTGCAATTTAATTATTAGTATATAGATAATTAACAAGTGGATTATGTTTGCCTTTTTATATATCAATACGATCTATTCATATATATACGCAACACCTTTCAATTCATTCTATAGATATGTATCAATAATATAATTTTATAATTATATATCAGAGAATACATTTGAAACTATAATATATATTTCAATATATGCATCATTTCGATAATTTAAAACCCAATAACCTTAATATATACTACATATTTGAATTCTATATATAAAATACAGATATTTTTAGCGTCTGACATATAACTATATATTGTTCGTTTATCAAAATTTGGAATAGGGTGTTTTATAAACCTATACGCAATCCTATAATATATGAATATAATATATATATATTCAAATTTCATAATGGTAAATAATAACTTGATCCAAGAATTGTCATATATATCACAAAACTTTCTTCATATTTGCAATTTAACAAGATAATAATCATTCCATTAAAAATTAATTAATTAATACTCTTAAATTTACCTATGCCAGATATGACTATATTTATCTGCGGCCGTGTGGTTGATAAAATCTAAAATATTGACAAAATTTTAGGGGTCGAACACAACATGCAAAATATTTTATTATTTTAGCATCTTAATTTTTCACACATATCGACATATTATCACATGCATAGCATTAAGAAATCAAATAATTATTGCTATTGCAGACTTTTTTGAGTAAATTATATTAAGTATATAACACTTAATTTTTTATATATATACACAGATTCACATCATACATCATATATCATAAAGAATAAAGAATGATTAAATTACTGTATCTTTATTTTATTCTGATAAAACCTTTGATAATTGAATTGAATATGTATAATATATAGATATATGTATATTAAGTTAATTTTAATACACTTTATTGAATTTAAAAGAAAAAATTCAAATGGTTATATTACATATATTTATAAATAATTTGCTTTCCGTCCCTTCAATAACATTTCCAATATGGTTTTTAATAATACATGATTATATGAATAAATATTTGAGATGTAATACTTAAAGTGAATGAATGGAATGTAAAATATATTGAGATGAAAGAATTATATAAAAGATTGCAAATATATCTATAAATATCCCTGTATATATAAATTTACCACCCTTATGTTAAACCAAAAATGTTTTACAATAAATACATAATAATAATCGAGGTTTCGACGTAGGTGATAAATTTGTTTATAACAATCGGTATATATCATATGAAAATTGAAAATTCGAATATATTTTCAATATATAAATATAACAAAAAACAATAAAAACCAAAAAACCCTTTATAGATCTTTTCGCAATAAGTTATCTCTTTGATTTAATATACCATAGATATATATATTGTATTGTTAATTACGCATATGCATGTAATATGTTGGAAATAAATAAGGTTTTTAATGAATGTATACCTATATTATATTTACATGTTTTTTTTTTATATATTATTTAAATATGTTATATAGCTTTGGGGAATTCTAATGAATACAATCAGATATATATCATTGAATGATTGAATGAATTCAAATTTCAACAAAGCTATGTTCAATTTCAATTATTATTCGATTCTATATTCTATAAAAATGAATAATATTTATAATGAAAATATAAAGTTGCGATTAAAAAGCTTCATTAAATCACAGTTCCAACATAATAACAATTTTTGAAATAATTTTTATTATGAATCAAAAAGATATATAGAATATAGAAAATATGATTCTATTAAAAAATAAAAATTCAAATGCAAATAAGCGTTTATAAGATCATTGTAAAAATGATAATATATAATATATATGAATTATAAATGAAAATGATCATAATGTAACAATTCATGTGTGCGTATATGAACAAATCAATAACAAAAACAATCTAAAATATATTTTTTTTATGAATTCATCCAATTTTGAGTTTGTTTGCTTATTAAACTTTTCTCTGTTTTTAATTAAAAATTATGATTAACATACATTGAAAATGCAAAATTTATTCATTATATATGCATAATATGACGAAAAAATATCTGATATGTACACGTCATATTCAAAACATATTATGTATATATATTTTCGCGTACATTTATAATTATATAAAAATGTTAAATTATATATATAATGTCAATAAAATTGAAAAAAAAAGAAAAAAAGGGATTTTTTTGAGTAAAAATATTGTAAAAAAATAAAAAAATAAAGTTATTATACCGGCAGTTCTCGCGTCATCATATACTGCATTATATATTTATATTTTGTGGTTTATATAAATTGTGTGTGTTTGATATATAGTGTATTAAAATGTATAGTACCTATATATTAAAATTTTATAAGAGAATTGTGTAATTAATAATGATTTCGATTCTATATCATGAACATAAAAAGGATATACATGAAGAATATAGAAAAAAATGAATAAAATATAATATACATAAAAATACGATACATTTACAGATATTTATATATTGAAAACAAGTGCAGTACATATTTTTATTTCAAAATATTTATATTTTTATATACCCATAAATACTTTATTTTTGGTCGTCAGAGGCCAAATAAATGGGTTGTGCTAAAAGTTCAAAATAATATATAGAAACATATTCCATATATAATATATAATTAATATAATATTGAATTTATCTGGATCATGGGCGGCGCGTGCCGAATTGATCGTATAATATAAAGGCGTATCATATAGATGATATCCCGATTACCACCCTCCCTACATCATTTGATTTGATTTATCCACAAATAGGAAAATAGCGTATACGACACAACAAATTGGTTGTTTTTTTTTAAATTCGTTTTATGTATTCGACAATATCGATTCCACTCATTCATTCACGCGATCAAAACGGAGATAAATGCAAACATGCTTATATTTTTCTATTGTGAATACATATACCAAAATCGAATCGACACAATTTTACTGCTTGTTTTTCTCATCCTATATGATTTATGACATATACATTTATGTATATATCGGATCTTCGCCACTCACAATAAACGTACGTACGTATACCACATTGTAATACATCTATGGTACACGTTGTATATAAATAACGGTAAAATGAAAATAAAAGCTTTCCAGAACGAGCTTTTGGGTGGGTGGTGATGTATATAACGAATTATAAAAAGGATGTGGATTGCATGTATATGGTATGATATGTTTATGTGTGTGAGTATGTTATTAGTATACCATGAGAATAAAACTTTAAATTATGGAATTCTAACAGGAGAAACGTGAGATTTTCATTGCATGCGAAAGTATATATATGAAAATAGAAAACATATATAAATGCAGTTCGCAGTTACGATATCGCGGTCACCGTTTATAATATAATCTGTAATATATTAGTAGCTTTTTAGTGTTACAAATATACATCAGTTAGTCAGTGAATTGATTCCACTTTCTATACCTTCGGTACTATATTTTTTTTACATTTAATTCTATATTAATACTTTAGTATTTGTGGTGTCATAAAAAAAAGTTTAAAATGTGAGATGTTTTGAAAAAATATATATCTTTTAATCTAAACCTTTTATTCTAACATATTTTTAACACATTTTTAATCACATATTGAATATATATAATTTTAATCGTATATAAATACTATGGTGATTTTTAGCAAATTTAATATATATTTAGTATTTTATTTAATAACATTTTATATGAAATTTTCCTTTATCAACGTCAATATCATATACGAATATAAAATTCTTATATAAAAGAATCCAAAATGTAAGTATATAGATAAATACTCATCATTATTTGTATTTGTATATACTATATATGATTATACAATGTAATACTGTATATAGAATTAAATAAATATTTGAAATGAAATTTTACATTATAAAATGTGTCCTTTTCAAAATATCTATTATATGCGTATTATATCTATAAAAATACTTGTGACTTCCCGGTATACATTTGGAAGATAAATCACCTGCACGAAAAATAGACGATATTTTCTATTTATTGCCTTAGCAACATTTGAGTAAACCAAAAAACTGTTGAAAATGTCTCTTTTGTTGCCGGGGGGCTAAAATTAAAATAATTGATATTTACTTTTTTTCTTTTGTATGAAAAAATCCCAATAAAAATTCGAAATTTATTGTGTAATTTTCTTCCAGACTATAAAAATATGAATCTAACATATTTCTTCTTTTTTTCGCCAAAAGAAGAAATATTGATGATACGCGTGAAAGATAAATAAATGATTGGGTCACTTTGAAATTTGAAACGCGATTATTCTTGTTAAAAATTCAGCGAGAAATCATTTAAATAGATTATTGATATCATTTTGGAAGTATTTTAAAATACTAAAATTTTTCTTTTATATTGCGATTAATTCGTTTAAAAATAATTTAAAGTGGATCAACTATATTAAACTGTTAAAAGGTGTCAATTGCATCTTCAACCGAATTCGCGGATGATATTTTAACGGGGATATTTAAGCAATATCTTCTATTAATCTTCTTGAAGTATTGCTTTTGAATTCCGTACGTAATACGAAAGCGATTCATCAAGAAGTGTTGCATTCGGGACACAATCCTTCCCGAATGAGGTTATTCAATAAGTAGATGTTAGATGTGATAAACTTTATCTTCCTCGGAATATGAGGGGCGAATCATCTTGTGGCGTGCCGGGTTTAATGCTATCTATATAACATGTATATGTGGTACATATTTTGCACATAAAAAAATTTTCACATACAATTTAATAAAGGTGAAAATCAACAAATAAAATTATACAAACTCGCATAAAAAAGAGCATTCTACTGGATTTGATTTCGATTGTGTCTGACAAATAATATACCATGCGTATGTGTAGATTATATTTATGTTGTAACTTTAATATAGCTAATGCTACAGTTATTTTTTTAATTTTAAAATGTAGAGTTTATAAGGATATAAATATGTATAATAGATACATTGTATATATTCTGTATATATTATTTTATGTTATATGTAACCTTCTATAGTACCTATATTACATCAAAATATTTAACAAATTTTTTAGTCATTCGTTTGTGATATATATAACCATATATTACAAATATAATATATACATATTGTTGTAAAATATTATCAATTTATTATTTACAGATTTTTTTAAATATATACTATTATAATCATATATTCATATATATTCATATAATCATATTTTAATAGAAGCAGATTACAAAAAATTCTTTTATAAATAAATAAGGCAGTAACAAATTGTAATTGTTGGTTGAATAGTCTTTTCATGGTATATGTTTATTTAATCATCCATTATACAGGGGCATATTTTCCCAAGCAATTTAAAAAATTCTTTACCTCAATCTTTCTTTTAATTTCTGATCTGAATTTCACATGTATGGTTAAATATAACTTATATATACAACTTCGGCAACTTTGTAATTATAAATAGTATACCGTTTCTGACATTTTTTATCATTTTCAATTTAAGATCGTAATTATCCTATATAAACATTATATATACGATTTGTTTACATATCGCTCTGCGAAAAATACAGTTTTCCGCATTTTATATTTTGTTTACTTTTATATTTACCATATAAAATTTTCATTTTGATTTTTATTGAGTTACAAATTTATTTATTTTAATAGGCAATCGTTTGTTTGATATACATATTAATACAAAATTATTCAATAATTGAATTTTATTGACAATTTACAGATATGATATAGATATTACACGATATGTCATTAAATTAGAAATAAATAATAAAATTCTTGATTTTGTGGCGGTCCTGCAAACTCTATAAACCACACACATACTGCACTTTACATACACAAAACATTGCATTCCCCATACACAAATATATTCACTATGTAACGGAAATTTTTCAAATACAACTTACACTTCAATATGGGAAACCAGTTTCATAAACAAACTGATTTATACGATAACATAAAACACAGACGTGCGGGAGTATAAATAAATTAAAATAATTAAATAAATACTTGAACATAAATTAAAAAATCAATTAAATTAGTTATATAGCAATAAATTAAATATTTATAATAATAAAAACATTTGTGTGGTGAAACCGCAGGTGTATTATTAAAGTGTGAAATTAATAAATAATTAACAAACGATATATAGTTTTTTTCTCGAAACCCATCGTTTATCCATACACGATACCGCTACCTTCAACCATACATAATGAACGATTTACACTCCACCGGCACATCCAGAACTTCAAACACAACAACCTCCAAAATTTATCGCAGGTATTAATTCATAAAAGTCCATTATAATAAATGTGAATAATTAAAATATTATTACTGTAAAATGTAATTTGTGAAGATATTTCTATTCTTAAACCCGAAACAAATAATAAATAAAACTTATTTTGTTTCAGTATACTTTTCAGCAGTTTGTAATAGATTTAATAATATATTTGATTCCAATATTTGATGACATTGCAATTTTTTTTTTTTAATTTTATATATCATCTTACAATTTTCTCTTGGAGTTCCAAACTGCGTTATAAAGACATGACTTTTTAAATCAAATGGAAAATTTAAATAAAAAAAAAAGCAGGTTCAGTCATTTGTTTGCGAAAAGTTCTCTCATATATTGTGTATATAAAAAAAAATAAAATAATTACTTTATATAATATCGTGTATATATTATCAAATATTTATTATTTAATACATTTAATAAAATATCGTTCGTGCGATTATATATATACATATATCCAGTATAATATATACATATATTTGTATATGTATCTTTTCAGATATATTTATTTTAAAAATTTATAAAAAAAATAATGCTTATATGTATGTTTACATTATATATATCTTTATCTATATTTATCTGTGATCATCCTTTAAACAGAATGTTCATTTTTAGGAACATGTTTTGATGTTAGAATTATATTTTCCGTATTAAACTTTTCAGATACAAAAGTATAACTTTTGACAATTTTGACGATTTGTTTAATAAGCGTCCGGCAATAGTGTTATTTTATTGTACATCGCATAATTAGTTGTTTTTCGACCGATCACATGGGAAACAATTTGTAATTCAGGGCTGAAATTGAACCTTTCACTTATACCAAAATATCTATATATTTAACCAACATCCATGGTAAAAATTGTAGGTATATGATTTTTTTGATTTTTATTAAAACTTCAATGATCACAACTATGCACATACAATATTTTCACTTAAGAAATTATAAGTAATACAATAATATAGAATATAGATAGATTTCTAGATAGAGATATATTTGATGCAAATATCCACCGATATATTATGGTTGTTCTCATACATTTGAAACAAACACCCTATATATATATATATATATAGAATACATTTTATGTAAATAAAATATGCTCAAGGTTAATCTAATGAAAATTAGAATTACGTGTTCTTTTGCTTTTCTACGTTTAAAATAAAGTCGTCGTGTAAATATATAATATATATCATATGTAAACAATCCACAAGCTAATACAAATATATCTGATATATATACTTGTGCATATTGATTTACATTATTTTTGCGAATATGTATATATATATAATGAAATTATATTATACATATATTGAAGATCCAATAATGAATTTAAATATATAATCATTAATATAGAGAAAATTATATTAAAAGAGATATATACTTATTCTTATATAGATGTACAATTAAATTAGGAAAATGAATTTTCTTTATTTTCGCATTTGTATATTTGAATGAACAATTTGTGTAAAAATAAAATTGGTAAAAGTTTTATTACATATTATTTTTAATACAATATAATATTGATAATATATATATATAGCGTGTAGTCAGATACTAATAATTTAATGCATTTGAATGTTTTTATTCAAAGCAGCTATATATAAATATAAATAAATAACTAATAACATATGTCTCTCAACTATTGAATTCTTTTTTAATATTAATTAGGTTCAGCCAGTCATCATTTATGACCTTTTTAACCGATTCGAGAAAAACATTTTCATATTCTGTAAAAAAAACAAAATCAATTTTGTTTTTTGTGTGCTCCCATATATTGTGTCCGTTCATCCGCCACTATATTGGTGTTGACATTACCGCAGTATCATGGTTTTTGTAACTTGGATTATTTAATGACAACGTTTTGATATACATATCAATATATACATATCATAACATTTGGTCACAGTGCGATATACATGGTGATAATTATAATTTTTAAATGCGATACATATATATCTATCTATATATATGTATGTACATTGATTCGCGGTATATAACTTCTTTTTTTTTTTTAAAAATTTTAAATATATGGTAAAAGTATTATATTTTCCCAAAAGTATTAATTACACTATAAAATATGATTTCCATTTATTAATTATTCCACAAACAAAAACAAACACAAAAAATTGTTACCGCACATAATAAATTTTATGTAATTTCAATGTTTATTCAAAAGTCGACCGTATATATATATATAATTAAATCTATATATGGAATATTCAATTTCATATATATATGAAAATTCATTTAAAAAAAGATAATTTATATTTGTACAAACTATACGAACGTATACACATTGATGTTTATTATTAAAAATTCTTGTTATTATTAATGAAAAATCATTTCATTGAAATTTATTTTAGTATACTATATATACATTTAAAATGTGTGCAATATGATGGTTAATATATCTAGGAAAATATAGTAATATCTATATAAAACAGCATAAAGTTTAATATTTTTATGAAATTCATTGGAAAGCTTTATTTATATAGTGTATATTGTTTACTATATACATAAATAGAAGTATTTATTATATTAATAAACCATTTACAAATAAATAATTCTTATGTTTTCCATAATAAAATATATACTATATAGTACATATATTAAAAAGGATATTCGTATAATAATTAATTAAATTTTTCTTCTATATATAATATACCTACTTAGTTATACAGAATCATTATGATAATAAAAATAATAGAGATATACCTGAAATAAATAATTGTAAATGGATAATTGAAAATTTACTTTTAATTATTTGATTTTGAAATTACATCAAGAATGATTTGTTATGTATCATGAATTCATGTATGTGCGTGCGGTTACTGATTAATGTTTGTGAAATCTATTCACTATATATTGAATATGAAAAAGTGATTTTGTTTCTATAATACAGTTGAAGCGTAAAATATTTTAATATAAAATTTGTAATTCATTGTGAGATATAGCGAGGAAAAAATAACTATATTTAATGAATCTTTTTATCCATATTTTGGAAAGTTCATCAATGAAGTTATAAAGATATATTATTGTGTTTAAATAAAATTTTAATTTCTTTTTTTTTTCTCTATATTTCAGCACAATATCTGGATGTAAATGTGCGAATGTCAACAATTGTTTTAATGCATCTTAACAATTTTTCATATATAAAAGACTATATTCATTCGGTAAGTAACATAATTACTTAATATTTTTAAATATATATATACAAATTGGGGGTGTTTTCTTTATTTGGTTTTTGTGAAACATAAAATGAATTATGAAATATCAAACAATTAATAATTGATTAATAATCGTACGTAAATTTAATATCCATTTAATATCCTTTTGTAATTTTTGCGTTGTTCGGCGGCGAAAAATAAAATGTACTATAATGAATTTTAATCAAATATGATTGAATGAATTTTTGTGTTGACGTTTTTGATATTCTTGGTTTTCGGTATAATAATACGGTATAATATAATATAATAAGTATAATATTTCCGAGAAATTATCACAATTTAGTATGATAACAATCCAAAAACATGCATTTTCACAGAACTGAAAGTATAACAAATTCCATTGAATCACAGACAATCAGTATAACTTCAATCCTCTAATGTAATTTTCAAATTAATTACTGAGCCTAAATTAACTGAACTATTATAACTCAAGAAATTCTTAAACCGCATATCCATATTATGCGTATACCTATATATTAACTTTTTTCGTACCAACATTTTTTTGGAAATTCAATTTATCCAATAGCATCAATACTGTATGAAAAACTCTCTTAAGGTTATAGTATTTCTACTAATGACTATCAATAATTTAAATTTATCATTTCTTTTTATTCAAAAGACACATTCACCTAAAGTGAAAGTTAAACAATGGCTTGAAAGTTAACATCACCATATGATGATTTAGTTTTACTTTATGTTTTTTTTTAATTAGATCATATATAATAATACATTGATTGAATAGATTTAATGTATTAATTTGAAGTATACTATACAAGTTAAAATAATTTCACTTTAATACCTTCGATTATATATATATATATATATGGTGGAATTATATACCAATTAAAAAATCCATATTAAGTTTATTTTCTATATTTATATATTTATACATCTATATCAATATCCTATATACAGTCTATACCACGTTGTAAAATCATAATAATTATTCACGGACTATATACATATAGTAAAAATACAATATTCAGAAATTTATATCATGCTAATATATAGATCTATAAGCTTTAGCCAATAATAATAATAATATGCTATATATAGCAACATCACTATTGTTTTATATACCGCAAATATAACGTTTCTATAAACGCATGCAACCACACAAACCAACAACCCTTATTATTATATATGTATTCACATTCCTATAAATACAACCACAACCTGTGTATTATATTGCAACCTGTAGAGCTTTTATTTTGAAATGGAAAGCATATATGCATGAATATATAGTATATTCCTATATATTGCATTTTCATTTTATGATTATGGTTATATAGTTATATATATATATATATATATAACATTACGTGGAGTATTCTAAATGGATCTATTCCGTCTGTGCACATATTATTCATTCATTCATTCATATATATACTCTATATGCTTACATAATAATAATTTAATATACTGTATTATATTTATATTTCGTGTTCATGAATAAAAAATAGGAAAATTTTGCAAAAAGGGGAACAAAAAATACTTTCAATTTTGTAATACAAATATGTATAATATTATTTACTTGATATTATAATTATATATTTGTAAATTGATAAAACAATAACAATTTTTACTTTATAATTAAATTGTTAATATTTTATCAAAATAAACATATAAATATACATGCGAATTGATATATATATAAATGTTGTTAGATATAAAATATATAGAGAGATATAATGTTTTGAAATCGATTTTAATACATTGATATTCCGTCAATATTATAAATGTTAAATACACAAATAATCATATATAATTATACGGTAATCCCACACAGGGTAAAATTGTTTCGATTTACAATATCATTATAAGAATTTCAATGTTAATTATTTTTAATTGCGCCTGTAAACTTTTGGAATATATATATAATTATACAAACTCGACAAATTCATATATAATCATTGTGTGGTGCCGTATAATTTGTAATTTATTGGTATATACTGATCTATGAAACATATATATATGATTATAAACAGCTATTATAATTATATATGAATTTATACTTCTCAAATACAAAAAAAAATCAAAATATATAAATTAATCTTCTACTGCTAAAATTCTGTATATATCAGCATAACACACAAGACTTAGATTAAAAAGGAAAATAAAAAAGCTTAAGCATTTTCATATAAATTATATATTGTTGTGAGGAAGCGGGGATTTTCAGTTTCAATGCTCCAACAAAGTCGGTTGTAAATTTGTATATTAAAGTTGTAAATTAACCAGGAGCTAGCGCGGGGTGATTGATAAAGAACTCGAAAAAAAAATGTAAAACAATTAATTTTTTTATTTAAATTATTATATAAATATTATATATGGTATTTATTTATAAAAAGTCTTTTAATATAATTCATATATTGTCAAAAAAATAAACTTTCTAATATTTAAAAATATTAGAATATATCTCTCTATATATTTTATACTCTAAAATAAACATAAATCAACACACCCACACCATAAATATCGATCTAAAGTGAAAAGTTATCGTAAAATGAAAATAGTAATCACAGAAGAAAAAATAAACACAATCTCCACACTCACTCGTCATTACATTTAAAAAAAAATAAAGTAAATGAAAATTTAAAAATCAAATTATTATAAAAATGAAAAGTTTTTCAAATATAACATATAATAAGTTTAAAGAAAAGTTTTCTATTCACATATATATTAAGGTTTTATTGGTATTCAACACATTGATATATAAGAATGATATTTAAAATGGTCCAGAGTTTCACTATGGATATATATATATAGTCTTGAAATGGTCAATATTAAATTTGTTGAAAATTACACGTATTTCGCAGGATGAATGCAAGATGAAGATTGAACACTTGAACATTTTTTTAATTTAATTACATTATTTTTTCGATTGTGAATGCGAATGGGGTGGAATAAATTTATAGTTATATTGATTTTGATTATGTGCGATGTTATTTGAAAAAATTTAACCAAATTGTTGTGAATGTATAGTTTTTTTATACAAATCTAATAAATATATTCATGTCATCTTATTGCTTTTTATTTCTTTAATATATTCCTATAAATATATATATAAAAAGGTATACGGATTATAACAATAGTTCAAATATTTGTCATAGAAAATGTTGTGAATAGAATGTAATATATAACTGTTAATCGCCTGAATTATAGTTTCAAACTTAAATATTCTGATTATAGTTTCAAACTTAAATATTCTGAGTTGATCTCTCCATGAGTTTTCTTTCAGAATTTATTTCATGTCCTTTATTACCTGATTTTACAATATCGGGTAATAAAGGACATTTTTTTGTTTTTGCAATTTATTTATTTATTATATACATCTTGTGTTTAGGAAGCTTATAGCAATAAATGAGGCCAAGAATTTTATTCTTCTATAATGAACGTTTCGTTCGTAAAAGTCTCCTCTCCATACCCATAGATAATTTATCTGGAATAAAACATAAAGTAAAATTTTTATGTGTATTACATTATTTTACGACAGTGCGATTTTAATTAAAATATATTATAAAATAGTTATTTAATTGTGTTTTTATTATTATTCTATTGCATAATTTTGTTGTGATCTAGTTTATGCGATTTTAAAAAATATCTCATTAAAAAAAAATCAATGAGGTTAAGCACCCATAAACTTATATTCAATATAAAATTATTTACGTTGTGCAACGTTATATATTTATATAATATTAATGTTTGCACGGTTATCGAAACAATATGTTATAATAACAATATAGTTTCTTGGTATTAAACATATATTTGATATCGATTTGATTACATAGTTGGAGATGCATTTTTTTTAATAATAATATATATTATAGATTGTTAATAATTATGGATATATTAAATGCTGTTAATATTTAACGAAAATTTACTATACAAATAAAACTATAGTAATTTTTCATCTAATTCAATCGAAATTTTACCACATTGAATATTTAATTGGATTTTATTAAATTGCATTTACGATTAAATCAAATTAAAAAACCAATTTTTACATAATGAAATATTTTTTTAATAAATATCTTTGTTTATAATTTATATCGTTATTCGGATGATGCATTAAAATGTCACACGTATATATTTGTGTTAAAATAATTACATGGCTGTGAATTGAATTGAATTGAACGTGAAAGCCAATCGAATGTATGTCATTTTAATTTAAATACTAACCTTCTATTGCGTTCCTTGTTATGCAAATAAAAAAAACCTAAATTTTATTGATTTAATTAATGAACATCTGATGCAAACATAACGATTGTTATAAATGTTCAAGAACTGGAAAAACGAATTACACACCTTGTGGAATAGGTGTAAGAATAATTCCACAGTACCTATGCTTCTCGTAAAAGGCGAGTAAAATGGGAACCGACCAAACACCGGTATAAGTGTTTAAAACATCATTGTATATAGATAGATGGAAACGATGATGTAGGGCACCCTCTAATGCCCTTGGATTGGGAAACTGCGGTTCTTAAGGCCGACGAACAATTCTATAAATCGATTGTCAAATTGGTATATATATTACCAACAGCTAGTATTAAAAAGTATTATGACAACATCTCGAATACTCGCAAATATTGATTACATCTGGATGGCAAACAATTTATAAAATAAATTGTCTGTTTGGGATAAAGTGGCAATTAATATATAGGATTAATATTTATCTTCTTCTTCACATTTGTAAATAATTGTAAATATTAAATTGATTGGTTTGGCTTGGGGTTGTTAAATTATGCAAATAAATATTTGCATGAAATTTAATTCATATTGTAAATAATTGTAAATAATTTGCGTTTGCTCCTTCAAAATGCAAATGCAAATATACATGCGTCAATATTATCACGATATCAGATAACAAAATTGTAACGTATGTATAATCGACTATAATGTTTTTGAAAACTTACACCACAAGTTTTATTTTTCATGTCCAATTAAAAAAAATATTTCTTGTACATCAAAACACGTTATGTTTGTTTGTCATTAAATCTTTGGTTCTCTTGGAATTCGTTGTTCATTTTCATAAACATACTGTTGATGACTACCCAATCCTAATGTGTTAAAATCGTGCTGATGGGATGCATGGCTGCGGGTTTGAGCAGTCGCAAACGATAACCAATCCTAAAGTGTTAAAATCGTGCTGATAGGATGCATGGCTGCAGGTTTGAGCAGTCACAAACGATACCCAATCCTAAAGTGTTAAAATCGTGCTGATAGGATGCATGGCTGCGGGTTTGAGCAGTCACTAACGATATCCCTGATTCTTCTGAAATGTCTCAATTAATTCTCTTTGTCACTCTAATTTCTAATATTCTATAATTCTTCTTCAAAAATTCTAAATGCCAAAAAAACATCTGATTGGCTTAAGTTCTTTAATTAATTAAAACAGCCAAATATATTTAAATAAAAATAGTTTAATTTAACAAAAAATATCTATAATTTAAAATATTTCATTAAAATTGTATATAAAAATAGTAAAAAAAAAAAAAAATGTTTTGTCCTTTTTAGTTTAGTAGAACGAAAGGAAAAATTTGTGTTTAAAATGTAAATAAATATTCAATATATGGTGAGATTTTATTATTATATTTTTTTTATTAGATCATTTTAATAAAATTAAAATAACCTTTTGTTTTTAATATTATATATTATAAATAATAACAATCAATAAATATATTATTGTTATATATTCATTTTAAATCAATTAAATGCAATCCATCTATTATTTATATTAAATCATGTATAGTAAATTTCTAAATAATATTAAACCTCATATATACAGAAATCTATACAACACGATAACCTATATTTGTATGTATATATTTGTATTGATTATAAGTTCATGGTGCTTCGCTTTATTATATAACAACTTTAACTTCTTTAATGAGATTTATTCGCAGTATCTTGATTACAGTTTTTTTTTTTTTCGAATATTTACTGGTTTGTTAGTGAAAATTAATTTAATTCAATTAAAAAATTCACAAATACAATCAGGATAACGTAAATTTAAGGCATTTGAGTTGGTGCTTATTTGTTATGAAGACAAAAGTATCAATGAAAATACCTTTAATTTATTTTATTTATTATTCATCAATTTCAATTTGTGGGTTATAATAATAAATAGTGTAGAAATGAAATATTGTGTATAAATTATTGGTATTAATATAGATTTTTAATCAAAAAAAAAATAAACATATAGTTTTTTATCGAATTGGTTACATAAAGTATATTAATAAAAGTATATATTATTAACCATATATTATCCTCTGTTAAAAGATTTCGTGAAAATCAATGGATATATAAAAAAAAAATTACATTTAAAATTAACTATAGAAAATATTATCGGTAAATTATATATAAATGAGTTGTAAGTAGTAATTTTTTAAATTGGTTATAAAGTTTTGGTATTATACAATTTTGATACCATTCTTCAAGCGTTTTTGGTGAGGTTCGTTCAGTGAGTTAATCAAATGAATTTTATCAAATTTTTAAGATTAACTTTAACTATATACCTACATATTATTGTATATTAAGCATCATTTTTTATTTAGATCAAATGCCAATATATTAAAATTATTTGAATAATAGAAAATGTGTTTAAATTAGCATATAAAATCAACAGTGTATAATATTATTTATTTATTTTAGTTTTCAAATGCTATAATATACTAACGTATATTAACATTTTAATATTTTAAAATGTGGGTTTACTCTGCCATTAATGATTTCACTATACACATTTATATATTATTTTACGATACAAGTGTGGTAAAATCATTATTGGTGGTAAATTCAAATATTAAATGTACATACATAAACGATGATCACAGAGGTCATAAATTACAAAAAATTTATATTATTTAATTTTTATTACTATAGTTAATCTAAATTGTAAAATTTATTTATGCCTCTAAAACTTAGTATCATTTATAATTAATCGTGATGATGAAGTTAAGGGTACATCAAAACTTGGACCGATTCAAAGAAAATTGGACAGTAAAGTTATATAAAATAATTCAATTTATAGGTTTTATTGGTTTTTTATAAAAGTGATGATATTTTTTATATTATGTTATATGACTTTAACCCTTTTGTCTGAATATGTATTGTTTTTGAAATCCGTATACCGGCCTAAAGTTTTGATTACCCTTCGCTTTGTACTTTCAACTTTTAAAATTTATTTGTGATATATGTTTTATAAAGATGTTTGCGGTTTGTTCCAATTTTAATTTACATATTACTAATACATTTATGAAGTTAGGATAACATCAACATTCTATTAGGATAAATTTTAATTGATTTAAAATATATACCATGAAACATCTTCGTACAAACAAATGATGGTATATATATAGTTACATTTTTGATATTTAACCGTGTATTATCATTACATTATCCTATGTATAGTTTGGATTATTTCATCCAAAATAGAATGCTGATGGCATCTTCGCTTTGTACACTTTCAACTATTATATGTATAAAAATTTGGCAGTGAATACAATACAATGTACTTAAATGTAATTTCTTTTTAAATTCAATGTGTTTTTTTTTAACTAATAACATTTAATTCATATAATTTATATTAATATAATAGAAAATTGTGGCATGGATGGAATTCAATGAATCTTTAATAATTTTTTTTTTTTGATTAACATTTTATGCAGCTAATTCTTATGCGCTATTTATGCAACTACATAGTTATAATATTACAATTATTTCATTTTTATATTTTGAATTAATCCACATCTACTAAACTATATATTTTTAAATAATAATAATATAGTCGGACACATGTGGATTAGTTTAATTATAAAGCATATTTATTATAAATAATTTAATTTACTTTAATCTCGCTATATATACATTCTGTCAAATAAGTACCCGGAAATTTGAAATTAAACACAAACAACTTATCAATTATCTAAATTTATTATATCCCCTTCAAAATAGGCCCCTTCTGAGGCAATTCACTTCTTCCAACGAACAATCCAATCATCGAAACACTTTTTAAAGCTATATTCCGGGATGGCCTTCAGTTCTCGTTGCGAATTAGTTTTGATGTCTTCAATGCTCTCAAAACGGGTTCCACGAAGTGGTAATTTGAGTTTCGGAAACAGGAAAAAGTCACACGGGGCCATATCTGGATAGTACGGTGGTTGTTCGATGATATTTGTTGAATTTTTGTTCAAAAACTCGTTCACAATGATCGCTTTGTGCGCTGGTGCATTATCGTGGTGCAAAATCCAACTGTTGTTCCGCCACAAATCTGGTCCTTTGCGACGAACATTCTCTCTCAAACGCCTCATAACGCCAAGATAATATTCTATATTGACGGTTTGGCCCATCGGTAAGAATTCCGAACAAAATTTCACACAAACTCTTTGTTCGATATTTTTATCCATAGTGAAAATCGCAAGGCACATAAAAGGTTGACTTGTTCCTAACGACGCCGTAAACAAACTAAATGACACACAGCAATAACAATTGACAGAATAGTTGCTGACAGTTGTGCTAACATGGTAAAAAATAATGTTTGAAATATTCTCAGCGGGAAAATTTCCGGGTACTTATTTGACAGAACGTATATATTTAATCTATATGGGTATTGAATTTTAATTTTTGATCATTAAACTATAAATATATTTTTTTATATTCTTATAAACAGTTATTAAAATCTTATAGTTTTTAACATTTAGAACTTAAAACTTAAATGTGTATAATCTCATAAAATCTTTAAAATCGTTTATGTAATTTTCAAATTATTTCAATATATTCAAATTAAAAATTTTCTTTTAGATTTTCCCGAAAACCATCATTGTACTATATAGTTTAATGATTTAGAATTAGTACTTTGTTGGTTTTCGGAAAAATTCAAAATGATAACACCAAAAAAAAAAAGCAATAAATAAAGCTAATAATAATCATTCTTATTATATTGGCAATAATACAAATTTTATTGAAACCGTTTTATTTTGTGCATTTTAAAATAAATTTTTGAAATTTAGAATCCTAATAAAGAAAAAAAACCACGGGAATGCGGCGGCGATTGTTTTCTGATCAGAAAAGGTATTTGAAATACTTTTATTGAAAAGTTTTCACTTTCACTCACTGATAAAGTCATAATCGCTTTGTCCTAATATTTTTTATGGAATTTATTATATATTCTAAAAGTGTATCCGAAACATTTGATTTGTTATTTATGGATATAGACGCATTTTATTAATTAAGATTGTTAAAAACCAGTGAAAAGAAAGTGTTATAAATGAAAATTATATAACAGCGAATTTAATCAAACTAAATTGATTATAATCGAAATAGAGTAATCGGATTTGAACGAATATAGACGCATAATCGATAGAAAATTTTTTTTTAAAAAATGTTTGGCTATAAGTATAATATAGAAATTTAAATTATAAAGAAAATTGACAATTTTATTATCTCAAATGTTATGATAGAGTGTCCTAGAGTGTAGTAAATTTGGATATTAAAAAAATTAATTTACCATCCATTATTCACAGTCAATTGTTTAATAATATAGATTATAATTTTAACCATTTTGTTTAATAGATATATTTTATTAATATTTTAACTCTTTCCGAATTTCCAATCTCGTCAGTTTGTCTGGAAATCCATTAATTAATTTTCTTGATTAATTAAAACCCGACTGCGAATTTTTCGAGTTTGCCTCACTGTTTGTTTTTTAATGTATATTATTCAAAAGATGGTTTATATTCATCTGGATTTACCCATTCATGGAAATCACTGCATTTATCAATATCAGTAGGACTGAAATCTATAAGAAAAATAAATATATCATGACAAATATATATATAAAAAAAAAAATCAAAAAATTTCGAAAAAATAAACTTTACTTGATCCATCTTTACAATTATCCATTTTCATATAACATTCATTGGTAAACATTTTGTTAACGATGTTATTCGTTGCACATAATGGATAATAATCAATTGAACATTTTATTGGACATTCATCGGCATCACTTCGATCCACATTCACTGCTAATTCGCTTTTGGCTAAAACAAATAAACAATCACAATATTTATTTTATTTTAACTAATATATAAGATATATAAGATATATAAATAAAAAGAAATTCAAATTCAAATACCGAAACAATAACAGAATATTAGAAATAATTGAATAATAAATAAAATAATTTTCATGATTATTATTTTTTTTAATTTAGATTTTATTATATGTTTAATTCTGCACTACCTTAGTTTTCGTTGTACTGAACTGTATTTGCAATATAATACCGGTTATATATAGTGCGAAAAACAAACAATATAATATTTAATATATGCATATTTTTCTTTTTGTTATATTTTTTATAAGTATAATAAAATTATATATATTATAATTGTTTTTTTATAGAATTATTTACCATAATAATTTAACATTATATAAATATATCGTCGTGTGTTTGAATGTGATATATATATAGTTGCATTTATGTAAGTGCATCGCTCTCATTATAGAAATGTTATCATAAATGCAAATAATTTACAATGTAATTTAAGGTAAAACTTGAAATATAATAATTTATGAAGGTGCGTTTTAATTCTATTTATTTATTCTTTTTAAAAAAAACCATATATTTATATATATATATAAACAATTGATAATTTAAATGACGGCGGACGTTTTATTTCAAGATCATAAAAATCGTTTATATATTTTAATGACGTACTTTACTTTAATATTATATTATTGTCGCATATTATTTATTATTATTATATGATTAAATGTAAAATGGTAATTATATATTATAATTGGAATAAGGTGATATAGATTTAGAGTGTTGGTTTTATTTTTTTGCAATATTGTATAAATATTAAACTTAAAATTTATATGTATATAAATTAAACTCAAATTGGGTAAATCAAAATCGTAATTATTTTTTTTAAAAACATTAAGTTTTTTTTAAAATAAAAATTATGATTATTTAATCTTCCTTATATATAAAAATGTTTTTCTTAAATGTTGGTATTTTGTGTTCCTTCCTAAACATCTATGATTATTGGGATGTTTATCGATGAATACAAAATTATTTTAAACATTAGAATTAAATTTCAAACATAACAGAAAAAAAAATTTTTTAATATCATATCATAGTAGGATTCAATTATTAAGATCTGCAAATTGTGTACGTCTCTTAACGATGATTTTTAAGAACATACAATCTTATTATTTGGATATGGGTTATAAAAATTATTTCCAATCAAAAATACAAAAAATTCTGACAAATCAAAAATAAAAATAATCAAATAATAATAAGCAAAACCCAAAGCCAAACCCAGCGATCTATACGCGAATATACATACCTTATAGAATTTATAGTAAATGGAAAATATTAAATTTCTTAATCAAAATTTAATTCATATGTAATTATATATAGTTTTTCATTTCAATTTGTATGATATTTCATTATACAATATATTGTAATTCATTTGGTTAAATTTGATTATGCTATATTAAATTTAATTAAACTAAAATAAAATTGATAATTTAAAAAAAAACTTACAATTAATTGTATAACGTTTAAAAATATTAACTGTTTGTTAATTTTTTTTTTTAATTTATTAACAAACAGGTCAATTAGTTTATATATATGATGTCTATAAATCATACAAAATATTGTGCTTTAAAGATTTCCTATAAAGGTCCAATACAATTGCCGCAATACATCATAAATAAACGGTCAATACCAATTTTTATATTATAGATAGCGACTATCTATAATATTTTATTATATTGATTCAAAATAATTATGATAAAAAAAAAATCACAAGAGGAAAAAATCACTGGAAATAGAGCTTATAATTGTCGAAAATCAACGCGATCCATAAAACGACCAAAAAGGTACTTGCAAGACGATAAAGATATGTCAATCAGAATTTTTTATGAAAAGAAAAATATCAGCTTTACCATCAAAGTAATTGTTTTATAATTTATTTATTAGCAGTATTAAAGCAATATATATACGTATATATAAAGTTCACTATTAACTATTAATAAATGATTTTATTAATAATTTTTTTTTTGCAGCCTATTGGTAAGTATATATAATTAATAACTATAAATATTTATAATACTATAGTGTTTTAGTTTGGGATAATTTCTCAGATGCATACTTAATTTTTGTAACTATTATTATACATTACTATAAAATAAATTTTATAATATAAATATTTGTAGAGACAAATAAAATAACAATTAAAAAACAAATTTAAAATACTATACTATACTATACTATACACACAGATAGTTAAGCGAATAATCATCAAATAACAATTTTGAATCACTTTGAAATATTTTTTTTTTAATTTAACCAGGTCATCCATATAATTTTAAGTGTAAACCACCAATTGAACAGAAATGTAAACATAGGTAAGTTCTGTATATAATTTCATAAATTTTCATAAATCATAAATTTTCAGGTTTCAAATGTATATGTAAGCATATTAAATTATGATAAGAAAATGATAAATCAATAATATATATAAGACTTATTATATTTAATAATTATATTATTATATTTTGAATAAATATTTATTATATTACTGTAATAGTTTTTCAGATGTCTCTATACATATATAAGTTCGATTTAAAATATACGGAAAAAAAATTAAACAATTATCGTTTTTTTTTTGGTTAATCATCCATATATATATAAAAATAAGTTACCTTTATTTAGTTACGTTTATATTTGGCTTAATTGCGATAAACGAGACTAATGCCAAAATATTCATAATTAATAATACGTATAATAACAATAAATTATGATACGAGAAGGTTATTATTTGGAAATAGAAAGCCAGAAATAATCCTCCGTTGTATAAGCTGCGTTTTTGTTTAATTTATCATCATTATATTATAAACAAGAAACATTTGTTATAATTATAGTATTTTATATGGTGTGCGATTAAGATGATGAAAAATGGAATTGAGTATTTATTAGATATAATGATTTAAGTGTAAATTTCTCACTTAAAAAATATCATATTATATTTTTAGGTGATATTGATGCATGCATAATGATGTTTATGATATATAAATATATATATAAATATCATTGACGGTTTGAAAACAATCAACAAAATTGATAATCTTCCGTGCCGCCAAATCAATATGATGCGTATATATATTGAATCAATTCAATATATATATATATATACATACATATATATATATATCGCGGTTTAGACAATAAACAACATTTTATTCAAAAGTAGTAACATTTGAATTACTAATTACAAATTCCAACTGAAATATAATATAGTTATCATATATAAATAAGGTATATTTCAGAATATCAATATTTATATAACTTCTCTATATATTGTATATCGCATATAATTATTTAATTATTTAATTAAAAGTAAAAAAAAGAAATTTTAATTTTCACGAAAATGACTTTTTCAAATATATTTTTTAAAATAATACTTGGTATATTGGAAATTAAAGCAAATAAATAATACGTGAAATTATTTTATTGATCTAAAATGCGATTAATTATTATACATTTGAAATATTTGACTCTGGTATTTATAGATTTACAGATTCATTTATATATATATATATATCTAGGTAATATATTTGTATTAATTACACAGAGGTACACAGTTTAATTTTAAGCATCTGATCTAAAAACTATATATATATATATATATATTGGTTGCGATAATATATATAATATTGGTTGCGATTCATTCAAAATTAAATAATGTCTTTCACAATAATGTAAGAATTATAATATATTATCAATTATTAATCATTTTGTTGCATGTAATTATTACTTTAATTTATAAAAAAATTGTTTTTTTTTTGTCATTTGGTTTTGAAAACTTTAGTCTAATTTTTTATCTTAAATGTGATGTGTATATATAGCTTAAATATAATCTTTATTGTATAGATTTTCCAAATGTGGTCACAATAATCCATTTTCTAATATTAGAAACACTTTTTTTTTTAAATGTTTTTAATTTATTTTCTATTAGTAAAATTTATATTAAAATTCATTCACTTTTGAATTCATTTTAGAGATTTTTTTTGTTATATATTCATAGATATTTTTTAACCAGCGAATTGTAGAATTATAGAGGTATAAAAGTTTTAGGGAAATGGAGAAAAATGGCGAATCAGCTATAAACAATTGCAATTTTCCATTTTTAAATAGTGGATTAAATTTCTCTTTCAAAATATTTCGGTTAACTCTTAACAAAAAAAATAAATTACTATTTTAATTAACCGCAATCGAATACAATTATAATATATTTTTTACATTGTTTATATAAATATATTGATTTCTATAGAAATAAATACCATATTCTATATATATTTATATAGTTTTGTAATTAAAATTATAATTAAATAATAGAATATTCAAATTAGATCACTGTAAAATGTTATATATAAAGATTAAATTGTGCGTTTATGAAATTTTCACATTTTTTATATGTTCTATTTAGACAACCAGTTGTGAGACCAGTACATATTGATTTTAGCAGTCCGATTGCACCGAAAAAAAAACTAAAGGAGCAACCACATCAGGTAACTAGAATTTTTTTGTTTGCCATATAGATGATATTTTTTTTATGCTTTATTCACAAATTTATATATATTTAGAATTTAAAGAAATGAACTATAGAAAATTTCCAAAAAATTATTTTCAAAGAGCTTAAGATTGTACGGTTTTACTTATGTTTGTTTATCTTTATATTTTTTTAATACATTCCAATTACGTTAGGTTTTACGTGACTTTAATTTGTTTGAAGATGTTGACATATTTAGCAAAATTGACCATCAAATAACTCAACAGTTATCTAACCCAAAACATGCTGGAGCAAATGTGAAAATATTGAATACGACAATTATTGATGCTAAGAATAAAAGCAATGAAAAACTTGTTAAGGTTGACATTAGAGGTATTAATGTTTATTCATTTAATAACAATAAAATTATATATATATATATATATATATATATATATATATATATATATATATACAAGATGTGTTTTATGAGCATAAAATTTGATATATATATATATATATATATATATATATATATATATATATATATATATATATCAAATTTTATGCTCATAAAACACATCTTGTATTTAAAGGCGATTTCCCAAGAATTAAAAAAATAAATACGATAAATTGTGATAATAACAATAATAAAAAGTGTGAAAAAGTTGTTAGTGTTGACGCTGAAGGTATAATTTTGTTTATTCATTTAATAACATCAAAATCTTATATTGTATTTTTATATCTTTGTAATTTTAAAGGAACTGCCTCCAAAATGAAAATAATAAATACAACAAATCGTGATGGTGGCAATAAATGTAATAAGAAGATTGAAAAAGTTGTTATTGTTGACGGTGAAGGTATTATTGTTTATATTCATTTAATTATAATAAAATTATATATCAAAATTTATGCTCATCAAGTATATTTTGGCAATTTTAAAGGAACTTCCTCCGGAATTAAAAAAATAAATACGATAAATTGTGATGATAACAATAAAAGCAATGAAAAGAATGAAAAAGTCGTTAATATTGACGTTAGAGGTATTTTTGTTTATTTATTCATTTAATAACAATAAAAATTTATATCAAATTTTATGCTCATGCAAAAAACATATTATTGTATTTTTAAAGGATCTTCTTCCAAAATGAAAATAATAAATACAACAAATCGTGATGGTAGCAATAAAAGTAATAAGCAGGTTAAAAAAGCTGTTACTACTGATGTTGAAATGAAAATAATAAATACTACAAATCGTGATGCTAGCAATAAAAGTAATAAGCAGGTTGAAAAAGTCGTTAATGTTGACGTTAGAGGTATTTTTGTTTGTTTATTCATTTAATATCAATAAAAATATATATCGAATTTTATGCTCATAAAACACATCCTTCAATTTTTACAGGCGGTTCCCCAAAAATTAAAAGAATAAATATGATAAATTGTGATGATAGCAATAATAGCAATAAAAAGTGTGAAAAAGTTGTTAGGGTTGACGCTGAAGGTATAATGTTTATTCATTTAATAACATCAAAATTTTATATCGAATTGTATGTTGTATTTTTATACCTTTGTAATTTTAAAGGATCTTCTTCGAAAATGAAAATAATAAATACAACAAATCGTGATGCTAGCAATAAAATTAATAAGCAGGTTGAAAAAGTTGTTACTACTGATGTTGAAATGAAAACAATAAATACAACAAATCGTGATGCTAGTAGCATTAAAAGTAATAAGAATATTGAAAAACTTGTTATTGTTGACGGTGAAGGTATTATTGTTTATATTCATTTAATATCAATAAACACATATATCGAATTTTTTTATGCTCATTAAATACTTCCTTGTATTTTCAAAGGATCTTCTTCCAAAATGAAAATGTTAAATACAATAAATCGTGATGGCAGCAATAAAAGCAATACAAAGATTGAAAAGGTTGCTAGTAGTGCTAGTATTGCTGAAGGTATAATGTTTATTCACTTAGTCTAATTTTATGTTGATGAAATACATTTTTGTATCTTTAAAGGATCTTCCTCCAAAATTCAAATATTAAATACGACAAATTGTGAAGATGACAATAAAATCAATAAAAAGAAAGAAAAAGTTGTTAAAGTTGACGTTGAAGGTAATATGTGTTTATTCATTTCATTCATTTTTTTCGTTTATCCTCATTACGGAATATGTGTTTGTGTTTTTAAAGGATATACCTCCAAAATGAAAATATTAAATACCACAAATCCTGATGACAGTAATAAAATTACGAAAAAGTATGAAAATGTTGTTAATGTTGACGTTAAAAGTATTATTGTTCATTTATTTAATAGTATAATTAAATTTTTTATCGAATATTATATATGTTGATGAATTATTTTTCTCTGTGTTTTATAGGACTTAAAATTAATAGAAATCGTAAATTTTCAGTTAAAAATTTTCTTGAAAAAAATAACATTGCTCAGCCATTTGTATTTATTAGCGATATATTTTCGCGAAAGAAAACGGACACAAATCATGATGGTAAAAGTACTACTAAAGATACTCAAATTAATGATGATAACAATAAACTAGATCATAAAGATGGTGATGATAAGGATCTTAATGAGAAGTATACGGATACTAAATTGAATAATAATGAAACATCTTATGACAATAAGAATGTTGAGGATAAAAATTGTGATGTTAAGAATGGTGTTGAAAAGGAAAAAATTAACAACACTAGGCTCGATGATTGTAACAATATTGCTGATAAAGTTGAAACTGACGATACTTGCAATAATCATATTGATAGTTATACGAATGTTGACCATAATATTAATGATAAGGGTGATGAAACTAAACGGAGTGATTCTGATGGTGTTGATGCTCATGATGATAGCAATTGTATTAATGGTGAGTTTAATGCAAAGAACAAATGTGATAATATAAATGTTGGTGGGGAAAATGAAGATCAAGTAGATGGCAATGAATTGCATAACCAAGGTACAGACAATATTCCCAACGATTGTATTGAGATAAACAATACTATCATACCCGCGAAATCTGAATTATCATTAATGAATAATGATCAAAATAAAATATCAGTAATATACGAATGTGTTCGAGTTCAAGAACATCCGTTGAAAATGACTTTAAAAACTGTGTCAGCGTGTTTAAAGTACAAATCATTATTAATTAAGAAGTATACAAAAATTTCATTGAACGATCAACTTAAACGAAACGATAAAATAAATTGTAAACGTAAAAGGTCGACGGATTTACCCGAACACCAACGGACTGAAAACAAAATTATGCATCAAAACTCACCTGAATGCCCCCCTTTGGCCTCACCACAAGATCCAATACCCGATATATCCTTGGAACTTCCAGTAGATCTACTAACCGATTCACCATCAGACTTACAAACAAAAACTATACTGGAAGCCGCCACAGACCCAATACCAGATCCATTACCAACACCAAGCCAAGGTCCACCATCGCATTCACATTCAGATTTACAAACAAAAACTATACTGGAAGCCGCCACAGACCCAATGCCAGATCCATCACCAACACCAAGCCAAGGTCCACTATCGCATTCACCACCACAACAACCTGAACTGTCGTCGGTAAGTGCGATAAACATCATTTCAAAATTACAATCAAATGATCTACCAAACTATCGCCAATCAATTCCCCAAAGTGAGGGTTCTCATTCGCAAGTATGTGATCAGTCACAACAAAATCAAATTGTTTCGTCGCAACACACGAGTCAATTTGATTGTATGGCAGACGAATTTAATAAAAATATACAACAACAGCAACAGTTGAAAAGAAATTCACCAATTATTGAAACATCAACGGTTCCCGTTACCGAAACGTTGGATATACATGAACTGAAAGCGCCGACAACAATTGTACAACCACCTGAAAGACATCAACCTCTATTGTCACAACAAATGCATTCTTCATCAAATGAATCACCTAATGTTCAAACCGATACGATTGAATACCACCCCCCAAAACAACAAAATCCCGGGAATCAGTTTAAGTTGCCATATTTAGAAAATCAATTGTTAAAAACGTCAGTTAAAGCGGACTCTGTTGCGGATTGTATGAATCCATTTGATGGTATAAAACCAGCCAAAATAAAACGAACTAACACAATCTCTTATGCTTGTGCTAGTGAAATTTATGACTATAATAGAAGCAATTCGCACCGTAGCGTTATTGTATCAGCACCCACCGCTGTTATTGCTCCATGCACTAAATCTGGTGGAATTTCTGCTGCTCCACGTATAAATAGAACCGTATCTTTAGATTTACGTGATTCAATTGTGTTTAAGATACAACATCATCTACCATCGAAGACAATACCAGTCGAATTAACTGCAGAATCACCACCGGCATCAATCATAGACCCGCTATCACTTCCAACACCAGAACGTTTATCAACACCCCTGATTTCATCAAATCTACCATCAGTACACGTCCTACCATCTAATCAATCGCCACGTTTATCACAAGATGTATCCTCAGTCCCATCAAGTAATTTATCCCCAGTCCCACTATCATTACCATTAAAATCCCCATCGCCAGTCGCATCTCAACTCCCAATTTCTGAGAAAAATTCAAGCGCAACGTTTAACGCATCATATGAATGCAACCGACCACAATTGAATTCATTGACAATGTCGTATGTTAATGGAAGTAAAAGTGCAAACGAAATAAAGGAAATCGTTAAGCAAGTTCAAGGTATATTTTTCAAATTTAAACACAGATAACATATTGGTTATTAAGCTCTTAACTTTATAATTCATTGGTTTTTTAAGTACTTATTTTTGACGTTGTGATCTTTTTTTTTTGTATTACTGTTCAAAAATATATAGATCGTTCAGGAGACCTTACGATGTCCGATCCAGTGAAATTGAATGCAGGTATACTTTTTTGAATGCAATTTGTAATGGTAAAAATTTTAAATTAATATCAATAAAATTTTTCAGTTCCTGTTAAAGATATTAATGCAACAGTGCAACAACACGAATATATTCATGTATGTGATTACCAGGATATTAGCGATGATGAGGATCAAGATACCAATGCTCTAGATGAAGTTGAAGGTAACAATTAGGTTTATTATTAACTAATATTAACTTTTATAGAAATGATCAATCAAAGTAAAGATTAATTTGTATAAAAGATCTATATTATATTTATGGAATAATATTTTGTTATACATATAATTTTGAATTGGAATTTTCTATTTAAATAAAAAATAGAGCAACCAACTACCCAAAACAAAGTGCGTATGGAATCGCCTGTACACCCACAAGAAGAAATTGCAGAACAAACAGTAAACAGTCTACCCCGGAAATTTTTGTTCAAGCCACAAGAGCTCTTTTCAATTCAAGACAAAATATTAGAATTCATTAATCAAAATAATATAGTTCTAGATGAGGAAAATGTACTACCAAAAAATGTGGAATCAGTTGAACCTGAAATGGAGCCTATATTGAATCGTATGGAACGTGATTTGCACAAAATTTCTGAATTATATCCAATATTACCACCGTTACCACAAATGCCCCCAAATTTAAATATGATGTATAGCAGATGCGTGCAGAATTTAGATCAAAACCTACATAACGTTAGTCAACTACCATTGAATAAACGGCAACAACAACCACAGCAGAACTCTACGCCATCAGGATTTTTAATTCATTCACATAACGCGCAATTATCTCTTCCGGAATTATATGTTCCACAACATCATAGTGTACAATTGCAGTCAGTAATACAGCCACCTTCAAAACCACCTCCACTGCCATGGATAGCTCAATCAACAAGACGCATAAAACCGTCGTCAAAACCGCCTAAACCAGCCAAATTGTCACAACCACCACCAGTAAACGTATTACAATCGTCACCAATTTCGACAGACACAATTTCACAATTGCAATCAAATCAATTGCCTACTTATCTGCAACCAATTCATCAACATGTATTTTCTCGCTCATCACCGCCACCACCACCACCGCGACCAACTATAATTGTAATGCAATCACAGTCAAGTTCAAAAAACATAGCTTCACAATTACAATCAAATAATTTACCGACTTACCGGCAACCAATTCAACGAAGTGAATTTTCTAGTTCATCACTACAACTACCGCAACCAACACAATTACCACCACAACAACCAATAAATGTAATACACTCGCAACCTACAAGTCCGATAAACACAATTTCATCCAGATTACAACCTAATGATTTACCCACTTACCGGCAACCAATTCAACAGAGTGAATTTTCTCCTTCATCACCGCAGCCAACAATAAATGTACACTACGGTCATCCAAGTTCGATACACGAAAATTCACAATTAAAACCAAATCATTGGACTACTTACGTTCAACCTATTAATCAAAGTATAAATTCTTGTGGTTCATCATCGCAACCACCACAACCATCACAACCACCACAACTAACAAAACAAACAATAAATGTAATACCCCCGCAACCAGGTTTGATAAACATATTACCACAAATTCAACCAAATAATTTGACCATTAACTGTAAGCCTATTCATCAATGTGTAACTTGTCGTTCCTCATCGCCACCGCCGCAACAATCGCAACCTACAATAAATGAAACACACCAGCAACCAAGTTCATTAAATACAATTTCACAATTACAACCAAATAATTCGCCTAATTATCCTGAAACTATTCATCAAAGTGTAATTTCTCGTTCATCATCGCAACCAACGCAACCACCATCACAATCAACAATAAATGTGATACACTCGAAAATAAGTTCGATACGCACAATTCCACAATTTCAACCAAATAATTTAGCCATTAACCGTCAACCTATTCATCAAAGTGTACCTTCTCGTTCCTCATCGCAACCCCAACAACAACCACAATCAACAATAAATGAAATACATCCGCGGTCAAATTCAATAAACACAATTTCACAATTACAACCAAACAATTCGCCTAATTATCCTGAAACTAATCATCAAAGTGTAATTTCTCGTTCAACAACGCAACCAACGCAACCCCCATCACAATCGGCAATAAATGCAATACACCCGCAAACAAGTCCGATACGCGCAATTCCACAATTTCAACCAAGTAATTTAGCCATTAACCGTCAACCTATTCATCAAAGTGTACCTTCTCGTTCCTCATCGCAACCCCAACAACAACCACAACCACCAATAAATGGAATATATCCGCGGTCAAATTCGATAAACTCAATTTCACAATTACAATCAAATAATTCGCCTAATTATCCTGAGACTATTCATCAAAGTGTAATTTCTCGTTCATCATCACAACCAACGCAACAATTACAACTAACACAACCCCCACCCCAATCGACAATAAATGTGATACACCCGCAAACATGTTCGATACGCACAATTCCACAATTTCAAGCAAATAATTTAACCATTAACCGTCAACCTATTCATCAAAATTTAACTTCTCGTTCCTCATCGCAACCCCAACAACAACCACAATCAACAATAAATGAAATACATCCGCGGTCAAATTCAATAAACACAATTTCACAATTACAACCAAACAATTCGCCTAATTATCCTGAAACTATTCATCAAAGTATATTTTCTCGTTCATCGTCGCAACCAACGCAACCGTCACAGCTAACACAATCCCCACAACAATCGACAATAAATATGATACCCCCCCAACAAAATTCAATACACACAATTCCACAATTTCAACCAAATCATTCGCCCATTATTACCGTCCGTCAACCTATCGATCAAAGTGTATCACCTCACCATTCACCACCACAACCAACCAAAAATGTTATCCAATCAAATAATTTACTAAATTATCGACGACCAATTGAATGGTTCTCTCAATTACGATCGCAACCACCAAAAAATGTACAACAATCACATCAAAATTCGTTAAACAATTTTGAACCAACAAAACCGAACCATTTAGCAAATCATCAAAATGTATTATTTCATTCACAAACATTACACGACCATTCTCAACGGAATGAAAATGATCAGCGTCGACAAAGCCCTTGTCAATGTGACGAATGTAAGCAACGTATGCAGCAACAACAACAAATTCAAAGAAAATTACCAATTCCAGCAATATCAATGATTCCAGATAATACTCTGCAACATGCATCCGCCGTTTTATCACCACGATCAAACATACATGGACACAAAGGACCGACAATCAATATACAGCCATCTCCTATATATCAATATCAGTGGCCACAAATAAATGGACAAAACATAATAAATTCTATAAATACAAATTCATCGCCGAATGTGCGTACAGCAATGATACCTGAACACCCTTCAATCAAAAATAATCCATTCTCGCAACAGCCACAACTACAAAACACACGATGTCAAACACCGCCCGACAATTTCAATCTTGAATGCGTGAATCCATTTGATGATAGAATATCAGATGAAATAAAACGACCTAATATTTCTGCTATAGATCGTTGTGCTGCTGTTACACGTGCAAGTAGAACAGTATCTTTAGATTCGCGTAATCCAAATATTTATCGGATGCAATTACAACAGCATTTACAACAAAACCATCAGCGTGAACCGCAACAACGATCCTCCTTATTACCGCCCTATATAATGAAATATGTAAGAAATCACAACTAATATCTACAATTGATGCTATGAATATATTAATTTGAATCTCAAACCTGCTATATATACCATTCGATTAACACATTCAAAGGTAAAAATCCGGAATGCAATGAAACAAATTACCTATTTCTATATATATTAAAAATACACATTTGCAAGTTTTGCAAAGTGTCTGTACATTTTCTTTCTTAAATTCAATTTAATTTTGTATATATAACTGATGAATGTCTAGAACTTTTACGTAATCATTTTTGTACATTTATATTACGTTTATAAAAAAGTTCTAGACATATGTAAAAATATAATTATATTCTATTCTATTCTATTAAATGTCTTATTATATTCTATTCTATTCTATTCTATTAAAATAACTTAAGATATTTAACTTAAATTATATCATAATAAATGTTAATATATTATAAGAATACATAACTTTTAATTGTATATATAACTATTGTATATAATTCAAAGAAATCAATAATGATTATATGTTCATCAATAAAACTGGAGTGTGTGATAATTTATTTTAATTAAAAATTTAGAAATTCTAACAAAATGTACATAACAAAATTTCTTATTTAATTAAAATTAAAAACAAAAACCCATATAATTCAAATGGGTTTTTCTGACGATAAAATTAACAATTTTGTTGCTGTGGCAAAAATTATAAGAAAAAATTTAAATTAATTTAATTTATAAGTTAATGATTTGAAATAAGTTGTATATAATTTAAATTGGCAGAATTCCAACATCAGATATTATATATAAATTATTTAAAATTATATAATTTATAGTCAGTATATATAAGTTTTTGTTTAATATTAAAGCTATTGTATAGCACTGTATATAATCGAAAAAGGTATGTTGATGTGGACTATATGAATTTAACGGCGATTTTATATGAAAAATTTTAATGAACGTCAACAAATTATGTCAAGTAATAATAATAATCGCATATAAATTTATCCTATCCTATATGCGTAAGACAAAAAAGTTAGGAAATGGTTCCGTGAAAAACGATGTCAATATTCTTGAATTAACCAAAATTTATCGTAGACACTATAATACAATATATAGATACAATTTACGGAGAATATATTCCTCAACCACACGACTTCAGAATTAAAATATATAAAAAAAAATCACATTGATTTTATTTAACATTAACGCAGAACAGAATTAGAAACAGAAAAACATGATTTTCGGGGTTCCACCCAAATGTTTTTGAACCAGCTAATAATATGAAACTTACCAAACAGTTTTAGACATATCCTTCAGCTATAACATACTTTAAAATATGGTATCGCAATAGTATTACGGGAAAATTAATTTAAATCTTATTTTACCGCATCCCGATTTGGACAAATACTCCACTTTTTCCATTGCATTTTACATTTTTCATTTTCTTAATATAATAAAAGTGAGGTGAGACAATTCTAATATAGTCCAGATATAGTGTACAAAATATTAATAAACCGTATAGTGTTATTGTAATAATTAATATACAATTAATCGCGAGTACCGTTGAATCTATAATGTAAATATTATCATTTGTGTATTTTGGTTCTAGCTTAATTATTTTGTCAATTTTGATATCATTAAAAATTCTGCGATGTAAATACAAACACGAAATGAAAATAAATTAATAATATGATAAATATTTTTTTGTTAATTGTTTTGTAATCTATATGTATTAATATAAATGTTTCCATATGAACCTAAATAATAAGTTTTATAATATATTTTTTATTAATCACTCATATTATTTGTAAAATATAGAGAAGATATATTAACTGTTAATATAATATCATTTATTTTATGTATAATAATCATCAATTATAAAACCCTAATTAATATAATTTATATAAATATCCACACCTTATATGTATTATATTAATTTAATTTAGTATAAAATATTTACGATTTTTATTAAATTTAAGAAAATATTTTTTAAGTTTAAAGAATGTATTATATATGTATATATAAATGTAATTAAGGAAGTAATTTAGGAAAGGGTTTATATAAACTTACGTTGAAATTTTTAATTAACTTTTATTTATATATTTAATTCAATTTCTTTTTAAAGTTCTTTAAATGTTCTTTAATTTCAATTCTGCTTAACAAAAATTTACAATCTTACAATCTTTTTCTTACAATTTTCCTTTAGTATTTTCTAAAATTCTTTTATTTTACGATTAATTTTTAATTTGAACACACATTAAGCAGCTTAAAAATGTCGTGTGCTTATAGAATACTTCACGATTTATTATTATAAAATTAAAGAACGCTATATAACATTGATAATATATAACACATAAATAAAAGTTAATTATATAAATAAATACAAATCAATAATAAAGTCCAAAAACCTATCTCTATATGTATAAATGTAAAAAATGTAAAATATTTATTATCTTCTTATTATTATATTATTATCTATTCCGCTTTTCCGATTGTTAAACAATAATATTCTTTGCATATTTTATATTTAATCTCCATACTATATCTTCAGAAAAATTTATAATTATACATATACTTTAATCATAGTTTTCTGCATTATGCATATATAAAACTGAAAACAAATGCGCTTGGCACTAAATAAATATATTATATACAAGTATGTTAAATTCGATATTTTTTTGTAAATAATAAAATCGATTTAATAACATTTACAAATTGAACTCGTTGAAGTTATAAAACGATATACATTTCATATTTCATCTCCTCTATTTCACAAAATGAAATTATATGTACATTTATTGAAATTGAAATTATAACGATTGTATAAAGATAGAATTAAATAAATAATATAGAATTAAAATATAAATATACTATAGTTTTAAATTGTATATTGAAAAATAGTGATTTAAAAAAAAAAGTACTGCATTTGTTCCATTCCGAAGGGGTACCTTCCATGGGGCACTTTCGGCCAAATATATATTGTAATTGTATAATTAATATAATTTAATAATAAAACTTTATTCAATATATAGTAAACCCATAATATAAATAAAAAAAATGATTTGTAAATATTACAAAATTAATTTAATTAATTTACTTGGTACTTATATATCCCTTCAAACCATATTTCATAATAAGCCACAGTAGATTCCAATTTATTATTAATAACATATCTTTAAAATATCGTTTTGTAAAGCTTTCATCATCAGTACTACTATTTTGTTTTAAAACATTATATCTCAAACACAGAAGAAAATAAAACAATAAAAATGTTTGTGTGATAAATAATGATAAATAATAATAAATAATCGATACATTCCTAAAACAATAAATAAAAAAAAGTGCTTTCTAAAGCCTTTGAAAAAAAATCGTTCCGTACACCCTAAACCCTATTGAGAAAAATTAAAAAGGGTTAGAAGAAAGTCACCCATACTAAAAATACTACTAATTATAATCCCTATCAATTGACATTGAAAACAGAATATTTTCAATTTTTTCCCAATTTTTCAAAAAATTGGAAAAATGACAAAAAGCCACTTTTATCAAAATACAGCATTCTCTTTCTAGGACATGACAAAGGATGTAGAACGAGGAAATATTTGTTCTACCACTTTTAAAAAATCATCCAATTCGGACTAGGAGCGATAATTGAAATTTTCCGAAATTTTCATGCGGAGTCAACTTTGGGCAATTACTGTACGGAAACCAGTAAAGTTAACAATTCCGGGGTATTGTCAAAATACGTCATATATCCTCTAGTTTGATTGACAAAAAACTGGGAACTAATATCTAATGGGATCACCTCGGAAGTAACCTTTGAAATTCATCGAAAATAGCTGTTTTTCAATATTAAAGGAAAGTCCAGAATTTTCATCGGAAAATTCTAAAATTAATTTTAAATGAAAGCTTGTTCTTTGCCCTTTCAAATGATATAATGAAAATGTAAATGAAACAACTCCTTCCTATATAATTAAATCCTGCCCGATGGGTCTACCTGGGATTTCCCAATTTTTGATCATGCCTCCTGGCCAAACCTCGGGAAGGATGTTCACGAAACTGATATCAATCAAAAGGTAATTTGATTAGCTGTCGAACCATCCGAGTGGTTATACATTTCCCAGAAGAAAATGAAAAGTTATAATGGTTTGAAAATGCAAAAAATTCGATTTTCAAAGTCATACCATGGGTCACCTGGTCCATCCACCGTCTTCATATTTATGGAAGCGATACAGTATGTGATGGTCTATAACTGTGCAAAAGTTGATGGCGCAAGGACGAGGTGAAAAAAAAAATTACAAGAGTTAACTCTTGTATTTTACCAATCAATTTTACCAAAAAAAAAAAAAGTAAAAATTTAATTTTTCCCTTTTCGATTGATTTCAGGTGATGAGCTGGTGCTGCTGCTGCTGCTGCTGCTGCTACTGTTTCATATGAATCACATTTTATATGAAAAAAACTTGATCCCGAACACTTGTAAAAATCGGCTGCCACTCATAGCATTCTGCCAACCATGCACTATATGTTAACTATAGTTAATTTTCGATCATATTAAAACTGAAAAATATATCAAGAGTTTCCAATTAATTTTAGCCAAAAAAAAAAAGTAAAAATTAAATTTTTCCTTTTCCATATCAGGTGATGCTGCTGCTGCTGCTGCTGCTCTTCCCCAGCTGCTGCTGTTTCATACGAATCACATTTTATATGAAAAAATAATGATCACTTGTAAAAATCGGCTGCCACTCATAGCATTCTGCCAACCATGCAATATATATTATGTATAGTTAATATTTGATCATATTAAAAGTGAAAAATATATTAAATAAATACAATTTGAGATATTCGTAGAATAATTTTAAGGGACGTTTAGGGATTCAATTTTTTTTTTCTTTTTTAATTTTATTTTAATAAATAATAAATACATCTAAATTTGTTCTGTTAAATAAAATAATCATTTTTATTGCTTAAATAATTTTTGTGTTTTTATTATTTTTACAAGATTTTTTTTATAATAATTTAATTAATAAAAATTTAATTAATAATAATTTAATTAATTAATTAAATATAGCGATTAATTTCTTAATTTAATTTCAATTTTTTTCCAAACATCGAACCTCCCAAAAAATTTTAAAAAAAATCAAAAATCAATAAATGAATATATAAATTAATAAAAAATAAATAAATAAATAAATAATTAATAAATAATGCACTGTTAAAATGAAATAAAAAATTTAAAATTCATCTAATTTTAATAAATAAAAAAAAAAAAAAATTACCATCTATTAATTTCTCAATATGAAATATACTATTACCATCCATGAATTTCTCAATATGAAATATACTATAGGGAATTCCCTTGTTTTCGCACGTCATACGCATAATACAAAATACATTATAGCGCCATACAACCTACCAGACATAGCTGCATACCAGACATTCCGATCTAAAAATAAACCTAATGTTTTATATGCACAACATTCCATACTATACGTCTGTCTATTAAAGATGGTGGACAAACATACCAAAGACAACATATATATATATAGTGGCGGCCATTACTATTTAATATTTTTTTTATATACGCACGCATCAACATTTGATTAATTTTGCCTATTAAATTTTCACTCAAACTCCATATTTGATTTCTTGAAATTTTATTCTCTTAATACGCTCTCTGTTTATTATTTATTATTTTTATTTTCATTTCATTTTCTAAAAAAAACAGATATCGTCAACACGAATTTTATTTATAAACGTTTAGAAAAATTTCCTTTAATTGTTAATTAATTGATAATTTAAATAATTAATATTATATAAAAGTTTAAACAGAGTTTATAATAACAAAAACAAAAACAAATAAAAGAAAAAATGTCATTAGCCGATGAATTATTAGCGGATTTAGAAGAAAATGATGATGAAGATATTCGTCAAAAGATAGATCAATTACCGGTGGCCGGTGGATCTGCACGAGATGTTAGAGCTAATAATGTGGATGCGGATGGTAATAATGTAAATGATTCTGAATCGGATTCTGATGATGGCAAACCATCAATGGCTGAAGATTTGGATGAACTTGATAATGATTCAGTTATGGAAGTTGATGTTCAGGTAAATTATAATTTAATTTAAATTTTATTGCTAAAATGGATGATGGATTTTTCAACGACAATGCTTTAATTTGGTTTTTTGTTTTTTGTTTTTTTTTTTAGAATTATTCTTGTATTCGTGATATATGTAAATTACGTGATTCAGTGCGGTTAACAACCATACTAAAGGAAATTGATCATTATTTGTTAAATCCCAGAAAATCAACGGATATCTCAGGAAATGTTGAAACGGATCATGAATATCAATTGATTGTTGAAGCAAATGGTATTGCTATTGATATTGATAATGAAATATGTAAGTTTTTTTTGCAATATTTGTATTAATTAACCATTAAATAACGATTGACAGAGGTCAAGTTAATCCGCAACGTATCTACAATAACTAGATACGTGTTTATTATGTCTATCATCAATTTATATCTCTCTCTATTTGATGAACAATCATAAAATAATCTATTGTTAGACTTTTAATTGCTATTTTACTGTATTTCATCATATCAAATTCATTTTTGTTTATGATTTCCAGCAACTATTCATAAATTTACAAAAGATAAGTATCAAAAGCGATTTCCCGAATTGGATTCGTTAATTGTTGGTGAAATGGAATATTTAAATGCGGTAAAAGAATTGGGAAACGATTTGGATCAAGCCAAAAATAATGAAAAATTACAACAAATATTAACGCAAGCAACAATTATGATTGTTTCTGTGACCGCTTCAACAACACAAGGGTAATTGTCTTGATTTTTTTATTCATACGCGGATTTTTACTTTATTTTTCATGATACACGTGTTGCTTTAACCCATTCCATTTATTTTGCAATCAATAGCACATTATTGACCGATGCTGAACGTGAACAAATCAATGAAGCGTGCAATATGGCAATTGATTTAAATAATTTTAAATCAAAAATTTATGAATATGTTGAAAGTCGTATGTCTTTCATTGCACCAAATCTATCGATGATTGTTGGTAAGTTTAATAAACAATAAAACAAACAAAAAAAACAAAGAGAGCAATCCATTATTGTTCTGTATTTTATATATTAATTAAAACTTATTTTATTATCATTTTATATAATTTTTTTTGTTTTTTTATAATGTATATTTTAGGTGCATCAACGGCTGCAAAAATTCTTGGTATTGCTGGTGGTTTATCAAAACTATCCAAAATGCCGGCATGTAATGTTTTGGTATTGGGCTCACAAAAACGTACCCTATCTGGATTCTCAAAAGTACAAATGTTACCGCATACGGGAATCATTTATTATTCAACGCTGGTCCAAGATACACCACCAGATTTACGACGTAAAGCGGCACGTTTAGTATCGGCCAAATGTACATTGGCGGCTCGCGTTGATGCCTGTCATGAAAGTGTTCATGGTGAAATTGGTTTACGTTTTAAAGAAGACATTGAAAAAAAACTTGATAAACTTCAGGTATTTACAGAATCAAAAATAACCTAATTTTGATTTGAATTTTGAATTGGAATTGTTTTTTTTTTTTGAATAGGAACCACCGCCTGTGAAATTTGCAAAACCATTACCGAAACCAATTGAAAGTAGTAAAAAGAAACGTGGTGGAAAACGTGTACGTAAAATGAAAGAAAGATATGCAATGACAGAATTCCGTAAACATGCAAATCGTTTGAATTTCGGTGATGTAAGTGGTGTTTTTTTTTCTTTTTTTTATTCAGTTCAGTTATTCATGTTATATAATTATTTTCAGATCGATGAAGACGCATATCAAGAAGATTTAGGATATACACGTGGAACCATTGGTAAAGGTAGTACAGGTCGTATACGTTTACCACAATTGGATGAAAAGACAAAAGTTCGAATCAGTAAGACATTACAAAAAAATTTACAAAAACAACAAGTTTATGGTGGCAGTACAACGGTACGAAAACAAATATCGGGTACAGCATCGAGTGTCGCATTTACGCCATTACAAGGATTGGAAATTGTTAATCCACAAGCGGCTGAAAAATCATCTGATTCAAATGCTAAATATTTTTCAAATGTATCTGGATTTTTATCAGTTGGAAGAAAGTAAACGGAAATTTAATTTTACTCTTTATTTAATTTAATTAATATTACTTATATTATTAATTGACGAATGTCCATTGTATTAAAAATGAAATTTACTTATTAAAAGATACAAATTTATGTGTTTATATTCAATTAACGTTGTTTTAAATGAACGAAATTTTTAAACACAAGAATAAAAACCATTTTATTTTTATTATAACAATGATTCGTATTTGTATAAATTTAAAATATCTACAGCTTAAATCTAATTTATTGTATACAATAAACAAATTTAAATTATTAAAATCAATAATCTGATTTTTTGTATTTTAACCAATTTATTAAAATATTTCTTAGTGAACATTCACCATCAATTAGTAATGGATTAACATTTGAATCGATTAAACGTTTACGATAATTCAATTGTGATTCACAAAAATTATAACCATATAATTGTATATTATTTAAATCGGAATCGAATAGAAATCCATCATTTAAATCAATTTTTGCCGTCGTATCAATTACTTTGCGATGTACCTTAAAACATTTTAATAAATGTAAAATTAATTCCGTTGGTATGCATTGATAAAATTCCATTTGATTATAATTTAATAATTTCTCTAATGTAATTATATATTTTATGAATGCACTCATTGCAATTCGTTGCGATAATTTTGTTGATAATTTTATTAATATATTTAATAATTTTAAATAGATTTCATATTTCATAATTGATTGTTGTTGTTGTTCTTTTTCCGATTTCAATAGCAATTCAATTGATTGTAATAAATTATATAAAATATTACAAATCCCATCGATTATATCAAATTCATAGAATTTCAATTGATCAATTAATTGATTTAACCACACTAAAAAACCTAAATTTTGTAATAAATATTTTATAGTTTTTGGAATTTTACAAATTGTATTCAATACCGTTAATATTAATAAATTTGTTTCACGTGTACATAAACCAATGATTTGCTGTTGTTCCTGTTGTTGTTCTTCAAATTGATTAGATTCAATTTTCACCGATGCTGATGATTTCGTTGGCATATGAATTGATTCATTTTGTGTACCATTTATTGTTGTACAACAATTATAAAAACTTAATAAACCTTTTATGATCATTGTATTAAATGGAATAGAAAAATCTGATGTACATTTTATACCATCACGTATTATTTCAATTATAAAGTGACGCATTTGTATGTGATTCGGTTCGGTACCATGAAATAATATTTGATATTCCGGTACAATTAGAAAATTAAATGATTCATGTATTAATAGATAATTACTTAATTTACGATACAATTCATTTAATGGATCTATTAAAATATTAATGGTACGTGCCAAAAATAAACCAGCAACATATGGAACACGTGGAACACCCTCCCGTAATTGTTCATCATCCATTTTAATTGGTTTTGGTTTTTTACGTATCATTTCCATCCGTAAATCATTTAAACCATTTTGTACGGTATCAAACATATGTAACCATAATTTATTATCAATAAATTTTGTACTTTCCAAGTGTAATCGATATCGTGCTAATGCTGTTCCAGCTAATAATCGCATATTTTCATCGTATGACGATAGAGCCGCAAATGTTATCGATAATAAACCATTTTGAACGGGACGCAATGGACGTGTATAACATTCGGGTGCAAATGCCATTGACATTAATGGTATTAAAAATGCTGGATCATAAATTTCATTCAATACTTTTTCATTAAATTTTAATAAATTTAAATGTTTATCATCCTTAGCATCACCAGAACGATCATCATCAACATCGTCATCACCATCATCATTATCATTATTATCCAATAATTTAATATTACCAAATTTATTCAGTATTAAATATTGATTTAATGAATTATTTCCGATATTTTTATTATACATTATTGTTTTATCATCATCCGTTGAATTATTATAAAATGGATTTGATGTTATAAATTGAATTTTTGGTATTTGTTTGATGGCATTCAAATGACGCCAAATTGGAAAATATTTTAATGTATTTTCACATATTGTTAAATCAATTAATGACATTATATCCATCAATGATGGTTCTTGATTTAAATTTTTATAATTCATTTCATTGATCTCCGCATCAACATCCATATCATCATCACCATCATTGAATTTAGGATGATAATTTTTTATTGCATAATAATCGATAGCCGTTTCTGGACCCCATACAAATGGTTTATATTTTTGAAAATCAATTAAATTATCATTACGTTCATAAAATTGTAATATCGCCAATATAAATTGATCACATTTGGATAATTTTCCATTGTATGCACTTAAAAATATCGGTATATGTTTATTTTCTAAATGGATATTTTTGGAATTTTTCAACAATAAAATATATAATAAATACATTAAATATGTTTTTGTAGATGAATGTCGTCGTGAAACAGCTAAATCGAAAAAATCTGAATGTGATAATATCATTTGATATAAATTATTTATATCATCGTTATTCTTATTACTATTAAAATTTGTATTATTATTGCCATTATCATCATCATCGTTATTATTATTACAAATATTATAAAATTCATTACATAAATATCCTAAAATTTTTAATAAAATACCACCACAAGAAGAAGAAGAAGATGAATTACTATTTTTTATAGTTATACCAATTTTTAAACAATTCTTACAAAATAATTGCCAATTATGTGATTTTATAATTTGCAGATAACTTAAATTTATTTTTAATTTTAACCAATTAGAAATAATTATTGAAAATTGTAAAAATTGTAATTCAAAATCAACATCATCATTTTCCTTCTTGTCTTGTTGTAATTCATATTTTTTTAATAATATTATAAATAATTGTAACCATAAATCAATAAAATTTATATAATATATTTTTAATTTATCGTCATCCGTATTTTTTCCAATATTTTCAGATTTTAAATTGATTAATTTTATAAACATTGATTCAATAACGATTAATTGTAAATATTCAATTTGTTTTATTGTTGATTGTTCTAATTTTATTGATTTTTTATCACAAATCAATTGTAAATCGGTAATTGGCATAAAATATTTAATTAACCATAATGTTGTATAGAGATTTTCTTTATAAATTTGTCCACATTTTTGTGGTTTTTGTATTAATTTAAATATACCATTACGATATTGTTCATAAAATTCATTTAAATTAAAATTATTCAGTTTCGATAATTTATTGAATAGACCATCACCATCAATTAAATTCTCTTCTTTACATAAACAATTTAAAATTGGATAAATTAATTCTTTTTTTGATAAATTTTTACCAATAATTTCAATAATAAAATTTAATGATGATTCGTCAACATCACCATCCACTTTTTGTTGATTTTGAATTTGTTGTTGATGACGTTCCAATAAAAATATTAATAATTTCATTGTTGATTTCATTGGAAATTGCTGTTGTGCAGATGATGATGATGATGATGATAATTGAAAAATGATTTCAAAATATTGTTGAAAATAATTATTTTTATAAATATTTTCTAATAGAAAATAATTTTTATTCAATAATTGTAAATAAATAATTTCAAATTGTTCTAAATTTATACAAATATTTAATTTTAATAAATTTAAATAAATTTGAAATATATTTATTATTATTATTTCATTATTATTATTATTTGTAACGATATTGTTATTATTAATTATTAAATGATTTTCAATTAAAATTTTTTTCAATATAATTACGATTAAATTCATCCAAATGGTTAATTTTTCATTATGATAAAATTTCTCAATTGATAATTGATTAATTTTTTGTAAAATTAAAAAATAATTATCATTATTATTTATCAATAGTAAATTTAATGTTTGTAATAAATTTTTATTATAATTTTTATTAATAGTTTTATTTGTTTCATTTAATGAATTTATTTCGCTTAATAATTCTTTTAATAATTTATTTGAATATAAATTGGTTAAATTTTGATTTGTATTATTTATTAATAATGATTTTGTTAAATATTTCTGATTAAATAAAAATTCTGTTAATTCATTTATTAAATTAAAAAATATATCATTATTTTCAATTGTCCAATATTTTATTAGATTATTCGAATAGAAATATTTAATTGATAAATTTAAATAATTTTGATCATTTACTGAATTATTTTCCGTGTTATTCTTATTTTTATTTTCATTTTCAACAATAATACTACTATTACTATTTTGATTATTATTGTTAAATGTTTTTAATTCAAATGATGTCGTTGAAATAATTTTATTTTTAAATTCAAAATCAATATTCGATTCTGTTAATTCATGGAATATGGTAAAAAATTCTTTTAAATATTCTGTGGCCAATTTTAAATATTCATAATCGAATAATTGCAAATCATTTAATTTTTCAATTAGCATACATACGGCATAATATAATAAAAATATTTTATTTATTCGATGATCGGTAATTAAATTTTTTATTATAAATTTATTATTTTTACATAAAAATCCATATAAAAATTCACATAAAACTTTATCGAATTTTGTTTTAATTAAAAATTTATTTTTCAAAAATTCATTTAATTCAATAATTGATTTTTTATTATTTATTTGTTTTATATAATTTAAAATGAATTTCTTTTCTTTTTCAACAACAACAGCAACACCAACAACATTATCATTGCGGTCATCATTGCCTTTGTGATTGGAAAATACCAATTTCATAATGGATATAAATGATTTTTGTTCATTTTTTGATATAAAATGAAATAGATAAAATGTTAATCTTTGAAAATATTCATATAGAAATAATTTGGTATTTTCAAAATCATCATCATCAATGATCTGGTCGTCGTCCTGGTCAATTCCATTTATGTTAGTTAAATTAAAAATACAAAATAAATAAAAATCATTTAATTTAATTTGTTTTGATTGTTCACTTGAATGTTCATTTAAATCTGTTGAATTATTATTATTATAATTTTTAATTTTTACCAATAATTCTTGAATATTCAGAGTGGTGGTCGATAGTAAATTATTATCATTTTGATTATTTGTGAATATTTTTTGTTTAAAATTATTAAATTCACTTTCATTTATAATATTTGAATTGTATTTTTTTATCATCTTTATTATAAATCGAATAATTTTATTAATTTTCATTGAATTATTATTATTTGTGGATTCAATTTGTTCATCAATTGAACTAATAATATCATAAAATGTTTCTAGCCAAATGTCAATTTCTAATAATGCAAAATCACCTGTATATAAATCAGGTATATTTGATAAAAGATTTTGTAATATTAATTTTGCTTCAATTGATTGCTTTGAAATCGTTTCATTTGTTGTGGTAATTTTTAATTTTGATTCATCCATATCAACATCGTCATCATCATGGTCGTGATGGTCGGTAATCGCACAACCGCCACTACCATCACCAAATAACCAAACATTTAAAAATGATAAAAATATTTGTTCAAAATATTCGGTTTCAATGGATAATTGATGTGGTTCCAATTCTAATATTAATTTGATTGCTTTTAATTCAATACCGGTAATATTTAAATGTTGATCATGACGATTTAAATCATAAATTGGACGTAATATTTTCATATAATTAATAATAGCCGATGTTTGTTCAATAAAAGCCGGTATAAATCTTACAATAATTAATAATAAATCTAAAACAATTTCTAAATGTTGAAATATTAATTGATTATCACCAATAGATTTATTTTCAGTAAGACCACTTTTATTAGCAGCAGCAGCAGGAGCATCGTCATCATCATCATCATCATCTTCATCTTCATCAGCATCGCTGTCCTTTAACGATTGTTGTAAATTTAATGATAATGACATATGCAATGATATTAAAATATTTTCAATTGTTGGACATAACACAAATATATGATTTATTAGATCGAATTTAATTTTACGTAATTCATAACTGGTCAATAAATTCCATTCGTGAATTTTTAATAAATAATCATTACACTGTCGGAACATAATCAATAGTAATTTAATCGTTTCCTTACGTATAACCATTGAATCACTTTTCATTGTATGTTTACTACGTAATTGTTGTAATACCTCCGGTGACATACAACAATCTTTTATCAATTCAACGATTTCTTTAATGATTCTGTTTCGCAATTTATTGGTACTCATATTTTTATTGTCCATTATCGATTCATAATTGGATTTACGTAAAATGGATGTGGATTTCAGTTGGAGGAAAAATGTTTGAAAGAATTCCATTGTCTCGAGCCATTGACTGTGCTTATTGAATGGATCCAAATATGGTGCTAATTTTTGTAAGAATTTCTTTATTAATTCTGGACATGATTTTACCAATTCCACAGCAAGTTGTAATTTATGTTTATTTTTCCAAATTGATGCGTTATAAATCAATTCGATGAGTACTTTTTTTGGTATAAAATTGGATTTCAATTGTAATTGGCCGCCGAGACAACGAAATGCTATACCATATTTACGGGACGTTAATAGTATTTGTAAAAATTCGGTAATTTTTTTATTAACAATTTCTTTTGGATTGTTTATTCCCGTAGGATTTGTTTTGTTTTGCATTTCCATTTCCGTCCAATCGTATAATTTTAATAATTGTTTAACGGTATCCAAATTAAATAAATGTATTTTTTGTGTTTTTGATATTTGTTGTGATTTAATTAAAAATTTCTCCAATGTATTTAATACCAAACAAATTTTTTCCATTTCATCGGTGTGTAAATCCAATAAAATTGATTGGATTAATTCGGGACGATTTATTATTAATTTAATTAATATTGATTTACCTTCAATTAAATACGATAAAATAAAATGTATATAACATATTCGTATATTATCGTCTTGATCTTGATCAATTATGCCAGCATCATTGTCATCTTGATGGTTATTTACAGCATGTCCAGTTGCTGGTTTAATTAATTTTTTTATTGTATCAACATCGGGGAAATATTGAGTAAATATGGATAAACAATCGTTACCAAAACGTGAATCTAATGTTATAATTGCTGTTAATAATTTTATTATAGATTTTTGATAAAAATTATTATTCATTGAATTTTTTAAAAATTCTTCAACTATTGATTGTTTAAATTGTTTTAGAAAATATGAACATGCTTGTACATTTTGTAATTGAAATTTATCTTGATTTTCCGGTAATTGTTCTTGTAAATTATTTGTTTGTAATAGATAAATAATTATCAATTGCATACAATCGACAATTAATTTAATTTCAAGTAAATTCGATGTATTTAAACGATTTAGCAATTGAACAATTTCATAAAGTTGACCGCCAGCCAACATATATTTTTCGATAATTTTTGGATTTTTTATAGCCGCTCCATGGAATTGTTTAAGATCTGAAATGATTTTTTAACGGTTTAAAAAAAATAAATATTTTAATGCAATATATATTCTAATTTAGTTGGTAATTTTATTTTAAAGACACTGTTAAATATTCCCATACACAATATGGAAATTTAAACGTCTTCTCTGCAGATACATGAACTAACATTTAATGGTTCAATTAAATCGAAGCCTTATCAACTGTACTGTTAATAAATAATCAATCACCCATGTATTAAAATCATATCTAGAAAACTTTCAATACCAGACCAGACAGGTGATGTTAATTTTATTAATTAATGCAATAGAAAATTGTTATTAAAATCTACACTCATTATTAACTGATACAGACATAACCTCAGAATTATTTTTTTTTCACCGTGAATTGAAAATTGAAACATTAACATTGAATTAAATAACATAATTGTATAAAATACCTGTTATAAAATCATTTCCTTTCAATTTATCACGAAATTGCTTAATATGTAATGGTTTAAAGAATTCTTTATTCTTTTCCTTCGTTGAATGGTGATCCATGTTGTTGATCTTTCAAAAAAAAAACACGATGATTCGGATTGCCCTTTATTTATGCAAATTATTAATTAATTATAATATTTTTGATTGTTAACTTTTCTACACTTCGAAAAAACTGTATTATATATTTTTAATAATTAATTTATATTTAAAATAATATAATTATGAAGACACTTTGTAAAAAAAAAACCCGGCACCAAAAAAATATGTAAAATAAAAACACATGCTTTTATTTATAATAGTGCGATTTCGGAATTTCAAGGTTTTTTGGAATTTTTTTTTTATTTTTGTTTTATCAAAATATTATTGCTCAATTTAAAAAAAAAATTCTCTTGAATATTTTTGAAAATTTGAATTGTTAATTGTGGAGTGTAAAAAGATGTTTGTTATTTAATTGATTTGAAAATTGATTTAATTGATTAAAAATCCTTTTTAAATAAACTTTTTAAAATTACGATTAAAATATTTTGCACATAATTAAATGATAATTAATAATAATCATTAAATTATTTATTGAAAAATAAATATAAAATTTCACTCAAAAATATCCACATCATTTTGAGCAACACAGAACATTATCCACAACGTGAGCCATAAAAGAACATGCCAAATGAAAATATACGCTCTCTTTATTTTTGGTTGTTTTTTTGATTGCCAAATTTTTAAATTCAATATCAATTGTTTGTTGTTATTTTGATTTGTGTGAACGTTCGTTGTGCATTTTTTTTTAATTAATTCGTTTTTATTTGTTTAATTTAATTTAATTTTAATATAATTATCAGTATTTTTTTGTTTGCGTTTTTTTTGTTGTATATTGAAGAAGAAAAATATAAAAATAAAATAATTTGTAATTCTTAAAACAAAAAAAAAATGGATAAAGATAAAGGTGAAGAAAATAAAATTGTAATTGAAAATCTAGAAAACAGGTATGTTTTTTTTTAAATTATTATTTTCTATAGAATTTAATGTATTGAAAACAACAATAACAATTTAAAAAATACCGATTAAAATGAAAAAAATTCCCAGAATATTGTATTTTAATTTAAGAAATTGTATATAATGAATGAAGCTATCCTTAGAGGATGATATCCTTAAAGGAAAGAATGACCATTATAAGGACCAATAAAATTTTTATAATTTAAAATTCTGTTTTAAAAATGCTGTATCCAACTGCAAACGCTCAATAAATCGCATATGATGGCATTTATTTTTGTATTTAATATAAAAAGGTAAAGGTCGTTGATGATAACAATTTGTTAACAGTATATTATTATTATTATTTTATGTATTGGTATTAACTTATTTAATATTGAAAAACTCGCTTTTATTCATTTTTATTATTAAACCTACCTCCTGTATATTGTATATAAATTATATTTCATATACGTAATATTATATTAGGAATATATGATGAATTTTACAATCTTTTATTATATCTATTATATAGGAAGAATCAACCTTTGATCTTTACGTCATTCTTAAAAAGGAATTTGTCGCTAGTTTTTATTATAGATATTATAGATTATGAGACAAATTATTATATCGTTTTTATATAGACCAGTTAAGCCGATTTTCATTTCCCAAATGATAAAATATACTATATATAATAATAACAGAACGTTAAACTATTTTCAACAGAACAGAAGATTTGATACAATTAAGTTGAAAATATAAACATTTGAAGATTTCACCACATTTTATGAATCTAAATGCAAAATAAATTGGGATCTTTTGATATATATCAAGGAATGACGGAACAAAACCGAACAATTTTCTATTCTGTATAAGTAGAGAGATACGATTGATTGATCACCAGCAACTTTGCTAAATTAGTATTATAGGATAAATTCTTTAGAATTTAGTTATATTTTTAGAATGCCAAAAACTTATTATTGTTTATATATTATATTTGATTTCTGTATATATTGAGATATTTATTCATATCAAGCAATTTTTCCTCAAAAAATTCATACAACATTTATAAAAAGGTGAAAATATTATCTGATTTTATCGCTTTTATCAGTATGAAAAGTTAAATGAGTCAATCAAGGATATATATACGAAATATACGAATGGTAGGTCAATAAATTTTCTGTAATAAATGAAGGGATTATATGAGAAAATACAATGAAAAACTTTGCTAGATTCCTATTGGACTGAATGGAAATATCCATGACAAATGGATCAGATTTTCATACCTTATGGTTGAAAGTGAAAGTGAATTGTAGGAACCCTGCAACCATAACAAAATGTATTACTATTAATATAGGAATTAACTATTACGAAACCTATCTATTATGAAAAAAAGTGGATACACTATTTCATAATTGATTTTATATGCGATTAGCGTTGATTGACTCCTTTAATTTCTCAAACTGATGGTAACAAAAATATGCGATAAAGCACTTTTTTGTTAATCAAATCTAAAACTTTACCCAAAAATAAAAAAAAATGCATGACTGACCAATATAAATCAGATCTGATTGTTATCCTGAATAATATATCTATTGAACTGATGATATTTTTAGTAATTTCTATCAGACAAAATCTAATCATTGATATAAACCTCTTGTATTTATAAAGATTATATACGTTCAATGGAACAACATTATCCGAATTGAACGTTTTGTTTCGTTTTTTTTTTTTACAAAAGTTACCCTATTTTATTTTATACAAACATATATATAGATATGTGTGGTTTTTTTTGACATGAACACAACATACAGCATCCAATGAGCTGCGGAAAAATTCTGCTCTATATATATTCGATTTGCGTTCTGTTTGTTCTTTATCATTTTGTATACACATTTATATATACATGTATTATATTTACAATAATGCATCTGATCTTTATTTTGGTTTTTTTTATGTATGTAAGACTAACAAATATATTTAGAAAATTATGTGATGAGTAATCCTCAGCGCCTCAGCCCCATATAAAAGAAAAATTATTTTAGTTTAGTGCGTACTTTTAACTGAATCGCATTTATTTTATGTGTATTGTGTATATTAATAATTTTTTTCCTTTTTCAAAAATAAATAGAAAAGAAAAACTCTGAAAATAATATATATATTTATTTAATAACATTCTTTTTTATAATAAAACTATTTTTGGATTTTTCAATTTAAAAAAAAATTCTTTGGAGATTGTGCAAACGCGTTGTTCTATATAGTGAAAATAAGTGATAAAAGTGAATATATTATTTTATAAAAGAAAATTTATTTTCTAAATTTTCATTTGTTTTTTTTTTTTATTTTTGGAATGAATCACATCATCGATACTGATGTTGATGATAATAATTTGCCAGAAAAAGCAGTGGAAAATTTAAAGTAAAATTTATTACGTTTTAATTTAAAATGAGAAAATCATTTTTCAATTACATATTAAACAAAACTAATTATTTATATTATAATAATAAAAACGTTATTCATTATTATTATTATTATTATATGATTGTAATACATCAACAAATATTTCCGCACAATACAATCGTTTTTAATAATAAAAAAAAAAGAAAAAAAAAGAATTTAATTTAATTCAATTTAATTATATACACAATTCATATCAGCAGTAGTATATAGTTTAGAAACGTTTTTTATGAAAACATAAAACCTTCTTCTTTATATTCATTCATTGTGTGTGATGTGCTGATGAAATGAAAATACATCATCGTATTTTTTTTTAATATACATCTTTTATTTTATTTTTTTTTTCTGTTTTTCTGTATGGCAGCGTACAGATTTTTTGTGAAACATTTGTGATATATATATATATATAGAAATATTTATATATAAGGAAAATAGATCTTGAATGTGGGTGTGTGTGTTTTTGATTTTATGTTTATATCTTCAATATAGCGGTCCAAATGGAGGAAAAAACGTATTCTGTTAAAGAAAAAAATCAATTTCCTTTTTGATCATATTTCATTTTTCACACATAAAAACGATCATGTTTTTTCTACATTATTAAAATTAACATATGATGTATTTATAGACCTGTATAAATCATTATTATTACATCGTATATCGCAAGGCATCAAATTGTGTATATTAGAACGGAAATATATTGATAATTTTTAAGAAGGGAATATACATTTTTATTCATATATTTTTACAATATGTTTATATTATTCTATATAGATAGAATCCATATGTACAACAAAATATGTTAGATAAATGAAATTATTAATGAAAGGATATTTTTAGTCCTTGTGTTGTGCACATGGTTTTGTACTTAAAAAAGTCTACTAAATTGTTTAGACTATATATGTATGTATATATATATAGATATTGAATAGATAGAAAAGGTTGTATATATAAGATAAAATAAGAGAATATTTTTCGTCATTACATATTCGCAAGTACAGACATATAAATAATAATATATTTTTTATATAATGTATGTATGTACATGTGTTAAAACTTGTCTATATATCCTGTTTTATTTCTATTATGTTTAACCTGTTTGAAATAATTGAAAACGTTTATAAAGGATATTCAATTTTACTATGAATGAAACAGTAGATATAATATTTTTCATATATTAAGATTAACTTAATATAATTTAGCAAACGTGTTATAGTTAAATGTTCAAGTCACTTTATATTATTCTTCAAAAATATAAAATCGTGTCTTATCTGTTGTGCATTAGATGGATAAATTTAAACTGTTATTTGTATTACATGAGTTAGCTGTTGGTGAACTCACGGCCGATAACACCCCTTAAATTGCTTCATATAGCCATATTTTATATTAATTTTTTTCTATTACCATTTTTTTTTGTATGTAAAACAAATATGAATAATAGGATTAAAAATGTGTATATAGAAATGTTTTGCCTCTGTCGTGTAATTGATAAAAATACCAAATTAAATTTTTCACAAAACCCTACTGAAACCATAAAAATATGTTTTGTATTATCGGATCTCAAGATTAACACAGAATTTTGTAGATTTTTCCATGCAGTGGTTCGTCTGGCTAATTATACCGACACCGTATAAAATTCACAAAATTAAGAAATCAACAACAAAAGTCTTTTGTTGGACACTAAACCCGATTGTTAGTTGTTATGCGAATTATAATATAATTCGAATAATTTATATAGTAATGTTTTGCAATTATTCGATTAGTCTTATTAATATTAATTATTATTAATTTAAGTTCAATTTTCTATTGAAGAGATTCTATATCAATAGCTATGGATACGTATAAAAATATGTATTGCATCTCTATAACATCTCTGACTATATAATTGTATAATATTGATTGATTATATATCATTTATAAAAAAAAATTGTTGATGTGCCGGCGGCGGCGGTGGCGGTCGGCTTTCTTCGCGAAAATTCTTAATATATACCATAATTTTTCACAAGAATGAAATATAAAACATGAATATACTGCATAAAAATGAATATTTATATGCTTCTCTATATTGATTTTTGTTGTATTTAGGTAATTCGATATATAGTTATAAACATTCTGCAGTGTTATGTATATACATTTTGCGAATATATTATTTTTTGATACAAAATATAAGTTTTCCAAAATATTCACTATTTAGAACGATGAAAGTGTGATTTTTAAGAACTTCCGTGTATATGCTATGTGTTATGGACGAAAAGGAATTGTGAATATTTTGTCGGTAAACTTTGTGAATATATTCTTCTTTGAGAATTGTTTTGTTTTTTACCCCATTAAATTATTTAAATCCGTTTTGATCGATAATCCATAACATCTGCTTCAACATCCAAGATTATAAAATCAATATCACTCAGACTGTTCTTATATCCAACCTCTAACACAATAAATGATAAGTTTTTAATTCCCAACGAATAACAAGCATATAGTTATACAGAATCATTATATGAAAAGTATATAACATATAATATGTTCTTTAAAGATTAACCTTGAATGCAAAGAAATTATTTATCAAGATGACTCACAGATAATGACTAAATTAAATTATTCAATATAAATATACAATAAAAAAATTATTAAAGTATACCATATCATCAAAATGTATAAAATTTCAAAAATTCCTATATCTAAATGCGAAATAAATTCCTTCACATTCCAAATTTCAATTATTATACATACGGTCTATATGTAATAATATTATAGTACATATATAGTGTATGGATAGAGTATAATTCTTTCATCAACGCACAAATAATTATAATGATATGGTAGATATTAGATTTTTTAAATCAATTTTATAAATAGAACAAACGCTTGCGCTTGCATAAGTTAAGTATGTGTACTCGACTATAATAGATATAATAATTATAACGATATACACTTTCATTCATATTCATATGTACCATCACAATCGTTTCCATAGCATTATCAAAAATCTCAACAACAAAAACGTGGTTATAAAGAGAATGTATGTAAAGAAAAATAAAAAATATAAATATTGTTTTGAAATACAATTCTTGAAAAAAAAACGGGAACCCAGGAAAATGTATATTATTTAACCAAAAATTCGCGTTTGTAATTGATAATATTATTTCATTTTGTTTCGTAAAATATTTCATACACTATCGGTTGTTAAACCAAAAAAAAAATATATACATGATATAGTATAGTTAAACCAAAACAGAAAAAAAAACCCAAACGATGTGTGTGCGTATTTTTTTTTTTTTTTTTTGTATTTATGATTTTGTTATAATTGTATTTTTTTTAAAATTCAAGTAAATATTTTTCTAATTTGAAACTTTTTACAGAGCACTTTTTAAAATTAATTAAAATTTAATTTTTATTTTTATGCGTGCGGTAGTTGAAAACAGCTATTTTTGTTGACATCATTATAATTACATACATTGATTTTTGTTTTATTTCTTATAAAATTCTATTTAGTACTATATAATAAAATTATATAAGAATCGATGCCAAGAAAATGTTTAAGAAAAAAATTCAAATACAAACACAAACGTTTTAAATTAATTAATTTTGTTTTTATTAAAGAATGTTAATATTATTATTAAAAATTTTCGTGGCCTGCATTTTCCTATTCGTATTTATTTTATTTTTCTATATTAAAATAATAAAATTTTAATATACAAATGAAAATTTAATAATATAACAAAAAAAAAATGCGCAATATTTTCCATCACTTATGAAATATGATTTTTCTTTTTTGTTGTTTGGTTTTTTATTTTATTTTTGCGTTTTAAATACAATATAAAATGCGGCAAATATAGAGAATAGGAATTTATTTATATATATGTTAGGTCATATAATTCATTTGATTTGTAGATATAAGAATTTGGTTCAAAGGATTCGTGAAAGGTTAAAAAGATTCTTGAAAAATTACTATATTACATTGAGATCTAATCATAATAATTGTACTCGACCTATGTTTTCTGTTTTTTCGCCCCCAAGATTTGTCTTTAAATTATCAATGACATTTTATGTGGGATTTTATAGGTGTTTTTTAACTCAGTTTCATTAACAATGCAGTGTATAAAGTTCCTTATAATTCATTGCATTGAATCTGTGGTATGGCTTATAAAAAAACCAAACATAATCCAAATTCTGACAAAATTTTGAGTGGTGGTCTGACCAACCTATAGTTTAAAGACAATTGATTTATTCCGTATTATGCACACGTTTCGTGAACCTACCATTTGGTATATTATTAACCGTTATAAACACTTGGATTATGGCTGACAAAAAAAAACCATAAAGAATTTACATTAAGTTCAGAAAATCCGAATGCGTTCCATTACCGAATATTAACATGAACTATGAACATTAATATGAATTTAATTCCTTAAATTACTTATTAATTTATGTTAATTTGATTGTTCTCTATTATATTCTCAATTTCTCAGCCGAAACAAATTGTTGTAACATAAGAATGTAATAATGACAGGATAATTTCTATTTGAATTCAATAATATTTTTCACGAATATAACACGCATGAAAATAAGAATCAAATAATAATAAATGATCATTCAATTAAATAAATTTAGTTAAATATGAGATTTTATTGTATTTGTTGTATTTGATAAAATTATAATATACATACTTAAAAAAAACCTTTTTGATTTGAAACTTATTTGGGATAAATTTTATCTAAATACATCTGCCATGATTATTATAATAATAAATGACAGTATTTTGATTATACATTAAAAATACCATTTCAAAAACGTTTATTATATCATGCGGTTAATCATCAAAGGAAGGCAATATTTTTGCTTTTTCGAGATCTTTGCGTTCTGCTAATTCAGAATAATACAAATTCTTTCTTACCCGAGCTTCTAATTTTTTTTTTTTTAAATCCACAAATAAAAATCGCAAAATTGGTTCAAAAGATGATATCCTTTGCCTTTCTTTAGCATAATGTTTTGTTTGAACAATTTAACGAAAGAATTTTCATCCTTCGACCCAATAATGTTAATTTTTCTTTAATTCTCTTGTTAATTTCTACGATAAAATATCCACAATTATATAAATAATAAATGGTTAAATTACTGATACCCTTTTTTTTTTACAGAAAATATATATTAAGAAATATATAACACATTTTGATAAGAATTTATATCAAATATAAAACCGAAAACGATTGTGTGTGCGTCGGGGATATGATGTTGATATATTGGTCATATAATAATGTATATAAAATGTTTATTTTTTTTAAAAATGTACTCGTATGTGTTTTTGTGTAAATTTTTAAAAATATATAGTAATACTTTAATTCATTTTCTTGTATAAAAAAAATGTTTTTTTTTTTTATTCATTTATTTATCATCATTTAAGTTTGAATGATATATATAGAAAGAAGAAGAGTTACAAATACTGTGACCAAAAAAAAATGTATTCTAATATTTATTTTGAATTTATAACTGATGATTGTTTATATAATTTTTAAAATTTGTTTATACAAAAAAAAGATTAAAAATAATTGTTATAATAATCTCATTCATATAGTGCTGTGCTGTATATATAGTTTAAGTTAAAAGTATAAGAAGATTGTAAAAATAAATATTAAACAAATTTAAAAAAGAATATATAATTTTTAAAATTTTAAAGAAATAATATTGTGCATAAACTTATAATAAAGTGTTTGTTTATTAATAATTTTTTTCTTTATACAAATTCACAAAAATAATTAAAAAAGGATATATAGAATTTTTATTGATTAATATATTTCACATACTATTTTATAAATATTTATTTTTATATCAAAACACTGAGAAAAAAAACCCGATATAACTAAATGTTTTGTGTAATCATTGCATTGTTTTTTTATTTATAAATTTTGTGTTCACAAGATAAACAAAATTTTTTTAATTTATATTCGATAAATTATACAAATATAAAAATGATGCATTTTTTTTTCTGTTAATCCATTCGAAAAAGAATAAATAATTGATTTATAAACAAGAATTAAAATTTTTTTTTTTTGTGTCATCGCATATAAAGTTAAAGACTTTGATGGTGGTGTTTGTTTTTTTTTTTTTTGTGATTAAACATTATTTGTTTATTTTTATCAGTTAATTATATACATTCTGCAGTCAGTCATAAATAAGTCATTCATTAAATCACACATTTTCACATTGTTGACATTGCATCTATCATTGTATTGTGTCATTGTGCTTTAATTAAATCTTCCGAATTGATGGTAAATGGTTTATGGATAAATTTATGTATAATAAATATAAGAAATTACAATAAATTATGTCTGGAATTTTTCGATATAATTATAATACAAATGTACAAACAACAACACCAAAAAAAGTATTTAGTCCTTTTAGGTAAGTTCATTTGGATTTTGTGATTTTATATAAAACATATTTAGTAATTTTTTTTTGCTTTTGATTAAAACAGTAATGATGATTTGAGAAAATACAAAAATACTGTATTGATTGGGATTGGACAGTCGGGTATTCTTATTGGAATGAGTAATATCACTGTTGCGGTTTTTTATTACGTTCTATATATATATAGTCTGATGAATTGACAAAACAATTTTAATCATATAGAAACGAAACAAAACTACAATAGTGATATTTCCAAGAATCCTATAATCCCAATCTCAATATCAAATTTGTGTTAATTATAACCGTGCGATGGCGCAGTATCTTAATATTGTTGGTACAAATGTATAGTGGCGATCCTCCAAGATTATATATTTTGATATCAAATACGATTATTTCGGCTATAGGGGTATTAATGCCACCGGGAAATTTATATTTAATTCAACATATCCCATATAAAATAGTGTAAAACAAATCTGTTTATCATATTCGATATTGAAATATCGAGCTAGAATTTATCCGTCGATATTACTGCATTATCAAAAAAATGTACTGTATTTTATATTTACATATAAGGATATCTTTTGATTAACGCAACAGATATATTTTTTTCATGTTGAATAGCACGCAATGTATAACTATAATAATATTGTATAATTATAAAATATGTATATATGTACAGAACAAATAAATATGTTTTTGTTATGTATAAATCGAAACGTAAAGCCGGGTATAGAACAATAAGTTTATTTTATTATATTTAGTCTATATGCGAATCCGAATTGTAATTATTAATTGAAATGTGTAATATATATACAATTGATAGATACCTAAAACCGTATTAAACTCTTGGAATATCAAAGAATCCATTGGTATCAATCCATTGTTTATTGCTTATAGTTTGGTAATGCCACACGCCTTTACTATTTTTTTGTTTTAGCTGGCTTATTAGCTATAGTGGAGATAAATTATCGATAGAAAATTATACAGAATTTTCTTCAGAAAATTATACAGAATTTTCTTCAGAAAATTATACAGAATTTTCTTCAGAAAATTATACAGAATTTTCTTCAGAAAATTCAGAATTTTCTTCAGAAAATTATACAGAATTTTCTTCAGAAAATTATACAGAATTTTCTTCAGAAAATTATACAGAATTTTCTTCAGAAAGTAATACAGATTTTTGTTTAGAAACTAAAACAGAATTTTATTTAGAAAATTGTATGGCATTTCCCTTAGTAAATTATATACAGAAAGTTATACAGAATTTCCTTTAATTAATCATATACAGAATTTCCTCCAAAAATTATACAGAATTTCCTTTAGTAAATTATGCAGATTTTCTTCAGAAAGTTCTAAAAAATTTTCTTCACAAAGTTCTACAGAACGGCATTTGGAAATTATACAATAAAATTTCCTTTATAGAAAATCATTTATGGGGTCGTATAGAATTTCCTTTTTAGAAAACTAAACACAGAATTTTCTTTAGCAAATCATACAGAATTTCCTTTATAGAAGAACATTTCAACCTTCAGACAATTATTTAGAAAATTTCCAGAAAATGATTCAGCATTTCAGGTAATATTATCTTATTACAAATTCTAATATCTGTCGACTTAATTGTAAATCTCAGAATTTGCATGTGTTTTTTACTTTTTGATTGTCCTTCCATTTTGCTCCAACATCAGGACTAAATGGGATACAAAACCTGGACTGCTGATGGTATAATGTTCTTAATATAGAATGATGATGATGATTTTTTGATATTCATACATTTCTCTAACTTCTTACATTTTATGTTTTTGCTATAAAATATGTATTTTTTGATATTATATTAACCGAAAATCAGAGATTTCCACTTAAAAATGAAAAAAAAAAATACAGATGTTTTCAACGTATATGATCAAAATACAGATGTAATAAAATGGCACTTTATATCTTTTAATAAAACTATTCGTGATATGAATAAATATCACGGTTAAAGAGGTTTGATATCACGGATATATATATTTTTAGACCTCTGCTAAGCTATATGAGTGTTTTTAGAATGGTTTCGAAAATTAGTATATTTTCGGTGCATTTTAATTTTTCCTCCATTCCATATAACATTTTCACTGATATTACCAAAGTATTAAGTTGTTAATGTATAATTAATTCAATGATGCGAAGACCGCATTCGCGAGTATGTCTGGTTGGTCAGAATGAAATCTGCTTTTTCTATATAGCGTTTTAATAGTCTGCCGCATTTAATGAATATTTTTAATCCACTATACGGTATATAAACTAAACGACACAAATTTATATATTAAATTAAACTTATAAACGTATATAAAAAGTAAACGAACGTAAAAATAAACACATTTAACATATATACATAAATATATATAAACATTTTACGAAAGGGCAAATGGTAATTGTAATTTTTATTTTAACCATATGGCCTATAATTTGAAAAAGTGTTCTTCTCTATACAAACTATACAAACGCATTTTAGTGGTTTTTATTTTAACATACAGAAAATTTTATTTTATTGCATACACGCCATCGAATCTTATATGTGTTGTTATACGAGTATAAAATTTTCATTATAAATAAGGTAATATACATATTGTATTTTGAGCACGTGTATAATATATTAAATTTTGTCTGTTTACTTCATTAACTCCTCTATAATCGATGTTCATTTAGAATATATCCCGTGCAGATACCGCCCGTACTTACCCACTATCTATAAATTGAATAATAATAATAATAATAATAATAGTACAATTGATAGATAATATAAATAGTCTATATAAACAATCGTTGACCTATTTTTAATTTCGATTGTATATACATATAAAGAGATAGAATAAATATTCAAAAAACGTGCGGTGTCATATATTGTATATGCTGAAGTTGGTGTTTCGACTTCTCTCAAAACTATTTTTGATATTCCTATATTAATTCTATTATTTTATATGCAATGATTATGAAATTTGATGAGTTGCTTATTGAATTATTGCGCTTCAAATGTATAGGTATATAAAACCTCAACATATATGAAACTATATATAGAATCTGTAATTTTAAATGTTTCACTTGGTCCTATTTAAATGTAAAGTGTATTTACACACTCACTCAGTTGAGTTCAAAATATTTAATTAATGTTATTAATTATAAAGTAATTAATTATTATTCTCATTTTGTTTATTTATTATATTGTCTTTATATGTTTATTTATATATATGCATATTACTATTCTATATTGATGTAGAAGAAAATACAATAATCTAACGTAGTTTTTTTTTCATCCGTATGATTCATCTTTGAAATTATGAAATAAATCAGTTTGTTATATTTTAAATTAATTTATAGACGTTAAAATGTATTTTATTTTTATATTCAAAGTAACATAATTTTAATTGAGAGTGTATCAATTTTTATGTCTTTAAAAAAAATTATATATCTAGAGTTTATTTGCAGCTGTTATTATATAGCTATAGATATATGGTATATAAATAAATTAATAAATAATATTCATATTTCATTTGTCTGTTTTGAAATTAATAATATATTTTTTGCTTAATTTTATGATGAAAATAAGATGTTGATGTTTTATTTTTATTTGTTTTCAGTACCAGTCCTGGTCAACTTCAAGATGTAACTTCAGATGGTCGTAAGTATATATATTTAAATAAATTTTTTGTTATCAATCATTATGAATAATACTCTTATTCCACAATCTATAAATAAATTTTTCGCTATACAACCAACAATCTGGTTTTAGCGTCCAACAACAGCCTTCTGTTGTTAGTTTCTTAATTTGTGCCTTTTACGGTGTCAGTAATTAGCCGTACGACTAACCGCAAGCGGAAAATACAACTCTATGTTAAAATTCAGATTCGAAAAATAACCGAAAACACAAAACATAGTTTATTGACATAGTGCATTCAGTAGGATTCGAACCCACGACCTCAAAATTTCGGTAGAATTGTAGGTTGGCATTTTTAACATTTACATCACAGAGTTATAAAGGGTGATTTTTTAGAAGCTATAGGAAAGTTTTTCAAAAAAAACACATGTAATTCAGAAAAATGCATGAAATCTTTATTTGAATCGATAGTACGGTCCATATAATTTAATGTTTGAAGATTATTTCATGCAAATGTTGACCTTGAGTGCGCCTCAAATGGTCCATCCGCTTAGTCCAATTTTGGCATACTCTTTTCAACATTTCGGCCGGTATCTCACGAATAAATGCTTCAATGTTGTCTTTCAATATGTCAATTGAAGCGGGCTTCTCTGTATAGACATGAGCTCTAACATAGCCCCTCAAAAAATAGTCTATAGGCGTTAAATCACACGATCTAGGCGGCCAATTGACCGGTCCCGAACGTGAAATAAAATGTTCACCGATCTCCTCTCAATAAGTCCATTGTTGCGCGTGCTGTGCGGCATGTGGCACCGTCTTGTTAAAACCACATGTCATGCAAGTCAAGCTCTTGCATTTTGGGCAAAAAGAAGTTGGATATCATCTCACGGTAGCGCCCACCATCCACAGTTACGTTACGATTCGGATCATCTTTGAAGAAGTACGGTCCAATGATGCCACCAGCCCATAAACCGCACCAAACTGTGACTTTTTCTGGATGCATTGGACTCCAATTTTCTGGACTCCAAAATCGACAATTCTGCTTATTTACGTACCCATTGAGCCAAAAATGAGCTTCGTCGCTGAACACAATTTCGTCGAACGAAACGTGCGTCAGCTGATTAAACTAAGCTGATTGCCAAAAAGATAATAGCTAAAAAATCACCCTTTATATAAGGACCTATTAAATTAATAGGAATGGCTTTGTCAAATAATTTTATATGGAAGAATAATATAATAAGGTAAAAAAGTGGCTATTCGCATTGGATTTTTTTAAGAAGATCCAAGAAATTTCTAATTTCTGAAAATTTAGCACTAGTTTATAAAGTGTTTATCAGACCAGTTCCAGAATAGAATAGAATTCTTTCATATGGGCGGGTTCACCATTTACTCTATAGTACGCAATTTAAAAATTATTTTATTAAATTATCTATAAAATAATGAATTATATGTATTTTCCAATCATATAGTAGTAGAATCAGTAAACTTAGCGATGACTTGATTATTACATTTAATTTTGATTACATTATTTTTTTCTTAAAAAAGTAATTAAATTTGAAAATAATTAAATTTACTATGTAATAAGTTCATTTTTTAATCTTCCTTTTCATCAATATAATTAATTGTGTTATTGATATTTTATTGTAACTGAGGGGATCCGAAACAATACCACCAACCGATCCATCCACCTAGCCCTCAAATCAAAATCTTTTTAATTATGAAACAACAATTTTCATCCGATCAATATTTTGAATCAGATATTGAAAAACAAATAAATGGTTAATGGCAACCAAATAAAATATTCTTTTTTTATATTAAATTAATTAATTAATTAATTAATTAAATCATCTTTTCATATTACAGAATCATTAGGATTTCGTTCATTTAATCATGCGCTAAATGTAAGCGGAGGTAGTACAAATAGTAATAGTGGTTTTGGTGGTGGTTGTGGTAATACACCGCCCGGTCAACGTTTATCGATACGGGAATATGATAAACAATTAACCACATTACGAAATGAAAATTTCAATTTAAAATTACGTATCTATTTCTTGGAAGAGAAAAATTCTGGTACATCCGCAACGAATTCGGCTGACGGAACAGATAATTTATTTAAACAAAATATTGATTTAAAGGTAGGTAATCAAAAGATATTATTTTTTCAATTATTTTATTGATTATTATTCTTATTATTAAATTCAATCAATCAAATTATTATATTTATTGTGTCACGGTGCAATAAATATATACTGCTCAATTTAACAATTTTTTGTATTATTATAATTGAATTGTTTTTATTTTGTTATAATCTACTTTATTAAATTCTTTTACTAATAATATTTATTGTATTCTATTGTTATATAAACATTTAAAATTGATTGTCTTGATTGTGATTGCGGAACGTACAGAATATTTAAAAATTATTAATATATATTTTTGTTTCACTGCTCCTCCTCCTTCTCCTATATTATAGTTTCTATTTTATGTCATTGCAATAATACTTCAAATTTTGTAGATATTTTTTAGGAATAAGATCTATAGATGTTTTGAATTTTTGTCTCTGAAATATAACACTCAAATATACTATTTTTAATAATCATCACAAATTGTTGGTTCAATGAATTTAATCAAGGAAATCGTAATCGTATATAAAAAGATTCTTTTTCTTTTTCATTGAGTGTATGTTCATTATATTGATGACTTCATTTAATAAATAACAGGAAAATACAATTTAATTTATTAATAAAAAATAATATATATAAATAATTTTTAACAGACATTATTATATAATGATGCTGTGTGATGATAAATAAAAATAGAAATATGATATATAAAAGAGAGAATTATTATAATTTTTAATTAAAATATGCCTGTAATTTAGCAAAGGCATATTAATTGAAAAGAATATTAAAATGAATTTATATTTTTTTATTAATAGTTTTCATTATTTGTTTATTTATAGTTTTTCTAAAAAAACAAATCTCCATATTCGATTAGATAAGAATGAATGAATTTTTGTTTAATTGTTTGACTTTCTAAAGGAACTGCAGCATTTTGTTTTTTTCATTATTCTCAATTAGTTATTAATATTTTATAAAATTTTAAACAGGTTGAAACTGAAGCATTACGTCGTGAATTACAAGAAAAACAAGAGTTATTATGTCAGGCAGCAAAAGTAATGGAATTAATGGAAGAATCACAAAAAGGTGCTGAAGAAAAAAATCAAGCAACTATTGAAGATTTAACGCAAAAAGTTCAATTTTTAGAAGTAATCTATCTATAATTTTTTCTTAATTTTTGCCTTAACGATGATTAAATTAACTTTAAAAATTTTTTCTTTTATTATTTGATTTGATTTAATTAGCTTGAAATTAAAGCATTAGAAAAATCTGCTCTGAGCAATGGTAATAATAAAGAAAATAATAATTTTATTGATTCAACAACAACTGCCGAAGAAATAGTTGATGATAAGCAACGTATCGCTGAACTTGAAGAATATCTAAAAGAATATGAATTGAAATCAATTGAAAATAATAAACAAATTCAACAATTAGAACAAAACATATTGGAACGTGATGAACAAATAAAAGAATATAAAATAAAAATTGATCAAATGGCATATGAAATGGCAGAACGTAAAGAAAAATCAAATGAATTGGATAATCAAATAAATAATGAGGTAATTAATTGAATGATTTAGTAATAATATAGTATTAGTGATTGTTGTATATAGTGACGATATATATTATAAAATTGAATGAGTGAATGATTTCAAATTAATTTTGTTTGAAAATAAATTGTATTATAATATTACAATATTATAAATGTGTGTGTGAGTTTTTTTTTCTTTTTGTACTATTTTGTATATGAATGTAGAAAAATTCAATTGATACACAAACGGATGTTGTTGATGATTTACATTATAAAAATGTTTTAGCCGACAATGAATTGATGAATGTTGTAGATCAATTAAATAAAGAACAATTAAAAAATGAAAATGTTCGTACTAATGAATATACAAAAATTATCAGTGATCAATGTCGTTTAATGCGATCTTTGCACGTAATGTTATAATTATTTTTTTTTGTATAATCATTCGGATGAAATAATAGTTTAGTTTTTGTTATTGTTATTCTGGTTATTACCCCGTTTAGAATTTAATTGAAACAAAAGAAAAAAATCTTGATAAGGCACAAGAAATGATTCAGTATTTAAAAAAACAATTAAAATGTGTTAAAATCGAATTGAAATTATTTTATCAAGAATATGAAAAATTACATGAAAAATATAAGAAAAAAATTGATAAATACAATACTTATTGTTATTATTATTATAATTATTATAATAATCATCATCAACAACAATCACAATCACAACATCCACGTAATAATATTGATGATTATGATGACAATTCTGATAATAAAATAAAAATAAAAAATATTCAAACTTCTTCTTCTGATGGTAATGGAACAATGAAAACCATTAAAGATAATAATAATAATAATCCGAATTCAATTTCAACATTTTGGAAATATAAATTACCAGATAAAACAAGTAATTATATTTTACCATTACGAAAATCTGTAAATCAAACGTCAAAATACTTTTCAAATAGTGTATTTGGAAAGAAATTATCTGTTTCATCGTTTGGTAATGATTCTTCTACCACAAATACATTGATGAAAATTAAGTAGGTAATTTTTAGATTTTTACTATACCGTAAATACCGTAAAATCATAGAAAAGGAAAGATAATAAAAATCACATTTAACCATTTCCATCTTCCAGAGGTAGTAATAACAATAATAATTATAATAGAAACGTAAGAAAACCATCAAAAAATTGTATGTTTTTAATGTCAAAACATTCACAAATGGCATTTAAATCACCAACAGCAACTTCTACGCCCATAAAAAATTTTAAAAAACAATTTATTATTTATAAAAATAACAATGAATATCAAAAATCATTTTTCATAAATGATTGTTATTTTATAATTAATGATAAATCAAATTTAATTTGTATATTTTTATTAATGTTTTTCTCTATTATTTTATGGAATGTATAATGAAAATAAATAAATAATCAGTTTTTGTTTTTTGTGTTTCAAATATAATTTATATATTTTTCTATATTTAATTATTTTTCAAAACATATAGAATATAATTAATTTAAAAAATCAACTCTGCGAATGTAAGAAAGATTTAGCCGAAAAAACATGTGCATTAAGTGAAATTGAATGTAAATTAGAAGAGAAATCCGTGTTGGCTGATAAAGGATGTCAAACGATACAAAAACTTATGCGTAAAATAAAATCTTTAGGAACGGAATTGGAACAATTGAAAAATGGTAGTAATCATCAATCAACCGGTCAAAGTTATCATAACGATACGGATGAGGTAACATTTACAAATTGTTTGATTCATAAAATGTATATACATCAAAATAATTTTTTTTTTCACATTTTTAATTTATCAGCTTAAACCGCCGAAAGAAAATTCAACATACGATGAGCTACTACCGGTAAGTTTTTTGAATTTTAATTTTTTATGGGGATAAATCAAATTCACATATTTAGCATAAAACGGTTAAAAATTAATCATTTATATTATTCATTTTTTTTGTAGATCATCACAAAAAAAGATGATGAAATACAAAAATTAAAAACTGAATTAAATGCATCGATGATTGAAGCACAACAGGCTCATGCATGGCGACGTGAATGTACCGATTTATGTGGACTGCTAACAAATCGTTTACAAGAATTAGCAGAATTTTTAGATTCGTTGCTACGCCATCAAGATATTTTAGGATTATTGGCTCAAGATCGTCGTAAGGCAATGCGTAAAGCGGTTGATAAAAGTTTAGATTTATCACGTAGCTTACATAATCTATCGATTTCAAATGCTGGCGGTCGTTTATCATTCAATGAAAATAGTTTAATGCAATTAAGTGTTTTGTGTACATCATACGAGGATAGTCTAATGGTTGATAATGATAAAGAGAATTTACATAAATTAAATATCAATCATAATAATAATAATCAACGATTGGTAAAATGTGAAAATGATAAATCACAATTAATTGAAAATTTACAAGCTGAAATTAAATGTTTAAAAGTTAAATTGGAAAATACTACAATTACAAGTAATACAACAAATAATAATAATAATAATAATACAACCGAAATAAAACGTGAAAAAAAATTACTAACAATAGATCCAAATTCAGATTCTGAAGTATGGTCTGAACCGGATCGTAATGTATCAACAGCCAGAATAGGTTTAGATACAACACCCGGCAACCATCGACCATGTATTACATTAACAGTACCGAAACGAATTTCGAATAAATTTAATAATAATAATAATAATAATAATGGTGGTGGTGATGTTGTTGTTAATCAATTAACAGGAGCAACATCATCGTCATCATCATCGTCGTCGTCGAGTGACAATAATTTAGGCATTGGTGTCTCACAAAAGAAATTACATAATAAAATTCGTGAATTAGAGTTGTTATTGGTAGCAAGTGATAATGCTCTGTTAAAAAGTCAATGTCAATTTATGACCATCGATACTTTTCGTAAGGCCGAAGAAGTTGAATTTAAGAATTTAACAAAAAAATTGCAACAATTACAAGGGGAATGTGATGAATTGAAAAAACGTGAAAAACATTTACAATCTCGAAATAATACAGAAATATTAAGTTTAAATACAGAATTATCCGAATTACGACAAAAAATTGAAGAAAAATCCACAAAAGAAAAAATGTTAATGGAAAAAATGGATGGATTAACCGTTGATATTCGAGTTTCTGATATGAAATTAATGGCATTACAAAACGATTTTGATGAATTAAAATCACAACATCGTAAACAATTTGAAGTGGTCCAAAACGAACATCAACAAACGCTGAACGATATGAAAATTGAAATTGGTAATCGTTATGCAAAAGAATTAAATGAAAAGGCCGATCAAATTACTGTTTTAAAACATTATGAAAGTGAATTGAATGCCCAATTAATTGAAAATGAAAAAACCATACGTATGTATAAGAAAAATTTAGATGAATCAGTATTGAATGCATCAAAGGCTGTATTAGAACGTACAAAATTTTTACAAGAAAAAATTCAATTAGAAAAGGATTTCACCGACCTACAAGATCAATATAATCAATCTAAAATTAAAGAATCTGAATTGTCTTCAAAAATTTCCCAATTAGAATATTTAAATGCAAATTTACAGCATTCGTTAATTGTTAACGATTCCGAGAATTATAATAAATTAGCGAAATCCATGAGTTTGGGTAATACAAATCGATATTTAACAGAGGCCATACGAAAAAATGATCGTCTTAATGTTACATTGGCGGCCAACAGCGTTACTGAACAAGATGGTCAATCCGATCAAGGTGTGCAAGGATCCGGTTTTACATCGTCCGATGAAATGAATAAACGCTATGATAATTCATCACCGGATTTAGGCATTGAAAGTGATGCAGGACGTATTTCAAGTGGTGGTGATAATACCAATAAAAACAGTAAATGTCCATCAGAAAAACAAGGTAAATAAACTGTAAATTTTTAATTTCTGAATACTAATTATAAAATGGTTATTCAAGTTATTAAGTTTTGTTAACTAGTTTTTTTTTGTAGATTAACTGTACAATATTATATGATTTTTTTTTCAATTTACAGATGAACATGAAGTATTAAAATTAGGTGAATTGTCAATGCCGCCGTCAGCATCCGTTTTAACCGGTGACATTTGCCCGGCAAGTGGTCATGATTGTGAAAAAATTGAAAAGGAAAATATCGAATTAAAGCGTAAATTAAAACGTACACATCGTGCACTAGAAAATACCTTATCACAATTACAAAAATCAAATCAACGAAAAGAACAAGTGGAAAAGGATATTCTACAAGAAATCCATAAAACTCATAATGTATTGAAAAACGTTCGTTCGAATATGGAAAATGTTGAACAGCAACAGCAACATCAATATGTTAGAAATCATCAACCGATAACACCGAATAAAGATTTTGGCAGAACCATTAATAGTAATAATAATAGTAATAATGCCGGCGGATCATCCTCAAGTGATAAACCAATAAGTTAAACTACAAGTTTCTTATATTCTTCACTGAATGCATATTATGTTGTTTTTTTTTTTTGTAAATTAATGTCGAACATAAACAAAATCACAAATAGTATACTTTTGCACAAACCAAATAGAAATATGTATTTAAAAAGGAATGAAAAATGAAATTAATTTGGATTTGGCTGTATATAAGAAAAGCAAAAATTAAAAAAACAATGACTGATTTTTATTCATATTTTCCAAGATGATTCTTTTAATTTTTTCTGTATTATATAATATTAAGAATCTTTTGAATATTACCATTACTTTATTATAATCAAAGTCCCTTGAAAGGCGACCTGCATGATAATAAAAATAATAATAATTATAGCTTCCTATTTTTTTTTTTTTGTTTGTTTGTTTGTTTTGCCCATTTGTGTTTTGTTTGTATTACATTTTATTTAATATTAATATTTCAGATAAAGATAAAATTATCATTTTAATTTGTATGTTTTATTGTATTTTTTTACTAAATAAAAATAAATAAATTTATAAAAGTAACTAATAAATTCCCGGATAATTAAAACAATTAAAAAGAAATAATTAATTAATTAAAAATATATTTGGCATTCATATTGAATGAGAATATATATATACAATAAAAAATAATAAAGAATAAAAAAACATACAAATATTTTTGGAAATGTTCTCTAAAATATAATATATTTTGATACTATTACAAATGTATTTTTTTTTCTATTATATTGTATAAGAAATAAACTCTGATATTTGATTTAAAATTAAAAAAAAATTCAAGTTTGTTTTTAATTAATTTTATAGATATAAATTTTAAAATCCTTTAATGCTTTATATAGTAAGTGGTTTCTTTTAATTTTCACATTACCTCAATTAGCAAGAATCTCTAATCAAGTATTTGTTTGATGTATGGTGATCATATAAACCGGATTTCTAGACAGATTGGCAGACTTATGATTTTTATTCAATCTCATAATGTCTTGTGTAAATTGTTCATACAACCGCATGTCGTCTGATATGGTTTCAAAATAAATAATCCAATCGGAGCCTAATCAAAGCCTGGTCTAGCATAAAGACAGATTTGTAAAATTTTTATATCCGCAAATATAATTTATAATGATGTAGAGCATTTACAAAAAAAACGTATACAAATCATTTAGAAAAATCACAAATGGAATTGCTCCCAAATGACTACTACCTTTTGTTACCAGATGAAGCAATAATTTGTTTAGATAAAAATTCTTTATACGACACCTTATATTAATTACCCAAACGATTAGTTAAATATGAATGAATTCAATCAAGAAAATTATCATCAAATTCAAATCTTCTTCAATTTTAACATAACTAAATTGTGTGAAAGCCTATCGAATGCCTTACTGAAATCGAAGTAAGGACAACACGATCATCGACTTGAGCCTCACTTTTAAAATTATTGTTAAAACAATAAAAGAAGGTAATTTTCCAGTGAATTTCGTCGTCGTGGATGCCCATCGTGGATAAATCCATGCTAGGTTCGGTACATTTAATCGATTTAACATGTATTCCTTGCATTATGCTTAGGATCATTGCCCTGTTGTAAAACAGATGAACAAATTCCTACCTTCCAGTTCTGGATAAATATGATGATTTTAATTGTCTACATACATATTTGCATTTATATGCTCTTCAACTTCCGGCACTACTATATGCATTAAAACAACCCCAAAATTAAATTTTTTTATAATCCGAACGTTAGTGGTATGACATCTCAATCAGTAAGTCGATAATTTGGTTAACGCCATATGTATATCGATCGTATTCCATCTAATGCGAACATATTATTTTAACTTTTCAATTTAACTTTCTTTTCGATTCAAATTACTTGTTTCTAAACACTTTTTGTTCATGTTTTATAAAGCTTTGCAAATTGTAAGCGGCATTTTCTATGATGAACGTTTAATAATGGTTTTTTACATATTTTTTTCGCACGAAATCTAATCCGATTTATAGTTCTCGTTGGGTGTAGTATGTTTCGAAATATTAATCTTATCATCTTTGTTCAATATTATTGTGGCATCAGCTGCTGATTTAACCTTTATGAAGTTAAAATGCAATTACTCAAAATTCGATGATCAGCTGCAGTGCATTTATATTTATTCCCACCCTTATTTGAATTCACTCGTATTTCATGTTTTATTTTAATATTTCTAACTGTACCATATATGAGATTTGTTAAATTGGCAACTGTGGCGATTTCTTGATAACAAAACGCGTTTATTGTTATAGTTTTTCAATTATACTTTTTTCAACACGCTTAGGAATTCTATGAGTAAACGACACAATTGTATAAATGTAAATAAATAATAGAACATCGAAATCAATAAGAATTTGCAACAGATAATTGCAACATGTTTATATGCAATAAAATAAGTCAAAAGGTGTATTACTTGTAATTTTAATTTGAAAAAATTGCAAACGGGATAGATAAATAAAGAGATAGAAAGAAATATCTGAAATAAATATTAGATTTATACAGTTGTGTCGCATGCTGCATAATATAGAGTCGAAAACTTCATCAAATTCATATAGACAATAAATAATGAAATCAAATAATAACCATTAAAATTATTTACCAATTAGCAATAATCTCTCTCTAAAATTTAAATTTTATTCTAAATAAATGAATTATTTGAATGGTGATGGAGATAAAAAGAAGATATGAATTTCTAGACAGATTAAAAGAACTATAAACGATTTTTATTCAATAAGCCCATGAGATCTCATATATGATCTCATACAGCAGCATATATCCTCTGATACGGTTTTATATATGTTATATATATCATAATACGATAATACATTATCCGATTTGTGCTATTTTTCCACCCAATTTTGATTTAGAAAATTTAAAAACTCGACAATTGTATATAATATTTTTTAAATATTTATTTTATTTATTTTTTTTTTTTAATAATAATATTTCATTTACGAAATAAAATTATATATTTTTATATATGCATTTTTTTTAATTATTAAATAAATAATAATTGATTACAATTTATTATTATTTTTTTTTATATATATGCATATATCGCGGTTTTATTATAAATATTAATAATAATAATAATATATAAAGTAATAATATATATGAAAGATAATTTAGGTTTATTTTATGTTGGTGTGTTTGGGTGTGCGTTTATAGTTTTTTTGTTTTTTCTTATTTTCCTTATATATTAAAAAAAAAATTATTAATCATATATTATATGAATATATTTAATTATAAAATTAAATTTATATAATTCATTATCAAATCTTTGATTATATTATCAAAATAATAATAATAATAATATGAATTGTCTATTAAATATAGATATATTAATATATTTAATATCGCATCGTTTTTATTTTTTTTTTATCAAATTTCTTAATTTTTTTTTAATTATATATTTCTATTTATAATTTACCTATAAAAGATTTAATAATTAATTTAATTATATACTTATAATTTTTAAATTGTTTTATTTTTTTTATTATTTTATTATTTTAATTTTTAAAATAATATATAAATGATTTATCAAAAGTTTTCCATTATTATATATATTTACCTATATAATATTATTATAAAAAAAAAACAAATAAAAGAAATTCGATATTGTAATTATTATTTATATTTATTATATATATTTAAAAAATAAGTATGGAAATTTTTTATTATTTTTAAATTTTAAAAATGATTTAATAAAAAATACTCTATATAAATATTATATATAATAAAATAAAAAATAATAATTAATTAATTAATAATAATAATAATAATAAAAATAAAAATAAAATAAAACGTATGGTATAATAATTTAATATCGTCATCGTTATATTATTATACATAAATTAAAGTATTTCTAATATTTTGACTACCTAAATAAAATCATATATATATATATATATATATTTTATTATTATTATTACAAATAATATATAGTTTGTTTGTTTTTTTTTTTGTTATATTTATACAAAAATTTAAAAATATCTATTTATTTTATTTATGATAAAATTAAAAATTGTATTTAATGATTTTATTTATTATTAAATGTAAAACAAAATTTTAATTTATTTATTTATATCAAGGAAAATTTTAACATGAAAACCAAAATCAAAAAGAAAAAAATTAATAAAAGAATTAAAATAATAATAAAAAATCATATTAATAATTTTAACAATTGTTATATTTTTTTTTTTCTTTTATTTATTTATTATATTATTTTAATAGAAAATTTTGACTATATATTTGTATATATAAATATATATTTGAGACGAAAAAGAATTTTACTAAATATTTCAATTTATAAAATATAATTTTTTATTTTATTTTATTGTATAAATTAATTATTATTAATTCAATTGAATATTTAATTTATTATTATGTTTTTTTGTTTGTCAAGTGTGTATAATTGATTTAATAAATTTTGTTTATAAAAGAATTTATGTATTTATTATTTATTTAATTTAATTAAATATATTTATAGAAAAAAAAGGCAGTTTTTGTGTTTAGCTCTTTTATTATATTTATTTTTTTATTGATTGTTTAATAAATTTTTTGATATTTTAATATTTTAATAATAAATATTAGGAGGAAGGGGATTTTTTTATTTTAATTATTTGTTGTCTACATAATAATAATAATAATTTGTTATATTTTATTTCAATTGTTTTTTTTTTATTTTGTTGTTGTGTAAATGAAAATAATATATATTGTAAATTTGGCACTTTAAAATAAAAAAAAATGAAAAAAAATTTTGTTTTTTTTTTATTTTTATTTTGGTTTAAAGAAATTAATTTCGGTTCCAATAAAATAATAATAGATATCGGGTTTTTATATAATTTGAATGAATTTATTAACAAAAAAAAAAAACAAAAATATTTATATATTTAATAATGGCAGTTAAATTAAAATAAAAAATGGTGATTTTATTTTATTTATATATTTTGTTTTATCACAAATTGATTATTTATTTATGTTCTTCTTATAGAAATTTAATGATTTTATTTTTTATTTTTTAAATGTGTCTTAAGTTGTAGAAAAAAAAAGAACTGCACATTATTTTTCACATTCACCTGATTTTATTCATTATTTAATTTGTTTTTTTTTTTTTTTTTTTTTTGATATTGATCAGTACAAAAATTACCCTGTATTTTAAATACAATTAAATAAATAAAAAATTTTATTTGGGAACTATTGTAAATAATTCGGCTTCAAAATCAATCAATTCAGCATATCCTCAACTCATCAATTATATTATAGATTTGATTTTCTCAATCTATTAAAATGAAATTATCGAATCGAATCGTGGTGGGTTTGTCATTTACAGTCATTGGTTTCATTATTTATATATCCTTGAATATAATTCATGACGCTCATAAGTCCTTATATATGCTTATTTGGTAATATTTAGAATAGGAGTCACAGTGTTTTACCTGAAAATGTTCTTCTGAAATTTTTTAACAATATTATATACGTTATTATAAACGTTGTAAAAGTTTTCTTCACACATAATATATTATGGTAGATGAATGAATATGAGTGTTGTTGATTATCAATCATATTTATTTGGGGGGCATTTAAATTTAAATAAAGATAAAAAAATCTTAGATTTTTAAAAACTCTATTGATAATAAAAAGAAAACAACGAATTGAATAAAACATATTGAATGCAATGCAATAAAAGCATAATTCAAAATGAACTTCAAAATATTATTTATAGGTTTTGAAATAGTTCGAAAACAAAAGAAAAAACTAAATTTTAACATAATTGAACCCAAAAATTACATGAGATCTTTGAAGATAGCCGTTAAATAATTCAACTTCTAATTTAGGGGTGCTGAAAAATGAAATTTTGAAAGTGATAATTTCTTCATTAATCATACGAAAAAGTTTTTCCAATAAAATTTCGCCGCTTCTTTTGATTTTGGAAATAAAAATACTAAAATATTATTATTTGCTTTTTGCTTTTCAATGTCCCGCCAGGATTAACACACCGAAATCTCCCTTTAAACTTTTTTTGTTTGCACTGCGATTTTTATAGGATTGCATTTCAGAAGACTTTATAATTTTATCATAAAGCGTATATTTGAATACCGCAGATAAAATTTAATGAATTATTTCACTACATACCGCGGACATTTTAAACGTTTTTAACAAATTTTAATGAAAAGTTTAAGTGTTAAATAATTTTATTAACGTTCGTGTTATGTTGATTAACAAAAAATATTATATTTAAAAAAAAAAGGTTACAAAATTACAAATGAGCAGCGAATTAAAACCAATTTTTTATAAATAATAATAATTGAAAATAAAATCTTCAATAACAAAAATTATCAAACAAACAAAAATACTTTTTTTTTATCAGAATCATATATAACATATATATATAACAAAAATAAATTAAAAGAAACTTTTTTCTAAATATATTTTTATTATAAAGACACAAACAAACAAAAAAAAAAGAAAAAAAGAACAGAATTAAAATGGTAATATTTGTTTTTATCTTAATATATATAAAAAATCGATTATTATTAATTATTTATTTATTTTTTTTTGTTTGTTGCCATATTACAAAATTAAAAAAAAAATTCATCATATTATCACGTTTCAGACTACCGTTTTTGAATTCAATGTATTTTTTATTTTTTTTTATTAATAAAAATATATTAAATATTCATAAATGAAAAGAATATTATAAATTTAAATCTAGAATATAATAAAATTAAAAAATATATAGTTACAATTTTATAATAATAATAATAATAATAAGGAAAAATAAAAACAATTTATTATTTTTTTCTTTTGTGTTTTTATTGTGAAATCAAATTTTTATTTGTTTTAATTTTTTTGAATTTTCTTTTTATTTTAATAAAATCATCACTTATTTAGGAATACTTTTTTTTTTTAATTTTTTTCTATATATATATATATAAATATATATAAATGTATATATATATATATATCGTGTGTAAATTATAAAATAATTAAAAATAAAATATATACTTAATTTTACTACAAAAAATAATTAAAATAAAAAAATCATAATAATATTGTAATTGTATAATTGTAATTACTATATAATGATTATATAATCATTTAAATACAATTAAAATCAAAACAAAAAAGTGAATAAAATAAAAATAAAACAGTCTAAATATATAATTATAATTATTATTATAATATTGAAATAAAATAGATATTTTTAAAATAAAATATTATTTATTATTAACTTTATAATAATAATATGTACTAAAAATTACATTAAATTAAATTATTGACAAAAAACAAACAAAAAAAAAATCACAAAAATTATAAACCATAAATAATTTAATTTAATATATATATATATTGATGATTGGTTAATTTTTTTCATTATAAATAATTGAAAAAAACAAAAAAAAAAAAAGAAAAAAAATCAGTATATTTTTTTTTTTTTATCAAAAAAGGCACTTTGTTTTTTTTTTATTTCTTTTAGATTTTCAATAATAATATAAGATTAAAAAAATTGTTTATTAAATTCACTATAAATTTCAGTTGTATATTTGTTTTCTTTTTTTTTCGATATACCAAAATGTGTTTGTAGGTTTCATTATAAAAAAAAAAAATTAATAACAAATTTTTAACAACAAAAAGAAGTGAAAAAATTCAGAAAAAATTCAAGGGTCTTTCCCGATATGGAGATATGCCGTGTGTAGTAGATATACAAAAAAAAATTCGGAAGAGACACATAATTTTTAATTATTTGTTTTATTATTAATCTTATATTTATAATAATAATTTATATATATCAAAAAAAAAACACACAATTCTATAGAAAATTAATTTTCTATTTATTTAAAAAAAATTACTTTTATTTTTAGAAAAAAATCACAGGAAGCACCGTTTTTTCTTATTAAATTTCTTTTTTTTTATTTTATTTTATTTGTTGCTTATAAAATATACTATATTTATTGTTTTTTATATTAAAAAAAAAAAAAGAAAAAAGAATTAAAATTTTTTCGTATATTAAAAAGAATAGTTAAAAATAAAAAAAGAAACATTTCTTTTTTAATGGAAATTTTATTAATTCATTTTATTTTTGTATTAATTTTAATTTATAATAATTTATAAAATTATTTTATAATTTAAAAGATTTCTTTTTCTTTATTTATTTTTATTTTTTTTAAATCATGTATATATTTCATTCAAAAATAATATATATTTATATATAGATTTATAGAGATAATGATCATATCCTATCCATATATTGTATATATTATTAAAGTAAAAATATAATTATATATCACACAACCATTCAACAACAACAACAACAGCAACAAATACAAGATGCGACAAATAATAATAAAAAAAAAAATCTCATTAATTAAAAAAAAATAAAAATACATATTAGATTTATTTGAAAGAAAACAAAAAAAAATTATGAAATAAAAATATATATTCGTTTAATTTTAATATTATCATATATAATTATTTGTTGCTTTTTTTTTTTAATTTATTTTATAATTATGCATTTCTATATTATTATTATTGATTTATATATGTATGTATATATATATAAATAATATTATTCTTTAATCTTATATATGTATATTATTAAATTAGTTAGCAGAACTAATAATGATGAAAAATTCATCGTCACTTTGGGCATCGTACATATCTTAATACAAAATAACCTAATAGACGGAACACAATTAAAAATCCTAATAGTACTAATGTATTCACCCATAACGGTGCCGTACAACCTTGTTCTTCAAGAATTGATTCCACCGGAATATATTCAGAGTGTTGTTCAGAACATATTGAAAATTTACTTTGTGCAGCACAACTATATCGATAGTTATTTAAATATAAATTTATTGTAGTTTATTATACATATATTATATATATATATATGTTTATAGTTAGATGATTTGAAAATACTTACGCAATTGGTGGACCTTCACTAAATTCTAAAATTTGCATATTTTGATAGGCATAATGTATCATTGATGTGTATCTCACCCATTCCAGCCATGGTGGGAATCGTGTTGATAGATAACCTATTTCATATGATAAATAAAGGTATTAAATTAAAATTATTTAAAAAAATTGTATATGTAAAATGAAATTTTCTTCATTTTCTTTTAACAGAACTTGAGATTTTTCATAGTTTTTCCTATTGAGCACATATATATAATTATTATGCCAAGAAAATCGTATTTTAAAATGCAACGCAGTAACATTTAACTATATAATTCAAACGGTATACGATCCGTTTATGAAATGAAATTTTATTTCACCAACTTTTGATTGAATCGTGGAAAACGTATACGTGTTTCATATATAAGGATGTATATAAAAAGGAGTAATAGAGTAGAAAATTAAATAAAATTCCATATATATACTTACCACCAAATAATTGTGTTGCTAGTGTGTATAATGCACTAACGGTTATACTTAAATTCATATCCATACAGCAGGCACCCACAAAAAATCCAACACTTTGTGCGACCACCGTATTCAATAATAAAAATGCTAACATCATTAAAAATAAACTTGAACTACTAAATCCTAACATTGGATAACTAATTAAATGATAAACAGCTGGTAACGTTATAACTAGAGGTAATTCACCGACCATTTTGGCAATATAATACGCTGATAAACGATAAGCACCGGAACGTCGTTCTTTACTAATTACTTCACGTTCTGGTGGAACTGTATAGAATGATATATGTTGGAAATACAGAATAGAATAATTAACCAAAAACCATAAAAAAAATCTAAAAATTAAAAATGCAACTACAAAAAATACATACATGAACTTAATGCACCGAATAATGCAAAAAGCATCCAATATGTTTGTGAGAAAAACATCCATCCTTGGATATCGTGTAATGATTCTTCTGTTTTTGGCAATTGAAACCATAGGGCACCCGCCATAATACCTAAACCAATTGTTTGTAACCAATTTAAACGCGATAGCATACGTGGACGTGCCTCTTTAAAATTTCTCTGTGATAACACCTTAAATTGTGTACAAAAACTTGTTGGATAACCTAACCAAAAATCACTTTCTTGACTGTCGGTGGACGCCGAACTCGAATGCGACTGGGTGTCCATCCATAATTGTTTAGCCTCTTCACTTTGTGGTTCATCGACAACGGTCACCCCGTTCGCCACTACAATATGTTGTGCATCTTTTATTAGCCCATTAAAATGTCTACTTATTTCATCCATCATTATTAGACCTTGTTCTTTGGAATACACATCATTTGTATTATTTAATTCGGAGGGATACGATGATGATTTACGTGCATTTCGTGCGGCGGATATAATTTTTTCTCGTATTTCTGGTGTTGATTTGATTTGTTCCAATATGAAATCGGCTGGATTATAATGGGGTTTCATCACTAAACCGATATCATTGAAATAATCGACAACCTTGTGGACATCACCAAAGTATGCCGTTTGACCACGGCACAACAGTAACAATCGATCGAACATATGAAACATTTGTGATGACGGTTGATGTACGGTAATGACAACGGTTTTATGTTCTTGTGCCGCATACCGTTGCAGTGAAGATATTAATGATGTGGCTGCATGTGAATCTAATCCGGATGTCGGTTCATCTAATAGCATAATCGAAGGATTTGTTAATAATTCACAGGCAATGTTTGCACGTTTTTTTTCGCCACCCGATAAACCACGATTTAGATAATCACCGATTTTTGTGTGTTGACATGGTGTTAATTCTAAAATTTCTAAAATATGATCAACACAACGCATTTTTTCAGCACGCGGTAATTTATCGGGTAACCTTAGCATTGCCGTATATTCTAATGTTTCACGTAATGTTAAACCAGCAAAAAATATATCCTGTTGTAGTACATAACATATTCGTCGTCGCCATTTCTTTGACAAACGTTCACGATTTAATCGTATCGAACCCGAATCATTTTGTTTTTGTCCACTTAATACATCCAACAGTGTTGTTTTACCGCAACCAGATGGTCCCATAACGGCCAATACTTGTCCGGGTCTATATATTTGATTAATCGTATATAAAATTTTATCCAAAATTAATTTTTTTAAATTATAATAAAAAAAAAGATACAGAATGGTATACAATAAATTAATAAAACTAAATTGAAAATGGTTAAAACTTTTACACACTTGTCTATGAAATTGTATCTATATGGAATAGCGAAGGTATAAATAAAACTTGGTAACAAAATTGACAATAAACGTATATCACAATTTTCTGGCGGTAGTACGATGTGGTATTATGGAAAATCATTGAGAGGAGTTAAAGTTAAATTCATTCAAATAAATTTCGTCTTATTTTATTAAGTATAACTTTTTTTTTTAAGATTCAAATAAAAAATATAAAACACACGATCAATCTAATTGTTATAATTATGGTTTAATTTAATGAATTTGGCACATTTTTTTCAATTAGTGAATCAATTACACAACTAAATTAAAAAAATTAGTTTCTTTATAAAATTGATAAAATTGACATACAAATGAATAATTTTTTTGAACATACAAAGAAAATCTTCTTTTTTTTTGTTAGCAAAACTTCTTTTATTGATTAGATCAAACATACTAACGGTGTATATAAATCTCATCATATAAAAATAAATTTCAATATTATAATTAATCAAATATATATAAATGTTAAATATGTATATAGTTAGATAGATAGCACATCGTTTCTTTTGTTATTTAAAAGATGATGACAATATATTTCAAAAATTAATTAAAAATTTTATATATTGGAATTTTATATATTATTTTTATATAATTTTATATATTGACTGAAATGAATATATAAAAATATTCCAAAAACTATCACTCTATATGGAATGGAATCCGCGGTGATGTGTATCATTAATTAGCATATTTTCTGCATCGAATAATTATTATATAGAATTAAAGCTATATATAAAAAATGCAATATGAATATATTTTAACACAATTTCATACACATATACACATATTTAATTCCTCATTTATTCAAAATTATCTGCATAAATACAACTATATGGTATATAAATGTATAATATATATTCAAAATTTCCGATAAAATATTGAATACATGAATGTGTATCTATCTATACCATAGGAATAAAGCAACAATAGCAAAAATAAAACAATAATTAACAACTACTATAAAAAAACAATTTTATTTTTACATTTTTTTTTTCAAGAAAATAATAAAATGAGTTCATTGACCATAATAATAATAATACAAGTTTGTTTTTTATTTTCATTTAAAAAAAACTCTAAAAATAATCATAAATTAAAAATTTCCTTTCAACTATATAAACATTTTTTGTATTAGAATATATATAAAAAATAACTAAACGAAATTTACGCAAAGCGAACATGAATTTTATTTTTACGCAGTTTATATATATTTAAGCATAAAAATGCACAATTGCTTGCGTGATTTGTATTATAAGAAACTCAAAAAAAATAATTACTGAATTTAGTTTTCATCATATATATACAATATACAAAAATATAACAAAACAAAAAAAAAATATGATCCATTTGAAATTTTTTAATGGTTTTTATGGTTTTTTTTTAATTTGTATATGTACGTACACTATTTTTGAACAGCCGAATATATGGCTATTATAACGAATATCATATTCTCATATATGCGTATATGTAAATATATGATGTGATGCAATGGATATTTATATATATATATATATGCATTGGATGCTGTTGTGCATTAGAATAATAGTGGAAAATTTTGTGAATATATATATAACATATGGTGAATATTTTTTTAAAATTCAACAAAAAAATTATACCATATCAAAATTTCGTAGAAATAAACGCATACACAATGCGTGATTATTTTAATTAGGCGAGGAAAATTTTATTTTATTATTATTTTCATAATGTTTCATATACAAAAAGAATTTAACATTCCATCGATAGTTAACAAATATTATAACAATTTTTTCATTATTTCGTACACAAACTTCACCAAATATTTAACTTTTGTCTATGAACGATTTGCTATTGAGATATATAAAATGTTTTTACATCGCTTTTCTTTCAATCATCATTATCTCACTATCATAACACGAAGCATATATATTTAAAAATCAAAACGCATTCATATAGCAAAAAAAAAAAGAAAAACAATGAATGTGTGTTTGCAAACAAATGGAAAATCTCTATGACTGTATATATAGTATAATAATTATATTCCAAAAAAATATATATGATGGATATTCCATGATATTACATACAAATGCACTGTATTTTTTCCACTTTTATTTTCACTTCAAAATTTTTATAAATCTAACAACAACGAAAAACCAAAACTGTGAGGAATATAAATCTTTTAATATAGGCATACATCAAAATCAATCCATATTCAAATCATAGTAAAAATATACATATATAGAGAGATATATTAATCAATAAATTAACAGCCTATCTTAAACCAAAGTGCGTATATATCATATAAATAACAGCATGCATATGCCCATCAAAATATGTAAAATGAAAAATAATATTTATATGCCCTAATTATTTTCAAAAATATTATATCTTCATATAAAGTTATATCTCATTAATATATATAGATATATATAATTTAGACAATTAGCAGCATCATTTTGGAATGGATTCTCTGCTGCACGAACTATATACAGAGATATGAATGCATTTATTCATTTAAAAAAAATCATAATTTGTATGTAATCCATAAATAAATTTTTAATTACAAGTTTTTTGGATAAAATTGTATGGTTTGTTTACAACAAGTTTAGTATTTTGAGTTGATTTAGCTGTGTATTTGACTGAATATTTGTTGGTTAAAATGATTCATTTTAGCTAGAATATTGATGTAGAATATCAGACCAGCAGAGATTTCATAAAGATAGATTATTTTTACTGTTGAATATACTGTAGGATGCGAAAAAATTTGGTTGATGTAAAATGATATTGATATACATCACGATAATGATAATTCCTAATTTATGCAAACGTTCAACTTTTGGCAAAACGAAGAAGGCACATATTTAATGGATTTCTTTTTCGTATACGAATTAATATTGTTTTTTAGCAAAATTATCATGATTCCTGTTATTGATCATGACTTAAATAATCGCAGTACAAAAGGATATATCAGGATTGAAAAGGCCCAATAATCGTAATCGAACCATGAGCATTTAATTCTATGAAATATTGGTTGGTTAAGAATTTTAAGAACTATTTAAAATATAGGGTTATTATTACAAAATCATTTTGAAATTGAAGTCGTCAAAATACATTATATCTGAACATCAAGATATAATTAAAATAAATAAGAAAAAAAACATTTAATACATAAATGATAAATGAAAATACACGAAAAATATTAAAAATATGAAAAACGATACAATTTTTTATTTTGTTTTCAAATTATTTCAATTTTATATTAACGCAAACCTAACTTACCTAACAACTCCGCTGACATCCTTTAATATTGTTTGCTTTTGAACGGACACACAAATATCTTGAAATACCAATTGTAGTGGTCGTGATGGTTCAACTACCATATATGGAAATGCTAATGCTGTATGTTCAACTCTAAAATGAAAAATTAAGAATAAAAAATAATTTTTATTAAAATTTTTTTAATTTTTAAACATTTCAAATCATTTTTTATCAATTTTAAGAGATGATAAACACTTATTATAATGTAACATTAAATAAATAAATATATAATTAAAATAAATCGACAAAATATAGTTTCATTCATAAAAAAAAATAAAATAAAAGTATATAGTTATACAATAAATGAAAACGTAAATGTTATTATAAAATAAAATTGGTAAACTAAAAAACGGATAACATCTACAGCGAGAGTGCGATCCCGGAAAATGTTAGGAAAATATCATACGGCGCGGTCTAATAATAAATAAAAAAGTAAATTTATTGAATAGAACAAAACACAGTGAATTAAATTATATTTTATTGTAAAATAATAGTTGCATTTGTTATATATAAATAAACAAAGTAGAATGTTTCTAATTTAAACTGCATTTCAAGAAATAAATAAATAAAACCAATGACATGACCCGCGAGTTTTTAGAGAATTTAATTATCTATCGATTGATGGTCTGCCCGATATTCTATCTCAACAAGATCCCATGTTATGGCATTTATACTACACCCCTTACATAATAAAAATTTAAATTTTTGTAGCCATAATTGTTCAAAATCAACTTCTAATCTTTCGATTTTTAAGGGTGAAATTTCCATGAAATGGTATTGATTTTAAGACTGAATCTTAAGTAAAATAAGCTGAATTTTCCGAATTTAAAATAATATTATGGGGTGCCCATACAAAGAGTATGGTTAAACTGACAATTTTTCACGTTTATATATTTTACCCATAGAATTTGTTCTACAACCTTATTTGATATGTATGGAACGTTTTTAGAGAATTTAATTATCTATCGATTGACGATCTGCCCGATATTCTATCTCAACGGGTTCCCAAGTTATGGCATTTTTACTACACCCCTCACATAATAAAAAATTAATTTTTTTTACCCATAATTGTTCAAAATAAACTTCTAATCGTTAAATTTTTAAGAGTGAAATTTCCATGAAATGGTATTGATTTTACGACTGAATCTTACTTAAGTTTTAATTTTATAAACATTTTCTAAATCAATTATTATTCTAAAATAATATAATAAATAATATTATATAAATCTATGATATGTACAATAAATAATTTTACTAAATTTTGTTTTGACTCCAGATTTGCTATATTACAAAATAGTGTTTTGTATAAATACTAAAATTATATTATTGCAAAATCAAAATAAAATAAATATAAATGTTGATGTCGTTGGTTAAATTTATTTATTTTCCAATACATTGTTTTGTATTTTATCATATCTTGTATTTGTTTTGAAAAAATACGTAAATTTTTCTCACATAAAAGTTCATTGATCTTTTCATAAATATATTTATATAGTATGATAGTATCTATACATACATGCATATATGTTAATATGATTATATATATACATGATATATGTTCTATATATTTATATACAAAAAATAAAAGTATATTAAATATATATATGAATATATGCATGCAGGCCATATTGCGCGGCTGTTAAACATTTTTTATAAAATTTTAATGCATATATATACAGACACATTTCGAGAATGAACTCCTCAACAAAGTGTATGTGATTTTCATAAATTAAACTTCACAAACAAAATTTTTAGTCCATATTATTATAGTGTATGTATATACAAGTAGTTTGAACCACGATTGTAATTATATATAAGATGAAAATTTAGATTCAACGAGTATGTATAATTATTTGTAGACAGAAAATCTATGCATTTCTATACTATATAATATTATAACAAAGCTTGAAAATGTGCACTTTGGAAAATCGAAACTATAATAAATTTATAAATTAAAATTGAATTGTCACAAGAAGTTTGACCAACAATTCAGTAAAATTTATCCATTTTAATTAACAAACCAAAAACAACTATTAAAAAAACTATGAAAATATGCAAAAATATGGATTGTTTTTCCCATTTGGATTTTGATACTATTAAAATTATTGCCGATCAATGTGGGGAAAAAGGAAAACTTTGCTTGGGATTATATATAGAGCATAGAAAATTATAAAGTTATATCAAAACCATTTTCTTTATATATATATTTTGAAATTAATGAAATAGTGAAAATTAAATTGGTTTTTCCAATAAATTCTATATAAATTAGTTTAGAGTAATTACAATTGCAAAATACCATTGCAAACAAATTGAATCTTGATAATATCGTGGTGAATGAACAATTGTTGAATGATGAAAAAATTAGTGCTGGGCAGCAAAAAAGAAAATTTGCATCATTTTTAGCTATATAAATAAATAGAAAAATCTCAGATTTCTTACAATTTAATATATAAAATGCATTAATTTAAAATCATATAATAACTAACCTTCGGCACAAACAAAAAAATGAAAATGTTTTTTTTTAAATTAAGATAATTTTATTTGGTTTTTTATATGTTATTATTTTGCAATAGATTTGAATACAAACGCAGATTTAGATATTTAGATTTGTGCGGAGAAAAGAAATCAAAACAAAAATCGTGTGTTAAATATATATAATAAAACGATGATGAAACACAATTTATACAATTTATATAATAATGTTTGTGTTGTTTTTCTTTTCACAAACGTATCTATCGATATAGGTATTTAAAAAACCGAATTGTTTTTAAATAAAAAGTATTTGGTTTTGGTTTCTTTTCTTTATTTTTGGAAAATTATTATAAAATTTAGAAGTATGTTTTTACGTTTTGTTATAAAATAAAATCGCGGGGATAGAAATATTAAACGCTTTAAAGTAAAAAATTAATATGTGAATGTAAATTATAAAATAACCCAATTCACAGCAGTAAAATATTGTACATAAATGTATATGTTTATTTCAGTGGTGTGGCGTATCCGCAAATTTCGGTCTTGATAACCCAAACGATAGCATATATTCTGAAAGGTATATATGCTCTTAAAAATAAATTAAATATACAACAGAAAAAAAATATTTTTCAAATTAACGCCATTGCTCTTCTTCAATTTTTTTATTTTGTTTACATCGTTTGAGTAAATTATTCAAGTAAATTTTAATTTATTGTAGAAGAAAATTTGGAAATCGATTTATTATTTCAAAAGATAGATAGCCGAAAGTGTAGAAAAACTTTTTGGCGAATCACAATGGTATATCTTTTGAACTGCAATGATGCAATTTCAAAATTTTCTTTTATGAAAAATTCGAAATGATTTTCATAATTAAATTATTCTTAAGAATATCCCTGGCTCAGAATATATCCTATATATCATTTCGATCATCAGAATTTAAAACAACATCAATTTTTTCACGACCCGCCACTGTTTTATTCATATATATTTTGTTATCAAATAAAATAAATCTGGGTCATTTAAAAAATATTGTTTATTATAACATTATAAATACAAAAAAAAAAAATGGTTAAACACGAAGAAATATATATTTTTTTTATAATGCATTACATATAGGTATGCGTCTCGTAAACCATTAACGAACGACGACAATATTTTGATTATTTATATATTTTTATATCTAAATTTCGAATAGAATAAAATATATTAAAATAAAATTGTTTTTAAACTAATTATACCAGCGTCTTTTTTTTTATTATTCACATATTTTTTCATGTATATAAATAATAATATTTATAATAAGTATATTTTTATGTAGAAGTCGCCGTCCAAGTCATATATTTATATACCATGGGAAGTAAATTTCTAAACGACAAATACGTGACGAAGTACCATGTTTATATTTTTTTTAACAAGTATATTATTTTTTATAATCAGTATTATTATTATTATAATAATTTTTATTTTTATAGTTATTATATTTATAATATATATAAATAAAAAGATAATAAGTATTTATTATTTTCTTACACATATCTATATATATATATATTTTCTCTAACTATTTTCACTATACATAATGTTGTGGTGTATATTTGAGTTAGAGTTTGTATATTGCACTTTGTTGAGTATATAAATGTAAAATAAATACAGGTATACGTTAATACGTATGTATAATAAGTCGTCGTCTATGCATTCAAACAGTTTTTTTTCAGTCAAAACAATATATAAAAAATTATTGTCTACATACCTTTAAAAATATACCTATCTATCTTTATACATATATATATATATAAATATTATACACGTATGAAAACGAAAAGTTATTTAATTTTTGTTTTTATTTTGTACACAGCAAGTTATATACACGGTTTATGTTATTGTAATTTTAAAATATACATATATATATATATGAAAATGTCTGGAAAAAAAACAATATGCGTATATTATATATATATATATATATATAAATATTTAGCTAGATATAGATAAGTTTATTATTAAAAGTGCATTGTCATTATAGCTATTATAACTATATTCATATATTTATATACGTATGGTATTTGTATGAATAGTAAAAGAATAATTTAAAGTAGCTTTCTTTAACAATTTAGTTATGAATATATTTCTATATAAGTATTTATATTGTATGGTATATATAAATTGAAATTATATTTATATATGCAATACACTTTAAATAAATGTAACGAGGTATGTGTTTAAATTAGTAGCAAAATGAGGTAAATGAACGTTTAATATATTTATTAAATCGTATACGTATATTTAAAATACTATTTTTAAATATGTCTATATACATATATTAATATTTATATCATATAAATAAATTATATATTGTAGTTAATCAATCAAATTCATATATATATATATATATATATATTATACCTGTCTTGCAAAATACGTACAACAGATGACATGTTATATTCGCAGAATTTATAATAAACAAATAAAAAAATTAATTATTTATATATTAATATAGCTGCAAAAAAGGATCTATTTGTTCCTTTCAATTATCCTCAGGAATATACTCGCGATAGGGGACGATTAAAATTGGAAAAAACATTCAAAATCTATAGAAATAAAAGCAGAAAACAACTATATGAAGATTCTATCATCGCGCAAAACTTACAACTGATTGTGTCTGTTTTAAATATATATATATATAGGTGCAAATATACGATAACGATTTGTTTTTTAAAAGGCATTTACTGCGATAGTGATATTTAGTTAAAATTACAAAATATAATATAATAAATTAAATATATTTTTGCAAATCCAATCAAACACAAAGGATTGAATATTCATAAATATTTATTAAAATTTACAATTTAACAAAATCATATCGTATTATAGATTAAATGAATCTTGTAACATGAAATATACAAATTCAAAAACATCGAACAGCTAAAACTATCCCATAGTGGTAAAATTTAGATGTGATATTACTACCTAAAAAAAAAGTACAGATACATTTTCTAGGTAAGATGAAGAAAGTAGATAAATTTTCCAGGTTAAGGGGATAACAAAAATTGAGATCGATAAAAAACGTGAATTATAAATATTTGTATTTTAAGTTTCTTAAAATTTTGTATGCGATAAATAATATGTACTATTTAAGATTTATTTTTATTTAATATTATGATTATTATAATTATTTTAAGAATTGTTAAAATTCAACCAATAAAACCTAAAAAAAAAACCAATAACAACATATAAACAATGCTATAAATATTTAATAATCAATATATTGCGGTCATCAAATTACATTCAATTAAAAACATTATATTTAAATTAAATATATAATTGATGATATAAGTACGCAAATATATAAGTTTGCGGTAGCAATAATAAAACCTTCAATAAAATGCAAAACAAAAAACACAAAATTAAATTGAATTAACCGATTTGTGATCTAAACTTTGTCTGCGCGCAATTTTACAAAAACTGAAAAAGAAATATTATAAGTATATATATTTTATAACAACATACCTATACATTATTAATTTTAAAATAATATATTTGATTGAGCCTGAATGATTCATTTAATTGGATATAAATAATTATATAACTTTTTTTTTTTTTATAATTTAATTATATCTTCAATTGTAATCGCAAATATATACCGCAGATGTATATATATACTTAAAAATAACGTTCTAATAGTTCTATATATATATAGATGCTGTATATGCATATATGAGCAACATAGATCATTAAAATTATTTACAACCGCGTATTTAATGTTGAAAGACAATTATTATCGATTGAGAAAATTGAATATTTTTTTTATATACGATTTTTTATGGAACCTTTAAGACAACTAATATTTTATTAGATTATACGATATTGATGTCATTCAGTTTGGGATAGATTGATCGAAACTTTTCTAGTAGTATGATTAGAATTATTCTAATCGGGCTAAGCATATGAACTAAAAGGTAATGAAAGAATATTTACATTGACATATATCATATATGATAATTCACTGAAAATGTGTATGAAATGATCTGTCTATAGCTCAGTTGGCAATTACGATAAACCAATAATATTTCCACAGTCAATTGTTTAGCATAAAATTAGCAAAAAAAATCAAAAACTTATATCACATTGACTTTCAGTTCAGAAACATCTTGTACGTTATCACATCAACATTAAATTGTATACACTATGAGAAAAATGTGATTGTTAAATTATTATGATTTTTATACAATCGATCTATATAGAAATCTATATAATAATTGACGAACATCTATTTATATATAAATAATAATAATACAAACATTAAACGAAATATCTCAATCTTTTATTATTATTATTATTATTATTATTTTTATAAAGTTAATGTTATTTACTATATATATATATTTAGTGAGGTACAAATATATAATTATATATTCTCACCTCACCTCCTACAATCAAAAATAACATGCATATTTATACACATTTATAACAATATGCATGCAAATCAAGACCGAATCTATTTATACGTAGAGCAAGAGCAGCATCACAAAAAAGGGCAATAACGTGATTATATATAAAATTTAATAGCATTAATTTTTTTTTCCTATAAACAATAAATTTCGAATTTAGTTCTTTATAGTTAAATCTTTATTTATTTTTTTTTTCGTATAATTTAGATTTAATGGTAAATTTATTGGTTTTTTATTTTATAATTTATTAAAAAAAAAAAGTATATGGAAAATATAAATTAAAAATCTATGAGAAAATCAACAAAATAATTTATAATACCTATATATATATATATATATATCCATTATTATTATTATTAATTTATTTATTTTTTATATTATATTGTTGATTTTTTAAATATAGTGACCTAGAAAACTGATGTGGTGGAAACTTGACATTCATGGAGTATAATTATATATATAGTGTATAAATGATATATTCAATTGATTATTTGATTTTATTAATATTTTATACATTTAAATGCATAAACTCACTAGAGGGTATAAATAAATTGTTTTAATATTTAATTTATTTTTATAATACTAATACAAATTATAATATATATGGATCCAATAGTTTATTTTGTCCAATAGTTTATTTCAATAGATTCTTATCCAATAGTTTATTTAAATAAATTTTGATCTGTATATGGTATATAGAAAAATCAATTTTGATGATCAGAATATAGATTTTGAAATAATACATTTTGTGTTACGATTTCTTAAGCAATATAATATATTAAAGTTAAATCAAACAAAACAAATATTATTGATTTTATATTTATATTCAAATTTCATGCAATTATAAATTCACAAAATTCAACCATGAAATTGTAGTATATAACATTTTTTAATAGTTTATTATTATTATTGTTATTTGGTTAATAGGTTATTGAACTGAAATTTATCGAGATCAATGATAAATAAACAAAATAAGTATTTCGATTTAAATAACAAACTAATCGATAGTGTGTGATGGTGTGTAAGACGATAGACAAAATAGTCGTTAAAATTGTTATTGCAGAATTTATGTGAAATTTCGTAAATTGCGATCGATAAAAGAGTCGGAATAAATCGAATGCGCACAAATTGGTAATGCATCGTCCGCCTGTACGAATGATTTTCTAAAAGAAATTCTCTTTAATTTCATATATATAAAGAAAATTTTTGCTACAGATTTTTTTTTTATAATTCACTGAAGAAGAAGTTCTATATTCTATTTTTCTAAAAGAAAACTTTGTATATATTTTCTGATGATTATATTACAAATTTCCCAATACACGGTCTATTTCTCAACAAAATAAATCTTGATTATGTAATGATATTCATTGCTATGGATTACACTAAGGAATTGATATTCACGAGATTGCCCACTTCTTACATATATGTGAACATATATAGAATATTATGTTACGATAGTTAATAATTCCCTCATCTACGCAGTAAAATTATTCCTTTATCAAATAGAATCCTACAATTTATTTGTATATGACAATTTTATGTATATACTTTTATGCAATAAATAATCATTATTATATTATAACGATGAATTATTATATATTAGTACATTGATAAATACATAACATAAAACTAGCTTACTATACATATACAGTCAAAGTTCATCATATGAATATTTTTATAATTAATATGTTTATGTGATATTGTAACATATAGAAAATAATAGAAAATTGACTAAACGAAAGAAATTTTAATTTGATAGAATTATGAACAAAGGAGAATTAGGATTGTATTCTAAATGGAACTTATCCATATTTTCAATCAATATTTTGGCTTTTTGGCTTAAATGTTCAATAAAATATAATTTCTTTTCATCTATATATATATATATATATATACTGATACATAATATAATTGCACATAAACATGCAATTTGCCATTTGTATTCAATATACACACATATATATATTGTAAAATTAAGCTTTTACCTTTTATGTAATTTAAACTAAAGGCTGCATTATGAGAGTGTACATATAAAGTACGCAGACATATTATAATAAATGTTTTTTTTTTTTATAATTTCTATACAAATAAGGAAAACAATTATTTATTTATTGTTTCGCATTCAAACTGATTTTGATTTATATATACATGTATTTATTGTATATATAATAGCAAATTAATAATAATAATAATAAAAAAAAAATTCAACTACTGAGTAGGTGAAATAAATGTTATATTAGTCATAAATCATTTTTTTTGTTGATTTAATAAAAAAAATGCATATCCAAATATAGAAAAATATATGCAGTCATTTATATATAAAAAAAAATTTGGGTAAATATTCATATAATGCACACACGTATATAAAACACATATGAATGTAGGTGATCAAATCAAATGGTATTATAACCAATAATGCAAATTATATATTATTGAAGCAAAAAAAAAAACACATATTATTTAATAATCAACACACAGCACACATTTAATCTGATTAATAATTCGTACGTGCTGCTGTTTTACAATATAAAAACAAACAAATTGAGATTATCGATCAATTCTGAATTTTAATAAAAATAAAAATTATTGCATTATATCGCGCGCAGACAGACATACCATATTGGATTAAACACAAAAAATCCAAAAATATATTAAAAATTTAATAATTAAAAATGATAATAAAAATTGCATTGCATATTAATATATTGCATAAATTAATAAGTAATTCATTTTTCCCCATTCCTAATTTAATATTGCAATTAAAATGCATAAACTATATTATTATTATTATTATTATTGTATGTTCACACATGATTAATTTTAATTGAATCATTTAATTATTTATTTTCATATATGGATTTTTTTTTTCTTGTTTTGTCCAAAGAATATTTTATTATAATAAAATTATACCTAGGTATATTATTATTTATAATCATTATTGTGTGAAAGTTTCTTGTTTATTAAATATAGGCGCGCGATAGTGTGTTTTATTTATATTTATAGACACGCAAAAACAGGCAGTAATTAATAAAATGCATCAAAACTAATCATCTTTTTCTTATAATAATAATAATAATAATAATAATAATAATAATAATAATATTAATTATTATTATTTATTATTATTATTATTATTATGATTTAACCAGTTTTTTTCTGCGTTCTTCATATAATTATATTGTAAAATATTGTTTCTATATAAATTTATTAAAGAAAAAAAAATAATTTTATAATAAAATTTATAATACACGTAATTATGTCATTTTTGCAGCTGCTTATTGCTTATTTTTATAAATATGAATTGAGGAAAAAAATAAAATAAACAATAACGAATTTTGAAAGAAAAATAATAATAAAAGAAGTTTAATTGAGACTGCATATATAAAAATGATCATGATCATTTTGATTCACTATTCGATTAACATTTTCTTGACACTATAACGTTTTTTCATTACACATTTTTCAAATGAATCCAAATAATGGTTATTATTGTGGTATTATCGAAGATATACAAATTTTTAGATTGCTATTAATGAGCATTTCATTCAATAACTAACCACAAAGATTGGTTAATTTTCCGCACAGTTAAGAAATTTACAATTCCAGTAATATCACATTCATTTTCGAGACATTCAATAAAGACGATATGTTCAATAATGAAGATTATTTATTTCGATTGTTATTTAAACAAAAAACAATAATTGTATATGTCTTCCGAAAACCGGTCAATGAATGAATTTTTCTACTGCCATGGAGTATTTTATATTTATTTAAATTTATTTTTTGTGAAAACTCATATTGCTAAATATTTTTTATTTAATTATCTTTTATTTAATATGAGTTTGAATATACACAATAATATATAATATATACATTCTGGTATACCATATTTTATTATATACAGGATACGCATTATATTATATATTTCCAAAATATATACAAATTAAATGCATATCAAAAATAAACCAATTAAAAACAAGTTAAAAAAAATATATATATATCCAATACACATATATATTGTATTAAAATGATATTATATTTATTTTTTTTTTTGAATAAGAGAAAGTTTTTCAAAAATATGTTCAAAAAAATATCATTAAATGCGTATAATAACGTAATAATATCTAAAAAAAAAAAATCAAAAAATGTGCGATTTACAATCAACGATTGATTTTAGCGTCCGACAACAACCTGTTCTGTTGTTTTGGCTTTCAAAAAATTTTTTTTCTAGAGTGTGGCTAATTAGCGCTGAATAATGATCAACGGAAAAATTATTAACTCTGTTTCGCAATTCATATTCGACAATAATAATAGATCATCATCTTTTCATGAGGAATTTTTCGAAAAAAAATAATCTAAACATTTTATCAGAATCAATTTCATACGGGAGTTAAATAAAATAATGTGAAAACTAAAATCATAAAAGTCAAATAAATGAATGATGATTTTTTTTATTTTCTATATAAATTAAAATATTTTAATGTTGAAGTTATATTAAAAATGTATCAAAATAAATCGTAATTCAATATCCATTGTTTTCCAATGTATTGTTGAAGTATGTTTGTTTGCTTTTTCAATGCGAAATAAAATTAAAATTGTTTGTTTTTTTGTTTTTTAATTCAAATTACATTTAATTGCGTTTTGGTACAATGCGATATAAATTACCAAATTATATACATTCAATCACATTTAATATATTTAATATATTGTACATTATGATATATTATATTGTATACTATATATACTCTTATTTTATTATAATTTATATATGGGTATTTATATTATATAAGGAATTGTTTCAATTGAAATTTAAATAACGATGATCTATCTATATTATGATATCATTCATACGAGAGTGCATAATTATATTTATATATACAGAAAAAAAATATATCACGTATGCAAAAACAAAAATAATGCAAAATAACAAAACACAATATATGTATTATAAATACTACATCATATATACTACATATTGCATATGTATATTGATAAATATGTATAGTTGAATAACCTTTTTGCGATTTTTTATTTTTTTTTTGTGAATTTTTGCCATTATGTTTGTGATTTATTTATAAGAAAATCTCTTTTAATTGTATTCATTTGTTTTTGTTGTTTACAAAATATTATACATCTACAAAAATAAAAAGCCTATATAATAAAAATACTACAATATCCACCCACTAAGCAATTGGGAATATAAACTGAAAGAATTGTGAATTCTTCAAAAGGAAAAAGATTTTAAGTGTTACGAAAATACCACATAAATATAGTATGATATAAAACTTTTATGTATATTAATATGAAATTAATTAGAAATAATTTAAAGGAAAGATTTACAATTTAATAGAAATAATATATTTCGATTGGATTCAGATTTTAGAAGAATACGCATTTAAAGGAAAAATAATTGTTCTATACAATTTTACGTTTGATTAAATTGGGAAAAATTTGAAAATACCTCCGATTGTGAGAAAAAATCAAAAATTCAGATTCAGATCGGTTAACAGGGAAGTATATTTATGTATCTATATATATATACAAAAATAAATATGAATTAAAAAATTGTCTTTGTATATCCATCGCGTATATAATATCATATCATATCATATGATATAAAATAAAATATCAACAATCTATACAACAAAAAAACCACCACGTATTATAAATTAAAATAAAATATTCGCGTATCGTAAAACTAACGTTCTTTTATAATTAAAATATATATGCATTAAAACAAAACAAAAAAAAAATGAGGAGAAAGAAAGAAAACAGGCAATTTTTCGTTCGCACCCAAAAAAAAAATCCTACTCATGAAACAGCAAGGCACACAAACATACATTATTTTAATTTATTTTTTATTATTATACATCTCTATTTGTTTGTAAATATATTTTATTTTTCGTTAAATATATTTACATGTACAGTTTGTTTTTATTTTTAAAATTTTTAAAAAATGACGGCAACAGAATATCAGAATAGTTTTTTTTTTTTAATTTTATTTATGCGGTATATAGAAATAAAATACGAATTTAATTATATTTATTAAAAAAAAAAAAATTTTGAAATGTATATAAAAAATCATTAAATTGACACCGCATAAATATAAAGTAAAGGAGGAGTAGAAGAAGAACAAGAAAAAGACACTTTCATCAACTGAATTTTTGCATATTTATTATTCAAATTTAAAAACAATATATATATATATATATATTAATATATTGATAGTTTTGCTTTAATTTTCAAATTATATATACAAATTGTGTCTTTATAATTATATATATAAAATTTTATTTTGATATTTATTTGTTAATTTCTTTGAATACAATTCAATATATAACAATAAACAAATAAATTGATTTTTAAAATGAATATTTGTACGTAAACAAAATTTATATTTTTGGCGCCATTAAACGGTTGTATTGTGTTATGAATTTGTTATATATTGATTTATGTTGAATGAAGAAATTTATTTTAATTTTAATTATGTTAATTATGACTTAAACTATACAACAATATTGATTTTGGTATCAGATATAGTTCAAATAGAAAAGAATATTCCATCGTTTACCGTAAAATGTTGGATTTTAAATTCGATATTTACAATGTCTATAAGTACAACTAATTAAACCAAATTTAATTTCAAAAGATCAATCTGTAGCGCAAAAAAACATATATGGGAGACAAAACGATTTAACTGTTAAGAATTATGTAAATCCCCAGGTTGGAATAAAATTCTGATAAACACCGAAAATAACTTGGTATACTAAAGAGAAAAATTAATATAAACTATAGAAACTGGAAACAATATGATGATTTAAAAAAAAACAAATTCACAGTAATTAATATCACGACATTATATATGCATTTTCATGAAGGATACTTAAACCATTAAGATGTCTATAAGAATAATTTCTTATGGAACTGAATTTATTGACTTTTGTTTATTTTTATCATTAAGATTAAGGTTATCCGGTTAAATAAGAAAGAAAATAACAATAAAATTTATTGATTAAACTAATCAGAAAATTGTTTGTTTTTTGATTGAACGACACATTTTAAAATCATCCAATTTTTATACCAATTATACGACAATTTACATAATATTTATTTTTCAATTTTCCGGATATATAAAATAATATATATACTAATAATAGACAAAAGATAAACAAATGTTATTTAATTATGTTTGTTAATGGCAAAAAAAATAAAAAATAAAAAATTATTGAATAAACATATTAAAAATTGTATAATATTACATTAATAAAAAATTATTTGCGTGACTTGAGCTTTTCGTACATTGGTTATGATATGCAAATCAATAAATATACAACCAAAGATCAATTTTTATTTTATGTAATGAAAATGTCTATAATACATATATATTTTCAAAAATTAAATAAAATCAAATATATCTATAATGATATTTGATTAGAATATGTATTTAAAACAGAAATGTAGTGCACATTCAAAATGTTTGAACATATTTTATTCAAAATACATACAATGTAATTGAGTAATATTTATAAAATATACATCTAAATATTGTTATTTTCCAAAATATTTTCCTTTTTTAATATAATAATAATAATAAATGTGTCAACAAAAATATGATACAAACATTTAAAATTGAATTTCAAATGAAGGTATATGTAAAAAATAAATGTGTAAATAATCACAATTTATGATATTTGAGTAAAAATTCAAAATGATTCTTTTTTCTTTTTTTTTATGTTATAAAGGAATATAAAATATGTTTTGTTTTTTTTTGTATATATAATATTTAAAAAATGTATTTGTATATTGATTCTTAAATTCATTGAGTCAATATAATAAATATATATAGCAGCGAATTTATATAACATGCATGTAAATTGCATGTAATGTTTTTGTTTGTTTTTTTTTTTTTTATAAATATTTACAAACATAGGCAAAATAAACATAAATATATAAACAAGGTGCACGGCATGGCATATAAGAATACGTACAAATATTTTTATGTAAATAATTAATTATATATAAATTCTTGTTTTACTATAAAAAAAAGTATATTAATTTAAATACCGAAAAAAATTGGGTTATTTCAATTATTATTATATCAATATAGCACCATATCGATGATTTTTAATCTTTTACAATCTTTTACTCGATGATTTTTAAAATTAAAAAGAAACGTTAAAATAAAGAATAAACAATACGTGGAATATTAAACATATTGAATTATAAAATATATAAATTGTTATTATATATAAATAATTAATTTTTTCTGATATATTGCCCACCACCATAACCTATTTTTATTTTTGTATCAAATAAATATCTGTTATTTATTGGTTTTTTTTTCCAACACACGTCAGGATATGTTTTAATTAACCTCAAAAGTAAGTGTTATAAAAAGTGAATAAAACAATCGTAATTAAAAATTCAATTCTTGTTTACTTCCTGTCCGTATATCTATTGAACTTTATAATATATTTTTTTTATACATACACAATAACTGTGTGTTATTGTCATTTTTGTTTTTTTTTTAAACAATTTCGCTTTCAATATAAAATATTATTGAAAAATACTGAACGATTATTAAAGTATTTAGAAACCACATTTATTTCTATTTTTTTATTTGCTAAAAATATATAGCAAAAAAAACATTGATATATATATACAATTTGAACTAGATTTAAATATTGAAATGAAAATTAAATAAAAATAAATCGCATGATTAAATTCTTCATGGCAAATGAAATAAAAAATAAATCAAAAACAATCTTCCGCATTTTCTGTAACACAAAGTTGTAACAATTTTTTTTTTTTATATTATAACGACAGACACAATCCATATATTTAATATACACATAATAAAAAATAAAACACACCCATACAATATAATTGACAATTCAATAATAATAATAATAATAATAAAATGCCAATGAACTTTTATGATAATTAAATATAATATGTAAAGTATAATAAATTAATAACAAATAAATATGTATATATAAATATTTTTCTTTTAATATTATACTATTGTGTGTTATATGAATAAATAATGAGAGAATATTTATATATATATATATATATGTATATAAATTTGTTGTTAAATTGAATTAAAACAACAGATATAACAGCCGACAAGCATTAACAATTAAAAAAAAATCAAGTTATATTTACATATGACAAATATACACGCATTTTTGCTTGGTTTTTTTTATGTTATTGTAATTTTGCAGTCATTTTTGTGTTGTATAAATATATGTATATATGAATAAATTACACCACATAAAAATGATATACTGAATCTGAAAATTTATATATTTATTTATTTGATATTCATCTACGGTTTTTATTTTATTTTTTAATACGTATACTAACTGACTAGTACCAAAAAAAGTTAAAAAAATGTATATTGCAATCAAATAAAAAAAAATTGATAAATGATCATCAAAATATATAACATTTTGTTGGTCGGAGATTGCGACCGAAAGAAGAAACTATATTTTGTTCTATATTTTAGAAACAGATGCACGGCAAAAATCCCGCAAAACAATTCAATTTATTCTAGATACATATAGTTATAATAAATAGGACAATTTCATTCATTTTGAAAAACACAATAAAATATACAATTAAATTTGAAAATAAACAATCATGACTTATTTATTATAGGTTCATTAAATGTACAAACAAATTTAATATCAACAGAAAAATAAAATATTATATTTTATTGTTATCATCATCAAAAAAAACAAAAAAAAATTGAATGAATATATCATTTTATTTTTATATTTTTTTTTTCATTTTATTACAATTTGAATTTTAATTTCCTGATAATATTGAAAAGAAAAAAAAACAAACAATGTATATATTATTATATTTATTCGTTACCGCGCGCGCGATTATCGTTCAATAACCTTTTTTTTATTTAATTCGAATGAATATATACATAAATAAAAACAGATATACCCACCTATTCATATATATAGTATACGAGCGAGTATAAGTAAAACCATATTTTTTTTATCTTATGCATCATGATAAAATAAAAATCATTAAAAATTTTAATTATTTTTAGTGTAATATTTTTAAATAAATATATATGTTGTCATTCTCAAAAATATAAATATGCGTAATAACTTTTATGTTCACCTGAATCTTGGATTGTTTTTTTTAATCAATGGGTATTTCACAAAAAAAAAAAAAAAAAAGAATGAAAAGAAAGCTAGTCAAAACTTCTTTAACTTCAAATTGTTTAAATAAAATCTTAAATGGTAACTAAAGGTTTCTTATATAATTGCAGACAAAAGTATATACAGAGTTATTTCAATTAGATGAAATGCGATCAAATAGTCCGATAGCAAATACTAAAATTAATGGTTTAGGAATCTATAAGAGAATACAACCATATGAACTTACATTTTAATTGTTTTTAAATGTGTAATATTTTACAGAATAACATAAAATAGATATTTTCATTTGATCAAATTTTTTTGATTATGAATATGATAAAATAGTGAAATTGTAAATATATGCAGTATATAAGTATTTTCTTTAAATCGTTAGACTTCGTGAATACCCTAAATGTGTATCTTAAATCTTATTTATTAATTTTTTTTTACTTTTATAGTTATACTTATACTTAAACCACTTAATTTTATTTTGTTGTGAAGGAATACCGGTTAACTTTATTGAATTAAAAAAAAAAAAATTAAAACTGTCGTATTTATACTCGTCGTAAATACATACATATAATATATTGATGTTTATGTGATTATTATTATACTTTATTTGAAAGTGTTTATTGATTTTTTTTTCTAGGTGACTGCAACAACAATATTATATTTAAAAAAAAACAAGAAATTAAAGTAAAAATCAACAAAACACAAACAAACCAGATACAATTATTTGAATTTGTCGTTGTTTTCCATATATATTATATATTATTTATATTATACAAAAACATAAAATTCATATGCATATACAACAAAATGCTTATAATACAAACAAATATATTTGCAAAACAGTATTTATTAATAATTTTTTAATATTTTATTTATTTTTTTTTTCGTTTTCAACTATATATGATCTTTTATACAGAATTTTATATACTTTTAATATATGCGGAATTTCTATTTATAAATATGAATATTAATAAACTGGCGCTATACATTTCATTGCACATATGATATATAGAAAACAATTTCGAAAGAAAAATATATGTATATATGTAGAGTATTGGCTATATATATAAACTTTAACTTGAATATAATAAAATAGATAATTTGTAATATTTAAAAAGTGTTTAAGGAATGTATATGGTATATATAAATACAATTTTTAAGATTAAATAAAAAACATTCAAAAAAACAAAAATATGGTGTGTGATGTCAAATGTAAAAGATTATAGATGCTGCTACAAAAATCTTTCAAATGTGTGATTGTAATTTGAAAGATATTACGTTTGAGACAAATTTGTGTTCAATTGAATTCATCATTATTGTTATATAAAAATTTTTCTGATTCATTTTAAGTTTTGATAAAGTTTGGCATCATTAATGAGGATCAACTGCGTTTACTGCGATAGCGAAATAAAATCATTTTTATATAGGTACGGGATCTCGTCGATAAACATTTTTACCTTTATTTTGAACAGATACGAAATGGAATGGAATCGTTGAATAGCAACGTATTGAAAAAATTTATATATACATATATAAATATAATAAAATAAACCTATTGTTAATATTGTTATCGCCTGCCATCATACATTTATGTATATATATTATATATTATATTATAATACAATACAATAAAATACCACAATTTTTTGTTTTATTTATTTATTTTTCATTATTATGTATATTTTTTTAATTTTGTACATTTATGAATATATTATGTATATATATAGAAAGGTGTATAATATCATAATATACATATATATAATAAAAAACCTTTGAAAATTATTATTTGTTTGCTAATATTATTATTACTATTATTATTATTATTATTATTATTATATATTTAGCATAAGAGTTTGTTCCATATATTCCTCTATAGATACAATGAAAAAAAAAAAAACATTGCAATTATATTATTAAAATCATACACAAATAATACCGTTAACATAAACTATTCTTTACTCATATATATTATATTCATGTTTACCTTTTTGTTTGTATATACATGATCATATACAAATTGATTTTCATTTCTATTTATATTATCCATATAGCCTATATACACACAATGCAAAGAATATATAGGAGAAAAAATAAAAATATTTAAGCGCGCCTTATTTCTATTATTAATTTGTATATAATCAATATATATAATATAACTACATATTAATATGTGTGAATGCATAATTTATATAGATACTATATTAAAAACAAACAAAGATTGCGAGTATAAACTGTAAAATTTAAAATTGAAGATTTTCCCTTGTCGATGAAACAGAATATAAGAAATATATAAGGACCAAATCAAAAATCAATTTTAACGCACAAACTTTCTACAAAAATTCTACATTAGAAAGCATGTGATAAAAGAAATAAATAAAAATGTTTCTATAATCAAGCTTGTAAATCAATCCATTTCCCAATACATCTGTAACTAAAACTTTCCAAAAAAGTACTTCAATCAGCATTCTCTTGTGAAATGCATTATTAGGTTCAATATAAAGTATTCCTGTCCTTGTGAAATGCATTATTAGGTTCAATATAAATAGTAATCGCGATACAAAAAAATGACGTGATATCTGGTTCTATTCAAATAACTAAAAATAAATACGCATTTATTATACACCACCTACACACAGTAATAATATAATTTTATTTAGTAGTAAATACTAAATAGTAATAAAGATTTCAATGTACGAAAAAAAAAAAATATAGGTACGGTTATTCTAAAATAAATGTCATATAAACATTCAATTTAATTTGTAATGCATTTTCTGTATATTAATTAATATATTTACTATTTATAAAGAAACGCAATGGTTTTTTTTAATTCTTTGTAAAAATGCATTCAATGTGTTTTTGTATAGTTTTTATAAATAAATATCGCTGTGTTGATTTTTTTAGAAAACATTTAAAAGTATCATTATCCCCATTTTCGGTTATTTATTAATCGTAAAACTTTTTTGGAATGGATTATCTTTTGGAATCCCGATTTCTTATTGTGCTATATTAATGATAAATACAGTGTAATATGCCTCGTAAATATGCCTAATGAATAATTTCGTTTCTTTTTTAACAGAAGTCGCAAAATCAATTTGTATAAAATTTTATTCAAATTATTATTTTACTATTCTAAAAACATAATTCGTTGTAATATTAAATAATCATATTATTCGGTTTTGCACACAAACAAATTAACAATTTATATATATATATATATATATATTGTATTGATTAACTAAATAATATATTTTTTAATTTTACACATCATTATGCATATAAATAATCAAAACTCTTTAAATATTTATACATTATAAATATTTGTTTGATTTGCGATGTCGATAAAAAATCAAATGGAAAATTAAAAGAACAATGCATTTTATTTACTTTATATAGCATTATACAAATTAAGAAAGATTAATATTATTGTTATTATATTCTTTATGCACACAAAATATTTAAACGTAAGTACTATATAAAAAATTATTAATTCTAAACAATTTTATCTATAATTTTTTATCAAACAATATTATATATACAAAAATATTTTAAATATATACATACATTACTTGTTTTGTTGGATATAAAAACATGAATGCAAATTTTAAATATTATTTAAATGTAAAAACTTCTTCAAAGTCTAGATAGAAACACAAAAAAAATTATTCAATCGTAAGCGGCAATCTCTAATATAATAAATATATGATCAAAAATATTGTATATATATACAAATAATAATTATAGAAAAAAAAATAATAATAGAAACAATAAAACAAAAAAAAAATTAATATGGAAAAAAAACGTAAAATACAAAAGAAAAAGGAAAAGAAAAACAATAGAAAAACAACAACATCAAATGTAACAATAACAACAACAACAAAAAAAAAACTATTAACATTACAATATACAACTTATATTTATATATATAATGTATATTGTATATACTATATATATATAGATATAAACTTTAAACAACAAATATTAACTCGCGCGTATAGACCGCTGACACACTAACCCCGTGACGTCACAAAGAGTAACGAACTCACGATCACTTTGTAAATATATATGCGATGATCAATGATGTATATATATATATATACATTTATTATATATAGTGAATGTTTATTATATATATATATAGAAATATAACTTTACCATACACGGCACATATACACTATGAATATACAATCTATCTGTAGAAGCTCTAATGAAAAACTTTACAGCTTAAATGGAAAATATTAATAAAAAAAAAAAAAGAAAAAAAAATCAAAACAAAACAAACTATACCACTCGATACTTGGCTGATGCTATATAAATGATGTGTGACTTAAAAATTGTGTGGTATGATGGTATATATAAGAAGCACATATCTATATATAAAAATATACCAACCATGCTTATATGATGATGGCATTTTTTTTTATATTTATATATATAGACAATTTGATGTAGTTTTATTTTAATATATAAATTTTATCAAATTAATTTTTATAGTATGTACAACTCTTTTATTATAATAAGTATACACGATTGAATATATATGCATACGAATGAATTGTCGAATGTCGTATGTTGTATTTATATATAAAGTAAATTGCAGATAATAATAAATAATGATGAAAGAAATGAAAGCCAAAAAATAAGTGATACACACAAAGATTGTATAATAATTTAACAATAAAAAATTGTGTTTTATTTTTACTTAAAAGTGGAAAATCTCGGAAAAGCCATATGAAACCGACTAAAGTGATACTGGAAAACCTTTATTAATTTTTTATGATCTTTTTAAATATGCAATAAAATGTATTGGTTCACTTGAAAATTGATTGAGTATTTACAATTTTAATGAAATAATCGCATTTATCAATACGATTTAATTTTAAATTCTATATAATTTTATTCTTAAAGTGCTTGGAAATACCTTTCTTTTGGTGGTCTATTCGTACAGATTGGTTTCCTGGTTCGGAAATTACAATCATTTGAAAATGTGGAAAATTTTCAATAATTTATCAATAAAAATATGATTTATTTTTACCTAATAGTGGAAAATCTCGGAAAAGCCATATGAAAGGGACTAAAGTATAGACATTTTTATATATATATATTTATTTTTGTAGTTCGTTACAATGGCAGAATCGGTTTTGTGCCCGTAAAACCTCGGAAAATTCTATTGATGTGAGCCCGTAACGATATCACTTAATCAGGCGGTGAACATATAATGCATTTATCAATAAATTTAAGTGATTCTAGATGACGATTTTAATATATTATATATACAAATTTTTTTGATATAAAGCCATAGATTTTAATCCGTTTTTTTTTTGTTATAGACGACGACTTTTTTAACACAATATTCAGTATTTTATTTAATTCAATACGGTATACTGTAAAAAATAACTTATCACTGACTGAATTTGGCTAGAATATTTTTTATATCACGTTTTTTTTTTGTTATTCTTTTGAATGATTTGTATTTTTACAATTTGATTCTATAAATAATTTCGTAAAACTGTATAAAGAATCAAATTTTTTTGATATACCTAATTTTTTTATAATAAAAGCATATCATTAAGTTTTCTAGTTTTACTGTATATATTTATGGAGTTTTTTTTATTTGTGGCACGTGTTTAAACGTCTTTTAAAAGTTAATTTTTAGATTCTTTTGATTTTTTTTTTATTGATGATCTATCTCTCTCTCTATATATATATCTAACACACAACAAGACTAAATTAACATTTAAAATTAAAATAATATTTAAGTTTAGATGCGGTTTAGAATATATAGAAACTAGATGTATATAGTTGTGTCTGTGTGGGCGATTTCAATTATCAAGTTGTTAATGATAATGACAAAAATGAAATAAAAGAAAAATTGCACTTAAATAAGTTGAATTGTTTTATTTATTCGTCACTTGATGACGAATTTGTTAATTTACCTTTGTAAAAAAATTTAACTCGAACATTTTAAATGTATATTAGTAATTTTATATTTAGAAAATTATAAATATATGCATTATTTCAAATTCAATCAAAACTCAAATTCAAAACTCGTATATACATATACCCAGTCAGTGAAAATAGAAGTACTTTTTTAAGAATGTGTTTAGAAGCTCTTCAAGAAACCAAACAGCCTTACTTCGTTATCTTCCAAAAAATGCCTTTCAGAATGCATGCAGAAGTACATCAAAGAAAGTATTTACGATAAAATGTATTTAGAAGGTGTTCCTGAAACCAATCGAAAGCATGAATCAATGATCATTCAATTATGTACAATTTCTCTGAAATTATGCTTTTAGTAAAAATTAAATTAAACGGAGATTTTGAAACCCAATTGAATATATATTCCAATAATAAATGCATATCCAATATAAATATTTTTTTAATGTATTTTCCTTAAAATTATTTAATTTAATAACGCAAAACAAAAAAAAAACAAATATATTATATTGTTGATTGACATTATTAAAATAATAATTCACTTACACAATTTTAATCATTTATTTTTATTTTATTTTTTCAATCTGTAAATAATTTAATCTTATTTTTTTTTATATTTATTACTTGTACTTTTCTTTCAATGTGTCGTCGTCGTCGTCGTCATCGTGCATATCATGTCATATATTTTTTTATCATTCAATTATATAACTACACGGTATTAAATGAGATTTGATTTTTGAATTGGCTTGACCCTAATTTGTCCGAAATTATTCTATATATATATATTTATATTATTGTTCAAATAATTTTGTTCTTTATATTATATAAAAAAGTGGAATTGCAATATACAATAAGTACATCATGATTTATAGATACATATGAATGCAATGAATCGTGCAGCATGCATTTTATTTCGGAAAAATAAACAATATTTATCATTCAATATATACATAAATATGCTTTTAACAGTATATCATATACGTTTATACACATTTAAATCTTATATATATCATTTTGGGATTATGTTATTATTAAATTTTTTATTTTTTAGTTTTGTTCAATTGTATATAACAACAAAGCATATTAATATTTATTAAGAATTTGTTTATATACAAAATGTAGAGATTTTGATATTGTTATCATTTTGTTTTTGTGTTATGAATTAAAAAAGATATATTATTTGTTATTCTGTGGTGCAATGGATGCACTTCTTTAAAATTTATGTGTCATGTATCAATTTAATTTTAAAATATAAAGGATTTTTAAGTTAAGTATTTTAAAGATATTTAAATTTTTTTTATAATTTAATAATTATGTACTTAATAAAGAAGAATAATTTAATTTTCATTTATATAGCAAGATTTGTATATATGTCTGCGAATAGGTTTACAAACCTAAATTTGAATGACATATATTCCAAAAATTGATACATATATATACAATATATAAATTTGTATAATATTTATTAATATTAATTGAGAATTATCACATTTATGCGATCATAATAATTATTTAAATGATCCTTCATTTTTATATCGTGAATATTACATTATACGTGCGAATAAAATAATTAAACATCATTTTTTTAGTGCAGATTTAATGCAACATTTCTTTATATCAATTTCTGCATTGAAATGCTATAAATTTATAATCTTTATAATCTGATAATAATTTAATAATAACAAATTTTGAAAAATTCCCTTTATTATATGTATTTAGAGAAATACAAATAAATAATTGCATTAATTTTTAGCAAAGCGATTCAAGACATAAATGAAATATTGTATATAAATTTATTAAATTTTTGATTTTATTTTACAAACTATATATACACTTTAACTTTCTCTATATGTCTCAAATGAAAATCGATCATAAATCTATTTTTGTTCAAAACCGTTTTTATTTTACTTTTTTAATTTCAAATTTCAAACGAATATTTTTGTGATTTTAATATAAAAGTAATAAAAATCGGATCTCATTTAGAATAAAAATATATAAAATATAGAGTTATAAACAGAAAATCTTCAAGAATTTTTAAGCTATAATACACCACATTCTAACTGTTTGTATTATATTATATCTGTACTATATAAATATGATTTTTTATATCTGTCACAAAAACGTGTTTCTATATATAAAAGTAATAATTAATTATTCTCATTCTCTAATGTACCTATATATATTTATTATTTATCTGAAACCTGAAAAACCACGCAGTCATAATATCATATCATATCATATTTTTTTTATAAATGTATATATCTATCGAATATGGTTGTATATATAAACAACCAAACAAGATATAGAGGACCGGCAAATTAATAAAATTTTAATTAAATAATATGTAAAACAAAATACAATATTACAAAAATAAAAAAAAATTCAAAGATTGTCTACTGAAAAGTACTAAATAAAAAGTAAAACAAAAAAGAATTATAATAAAAAAAAAGATATACATAAAAAATGAAAATGATATATAGAATATTATTACAATAAAAACATTTTCATTTTATATATTACACAGTGATGACTTAATAATATGGACAGGATCTCAAAGGTATTACATCTGCAATCCTAGAAATAACTGAATGTACCTTTTGACTTGGAAATCCAAGTATACAGTTAATATTTACATAATTTCTTTTACAAATCTATTGAAAAATAAAATTACTTATCTATGATAATCTGAACGTTACGATAGTTCACATCATCTATATATATATACAACATTCGGATTATCCAGCAATCACTGTACAGATGATATACAAAATGATGGTAATGCAAAAAAAACTATTCAATTTTATATATGTAAATTTAAAAAAAAAATTATAAAATGAAAATATAAAAATAAAATCATAACAAAATCACATCATCAACCAACCAACAATATCTGATGAAGAACTAAAACAACAATATACGTAAACAAAAGTAGCAAAAAAAAAACCATCAAAAAATGAAAAGAAGAAACAATGGCATTAATAATTCTTTATGTTATTATTTTTATTATTATTATTATCTCAAATGTATGGAAAGATTAAGATATACATACACACATGTGGTTAAAAAATATTATATTTTAATACACATATGATATGTATGTATCTATATATATATTTGGTGAACACACATCGAACATTTATTAACCAGTTTTAGTAAACTACTGACCCATTTCCTCATCCGTTTTTTATTACCATTATTATTATTATTATTATTTTATTTTTATATAGCATTTTGTATTAACAAAAAAAAAACATAAATAAAATATATTTGTACATTTTCATATATATAACAAAATAACTTTTCTATTGTTATACTTACTTATTTATACAATACTAAATATACAATATATACATATATAATTAAGTTTATAAGCGGGTATTTGTATTTATTTTTTTTTAATTTCATATACAATTTGTTATAAACACCGCATCCATAAACCTATGTACATATTTATATACTTATATAGTTAAGTTAGTTAGTTAGTTAGTTAGTTAGTATATTTATGTATATATAAATATTAAAAATATATAATGCATTGTTTTGAGATGTAGGCACAAATAATTTATTAAAATTAATTAAAATTAATGTTTATTTCTATTTATTAATTTTTTTTTTTTGCTTTTGCCATTAATTTGCATCATCATTAAACTGATCAATCAATAAAAAGGTATTTATTAACTTATTTTCTTCTATATGGGTGTGTGTGTACTGTAAAATTTTTGATCATTATTTATTACCGCATATATATTCTGATCATATAAAAACTATATTGTATATGTATAATATTTTAAATATATAATAAGCATTAAAAATTTAGTTATACAAATATATAATAATAACAATATAAATTGAATTTTTTTTTTAATTAATTTTAACATTAAAATGAACTTCACGGATTGTTAAAGATGTTTTTGTGTTTATTTTTTTTTTTTGTTGTCTTGGAAAATTTTAAATTGAAAACAGTAAAACCCTGTTAGATTATATTTTATGTAAACGGAACTTTACTCAGGTGCGGCCAATCTATATAATTCAAACAAAATATCAGGATGCGTTTCTTCTTTCATGACAACTTCGGAAAAATTGTGTTGGAAAATTAACGAAAAAAAACTATGGATGAATGCATTAAAATGAAAACAAATGAATGTAATTTATTGAAATTAATTGTTTTACATCGAATCGTCAGCACTACCACATATAAATAACGTAATAAATTATCTATCTATATAATATGAGCAAATTTATCAAAATTTAACAAGGTACTTTAAAAAAATTCACAAATAAATTTCAACAAAAAATTAATTATTTAGAAATTTTACACACAAAAAAAGTATATATAAGAAAGAAGTTTATAGAAAAGCGTTCCATTGATGTAAGTATATAGGATGTATAGAAAGAAATCACATAGTCTTAATCATCATTATATGTTTGGTGAATGTTATATGAACGAATTTTTTTTTTTTTGTTAATTGTATAATATCATATCTAAATACATAATAAAATAACATATAATAGATACATGACGCTATACAATCTCGATCATATGCTTGTATATCGTAGTGTATATATAGATAGAATTTCATTGACCGTCACGCCGTCAATTGAAAAATTAAGATTTTTTTTTTTTTTTGCATTTTGGGTTTGTAGATCAAAAATTAAATATATATAATATGTATAAGAAACAAATAATACTAGTTGTTAGATGAAGAAAAAAACAAAATCGTGAATGTTATCGTATATTGTTGTGTATATTTGAAATTTTGTGTACGTATATATATGAATGTAATATACATGTTTTATGCAAATCATCTTTATAGTTAATATTATTTAATTTTTATTTTTTTATTATATGGAATTTTGCGTGAATACGTTTGAATGCGTGTATTTAAAGAATTATTTTGTAGTTTAAGTTTATATAAGTGGTATTACCATTTATAGATCAGTAATTTATTATACCGTAACATATATATATATATATAGATGTATAAATAATTGTATACCAATAATACCTTGAAATTATCATCCGATAAAATGTTGTTCTTTATACATTAATAGTTTAGATATATAAAAGTAAGAAAACAGTTAAATAACAAATTTTACAAGTACAATATTTTTTATTATAATAATAATAATTATAGAATAAAATAATTTTCAATTTAAAGAATTTATTATTTTTAGCAGTGTTTTAGCCAAATAGAATATTATTTTTTTGATTCTTGATATGTTAAAATACTTATAAACCATAAAACTAAACCATAACCATAAAAAAAAACTCATCAGAATGAACGCAAGAATTTACTTTATACATCGATGATTTCATTATTATACATTCTTGGTGTGTGGGATTATTGAGAGATATATTCGATTAATTTACATGTATAGTAATCAGTGATCAGCAACCAAATACTGTCGTAGTTCTAGGTTTAATGCCATTTTTATAATCATGATGAAATGAAATAATTTGAATTATTGATATATCTAATATTTTTACTGATATTTTATTGAAAGTTTTTTTTAACTTTCTATGACTTAGCAACGTTTCATGAATGTTTACAAAAAAAAACTGAATTATAGATTATCAATTATAAAATTATAGAATAGAGTATAGAATATAGAATATAGAATATAGAACATAGAATAAAATATAGAATAGAATATCCGATTAATTTTTCGAATGAATTATTATAATTAAAATTGAAACGTTTGAATAGAGGTGAATGTTCGATTGTTTGTTAAATAAACTTTCACAGATATTATTTTTCAAAATTACTCGAAACCGATAATGCAATCAATTAAACCGATTTAATTAAAATTGATTGAACAAATATACGATTTTTGACTTATGAATCAGCGTATAACGAAATATATGAAGGATGAATATATATGAAGAATGAATATTAAAAATGAAATTTGAATTACAATTAATAAAAAATTCTTATCACTGCGCGTACAAAAGATAAAGTTTTTAAATTTTTTATTAAAGTTTAATAAACTTTTTTAAAATTAAAATTAAGTATATACATAAAATGTAAGTAGATTTTACGCTTTCTCTGCGTTTATTTAAACACAAATATTTTGAATTAAAATAAAAAAATTAAAAACAATATTCATTTAATTTTTTGTATTTAATATTCATATATATATCTGTATAAATATTATAATCTACTTATATATAGGAGAACGTTGACATTTTAATATTATTATTATGATTATATATACAAATCGTAAATATAAATGTAAAACACAGCAAACAATTTATAAATTACTATTTTTATTCATATATATTCATATAATATGTAATAAAATAAGATTAATAACTCTTTATTATCTAAAATAATATTATTTTTCCTGGCAAAAATAAGTATATATAAAGGTATAAATAAATATTATATTATACGTGAATGAATAAATTAGTTACTTTGCATCATAAACGCACCAACCGCGTGCATTTAGTCTATTTTGAGGATTATTATAATTCCATAATTCTATATACAATATATATATTTATAACTATTTTCGCATTTCTATGTATAGAATAATATAGAATGAACAAAACAAAAAAAAAAACTTATTATTTATATTTTATATACATATATGTAGTTTTTATTTTCTGAATATGGAAACTCGTGATTTGTTTGGAAAAGTTTCATAAATATATGCAAACATATACAAAATAAGTTATTTTTTGTAATTTTATGTCTATATTTATTGACATTTAACAATTGGGTTCAATATATCCATTTATCTGTATACATCTGTATATAAATAATACAAGTACAATTGAAATACAATAATAAAACATCATTAACTCTTATTATACTTAACAATCAAAAACTATAAATATATGCATTCAAAATCAAATACAAACAAAAAATGCATTCAAAAGTTTTGCAAAAAAAAAACTAAATATAATAATTTTAATAATGATATTTAATAATAAATAATGTTTTATGCGTAGGTGTTTCTTATATTTGATATTTTATATATAAATAAAATGTTTAAATTTGCATTTTATATGTTGTATATATTTTTTGAAGTAAAAATAAAATATAAATTCTTTTTAATATTATTTAAATAGTTATATATATATAAAAAATATACATGAAACCATGAAACACATACATTTTATAAATAGGTGACTGAATAGACTGAATTTATGTAGAGATTGTGTTTTGACTTGTAACGTATATAATATATATATTAATAAGATCATGCAACCAACATCTATATATCTGTAGTAATACCATATATATATAATATTATTATTATTATATCAAATGTTTCATCCATCAAATGCTTTCTTATGGTCGCACATATTTTTTTTTTCAATGATAATAAATATCATTGAGTGTATTTGATATTCTTTTCTTTTAAACATGTTAAATATAAAATTTATTATATATTGTATATATGTATAAAAATAAAATATTTATATATTTATTCCGATATGTAAAATATGGTTTTGATATATTCACTTTGTATATACATTTCACTATAAAATATATCGTATATGATGTGATTCAATATACATATATACAGATACACGACCCACTTAATATACATTGTATTGTCGTAGATCCTACTAAATAGATACATAATTTTCTATATGTATATACATTTATTTTAATATATATATATGAGGAGAAATTTAAATCATCAACTTCTATAATGAATGTGTATATATATAATAAATAAAAATAAACATATATAAATAACTAACCAACTATATAACTATATATATTTTAATCAGATAATTTTCTACATTTGACCCCGCACAAATATAACTGTATTAAGTAATCGCAAAATTTTCTCCATATATATCTATATACATATTTTCATTTAATTATTTGATATATAAATTTAAGCAAAACAGTTGAACCTCCCGATCATAAATATCTATGGTAAAAACTCTTATCTATGTTTTAGAGATAAATTCGCTTGTACGCGGTAAGAATAAATATATATAGCTATACTAATTCAACGCGTTATATAATAATAGATATATGTGCACGTAGTTGATGTCATATATATAATTGGAAAATATATATTATGTAATAATTATTAATTAAAAAAAATATATGTATGTACGTTACGTACACGAATCATAAATATTATCATAGAAAATATATAGAATTTATATGAAATGTGTGCGAAATATTATATCTATATTCATTATTATTTTGAGAGATTGTGTAAAAATTATTATTTTTATTTACAATAAATGAAATAAATTCAAGTCTTACAAAATGAATAATATGTGACTCTGATGTATTTGTTGTTGTTGATAAAACACATAAACTTTCAAATATGGAAAAATTTATTAAGGTCGAATCTTACCGCGAAGACTGGCCATTCTTTCATGAAGATTACCTAATACTAATACTCGAATTTCATGAAGATTACCATATAAGATTTGCGCTACAGTTAATGAAACGCATCGTAACCAAAAACCAACTACTACAGAAGAATATTTTCCAACTCCAAAGAAATGTGAAAAAATGTTTGTAAAATTTATCAATTTTCAATTTTTCAATTTAGTTATAATTAAATTCATTTTTTATTGGTTTCGTTTTGTTTTTGAAGGAAAATCGATCAAACAACAATCTTAATTAATCTCGCATGTATATTTTTCGACAAATTTTTTTTTTGCATATATTCTAATATCTGTACTGTGTTTTTTTTTAATATATACAAGTTTTGTGTGTGTGTTAATAACGCGTTGTATACGCTAAAAATCTGTATATTAAATTTTATTAATGATGAAACAAATCTTCTTCTTCATAAATATTATACAATATAGAAAATATATAAAATGAAATATAAATAAAAGTTTACGCACTCCATACGTGAAAAAATATACAATATATATATAAATTATATAATAACATGTATTTGTATTTTGTTAAATGTATAGGCGTATATATATATATAAATATTAATAAATATACTCTGTCATGTCATATATATTATATACATATATAAATTTATATATAGTATATTTTAAGATTAAATTATTAACCCGAATATTGCAATGCATATAAAAATAATACAAAATTTGTTTACGGCGATATACGAATATTCGTGATGTGCTGTTTTATAGTAAATTTATATATATTTGGTATATATAATAATAAATTTTAATTAACATAACTTTTTTGTGTATATATTCTTTTTTGTGTATATACGAATGTATGTTTTTGAATTTTTATTTTTATAATAATTGTGATATACGTTGGTGGTAGAAGTACGCATAATATGTATTTATTTATATAATAGAGTATAATAATAAAAAATAATAATATTTATAATGGAGGTCAACGACCAACCTCGACAATGCCAAAATATCTTAAGTTTATTTTTTTTTGCTTTGTTGTGTATACACATTGATAAAATATATTGTACATATATATACAAAACAGTATATCATTCGTGTATATTATTTTGTATAGATCATATGTGAAGAAAAAAAAGAAGATATTTCCATTTAAGTTCTATATTAATTTGATACCAAAAAAAAACGTACATATATATATAATAATATTAAATGAAATTGTTGTTTTTCTTAATTATTTTTACATATATTGTATATATATTATAAATTGATTTAAAACATTTTTATACATACAAAAAAAATCTCAAGAAATTTAATTGATTGATTAAATACAAATACATTTGCGTATTTCTATATATTATATACATATAGATGTAGAGAGAGTTTTTTTTTATTGGGCAAATTAGACCTTTCACCCAATTTGGATCACATTTCGTTCATTGCACTTTAAGTCTAATATAAATATATATGTATTGTATATAAGAAATACACACATTATTTTAAGCATCTATATAAATAATTAACTGATATGCGTGTATTGTTTGTATATACCATATTTGGAAATTCATAAATTTTGCTTTATTTTTTATTAAACATTTTATATTATAATAATCATACTTTTGATTATTCCAATTTATATAAAGCACTATACGTAATGGTAAAAGTTTTGGTGGAAATTCACTAAATATAGAATTGGCAATTTACTAAATGATAATTATATAGGAATAGCAGAACCATTTTTATATTTAAAAAAAAGAGAATTTTCTTTTAATATGTTATGTTTAATTGGAATAATTTTATTTTATCGTTTTTATAGCGATGTATAATGGAAGTAAACCATTAATATCCCTAAAAGTTTTCCCTTATATTCCCTTATATTGAAATATGTTACGTACGATTAGACGATCCGGTTTGAGGTACGGCTTGATGCAAATTATGCAAAGTAAATACAACAAAATTATTGTTTAATAAATTATTATCAAACAAATGAAGGTAAGGATTGAAATTTTTATGAACGTTTTATCTATAACGGATATGACACAAAAAAAAATAATAATGATACATGTAATAAAATATTAGAAAACATTCATTTTCAAAATAAATGCATTTTATCCACATGCAAATATACAAATATTGTATATTAATAAAAAAATAAAAGATTTCCCGTAAATAACAAATACATTCTATAATAGTTTTATAACTATATTAAAAATAAAATATATTATATATGTCACCGGAACGTTGTTTTTTGTTTTATAATGATTGTGAAAATTAACACCTTAATAAAATTTTATAAAATTATCACACACTATATATTTTTTAAAAAAATTTGCATATATGTGCATTTAACAAATAACAATTATATTATAACTATATTTTATGTATAATATATCTATATATGCAATTCTAATATATAAGTTATAATTGTTTGAAAAAATAAAAGAAATTACAAAAAAAAAAATTGATTGCTAATTAAATTTCTCTTCAAAAAGGTATATTTTAATATCATATACATATGTATTATATAGGTGACATATAGTCAACGCTATGTTATAAATGTATTTATATCATTATTTTTTAACACTTTACAATAAAACAAAGATTTAATTTTATTACATCTATATATATAATTTTGTATTTACCGAAAAAATTGCCTTTCCATGATATGTGTAATTTTATATTGGAAAATTTGAAAATAATTAAAAGATGTTCGATGCTTACCTGCAAAATAATAGAAAAAAAAAATTCAAAATTAATTCAATAAACTGTACTGTAAAGAAATTAAAAGATTTATTTATAATAAATAAAATCAATAAATAAATATATATTTATATTTCATGTCTATATTTATTTATACATATTGAATGTATATTATATATATATTTTAAACAGTACCCGACAGTTGGGTTGGTGTGTATCATACATATATATATTCAACTTTGTATAAATGAATATATTTTTGCAAAAATTAAATAAAATTTATTGTATAATATATATTCAAATGTACATACATATAAAAGGTATATATGATATTTTATATATAAATAAAATTTATTTGTGTAATGCAATGAAAATTTTCCACAAAAATATAAATTTATTAATGTTTATACTATATATATATATGATACTCATATAGAAATAATATGTAAATGGTAATTATCTATTAAATTTAGTATTCAATAAATTATATTTTTATTTGCGGTATAGGTTAAATTATTATATAGAGAAAATAAAAATGCAGCTGTTATTCTCCTTTATCTATATATATATATATATATATATATAAAGTTTGCATTGCAATAAATAAAATATATATGGTATTTATATGAAAATTTAGAAAGTTTTATTATACATTTATTTTTAAAATTAATTAAATAATTAATTAATTAAATAATATGTATATAAATACATGCAAATTTAAATTCATATTACAATTAACCAGCGTGTTTGATATTGTTGAACGAAAAATTGTTATCATTTGGTATATTCATTTATATAATTGTTTTTTGATGACAGAATCAATAGTTTTCCAATGAAGAAGCCGGCAGACTAATAATAAATTAATAAATGGTAAACATTTTGATAAGCCATATATTTCAAAAATGTGGGGTTTTTTTTATATATTTATTCATCTCATCAGAAATTTAATTAGTATATAAAATATGGGATTACCTTTCTCCGGATCTAGTTTCATGAATCTGATTCGATTATGTAAAAAATAATTATATATATTTTATAAACAGAATTAAACAATTCAGATATGACAATGGCAATTTGAGAAAAAAATTTCACATAACGATTGCAAATCAAGAAATTAAGATGTTAATTAATCACTATAAACGATTGATCGATTTAATTTACAAATTTGATCAATTTCTTTTATAAAACCTCAAAATAATGCGTTCATAAAAGATAATAAGCTCAATTTTTATAACATATATATATATAGAGACTAAATATTTTGTATTGAAATTTCACAACAAATTTACGCATAATATTTTACTAGTGTGTAAATAAGGAATGAATTTGAATGACACATATTTTTGTTTATTTATTTTGTTATAACCAATATATATATGTATATACGGTAAACTATAAATAATAAATGCCGCCACAAATATTCCATATATCTAAATCTATCATCAATATATATATATAGATATAGATATTTTATTACTTTACGAAAAAAAATATGCATAAAATTTATAATTGTTTAAAATTATGTCACAAATTATTAATGTGTTATATTGCAATAAAAAAATTTATATATATCTATAAAATAAAATATTGTATATAAATGAAATGGTAAACAATATATTCTTCTTCACATTTTTTAATACTATATAGCATTAAAATACATATAAAAAAATATATGCATGTGCATTGTTCATATATTTACTTATTAGCGGTTTTTTATACTATTCGCCGCGATATTGCAATAATAATTTACGATGCGACAATCGATATTCCATCATCTAGTAATAGTAATAATAATAATAATAATAGTTAAATAGTAATAATAATAATAATAATAATAGTAATAATAATAATATAACATCTATATGTGCGATGATGATATTAATGTAATAACATATTATATATAGTACATTAATAACAATAATAATCGTTTTCGCAAATAACTCGGTTGGTTTTTCTTTACAATTATATAAATATATGCAAACACAAGTGATGCACATATCTTCCTATATATATACACTTTTTTTGTTTATATAAAGAGAAAATATGAAGAAAAATCAATCAATTTATATATATATTGAAAAATTTTAATTATATACGCATCTAATTAATTAATGCACTATTCATCGTTTTATAATTGTATAAAATATTCACGTAATTGTAAATACCAACTAGTATTTTGCTATATGTTTATGTATATGGGCGGTTCAGATGAAAAGAATTTCACCGATGTTAATATTGCAAAAAAAAAAAAAGGTATATACAATAATTATATATTATAACACAATAACAATATATAATAATAATAATAATAATAATAAAATATATATGACTTATGAGAAGAAAAGATGCATTTTCTAAATTGATAGTCATTTTTCCTTTATAAATACATGCGATATTCAATCAAATACAATATACATATAGCCATGCATATTTATAATTGTATATATTATAATTTTTAGTTTCTGTATTCATTTGAAAAATAGAAAATATAGAAAAATCACGTAAATCAATTGATTTGAATAAATTGCACACATTTAACCTAATATACGTACGAAATTATTATAAATGTTTAATCCGAAATTCACTTTTAAATGTACAGATTAAAAAAAAACAAAAACGTAAAGTATTAAAAAAACTGAATTTCATTGACCGTATTTTAATGAATAGTTCTTTTATACAATTATATATATGAAAGAATGAAAGATGATCCCATTTAAATGTCATCATTCTTATACCGAACTTATACAATTTTTAATAACATAATAATTATATTTTTAATTATTTCTAATTTAACTGCAGGAACATTTACAATATTTTCACGGGAAAATTTCCTGTTTGAGTGCAGTTTTGTGACATTCGTCAATTATGCCCAAAATTAATTGATTCGATTAGTTGACAATAAAAATAACATTAAATTTTTCCTGTGTAGTATGGACACATCTATTTATATTTATACATATGATGGATTACTTGGAATGGTTAATGAATTATATGGAATGGTCGGTACTATCAGTAATAATATAAAATTTAAAATATAGGACAATCCATAATACACTTATTTTTTGCGTGTAATGCCATGCAGACAAGACATGACAATAAATCAAACCATTAAGCAGCTATATATAACGTATTCATAATTATTTTCAATTTCTTTTAAAAAAGAAACTTTTTTATTTTTAAAATATTAACGAAAGGTTACCAAAGGGGCCGTAAAGTTCATCAACGGGTTATATTTATATTACTATATATACATATAAATAATATATATTGATTGCAACAGAAAATTATATACTTTTGTAATCAAAAGATTGTAATGCAAAATGCAATACATTATTGCAATAAAAAACAAATATCGTTGCGGTATAGTAATTAAAATTTAATATATATATACATAAATAGTCATATTATATGCAGATTCAATTAACATTTAAGTTACTAAATCGGTATTATATACAATACAAATATATATGCAAAAAGATTAAAGTGTTTTATATATATAATATATAGTATTATTAAATTTATATTATATATTACGTTGATATAAGTATCAAAGTGATTTGAGGAATTTGTTTTCGAAAGAAATATATCGATTCAAACATTTATACAAATCTTTAAAATGTTCAGAGATTTTTAAGAGATGTTATTAAAACAAGAACTGCGGATCTTTAAAGTGTATTCAACACGAGATAAAAAGAGCATAAAATATTCTATGATAGGAACGGGGTGATAACGAATCCGATAAGCTGCATCTATCTATTTACTTCAGATTATTCATATCATAATTCATAAAAGGAAATTTAGCAAAATTTTAATACAAAATAGAGAAAGAAATATGAATGTTTTTTGTTTTTATAATTCCAATCATAAAGTCTCAAAAAATTTCTATAGTGAAAAGTATTGGATATCCAAAAGGTGTATTTGTAAAACACACATTTCTGTGAATGTGCAACCGGTGAATTGTGGTATACATATATGCGTTTATGTATATTAAAATATTTTGCAATTTTTTTTCCATTCATCATTCATTTTATTTCGAAAAGTAAATCACATCACAAATATCTAAATATACATTTATAAAAAAAACAATTTTAACATTTTGAAAATCTTGATAAAGAAAATAATATAAATGAATAAAAATTAAATAACATTATGAATTCTTATATGCATATATAAAATATTCATATAATAAGGAAAAAAATATATTATATATGCGATGCAAAGAAACATATATATATATATATATATAGTTTTTACATACATTATGTATATTTTTAGTTAATTCCAGAAGCTATAAAACTTATTATATTTTTTGTTTTTTATGCACCATATTTATACATTTAATAAACATTTTTAAAATACATGTTTTTGAGATTGTTATTATATGATTATGTGTGTATCGTATCACATATAATATCCATCAACTTATATGCCACAGATGCATATATAAAATCTGAAAAATGCAATTATATGCGTATATAATAAATATATATATATATATAGTAATAAGTAGCTCGTCGCTGCTGTTATTCTTATTATTCCATATATATATGCTATGGATGCGATATATGCATTATATTCTGTTGCTTTTATATTGCATTTCGCTATATATATATAATTTTGATATAGTTACAAACTTGAACGATAACTTTGTGTTATAAAACAAGCTTTATGTATATTTATTTTCAATATACACATATCCTATACATATAATATATACCATATATGAAGAAGTTGTAAACTAAATTTTAAATTTATATATATATATATATATATATATAGATACATATCTGATTTTTATAAGTTAAAGTATATTGAATATTCAATGTACGATTTCGTTATATACTTTACATAATAAATACCATATTAATTTTCATATATAAATTCCTATACATTTTGACCATAAAAAAAACTTTAATTTAATTACATAAATATATACTTTTAAACAAATGCACAGTTTTATTTATTAATATATTATATATTAAAATGTGTATAACGAAAATTTTGATCATAAATAGTGAAACAATCAAGCGGAACTATAATAACTAAAAATACGAATATATAAAATAATTATATGCTAATCAAAAATATATGATCATACCTCCGATTACCTCCTTTGGGAAATGCAACAAACATTTTTCAGTTTATAAATTTATATTGAATTATTTAAGTTAAATCGACATCAATATTACAATTATTATTATAAATTTTAAAAAATAAACCATATATATATAATACACATTTATCATTAACATTTATGTTACTTTTTTAAACATTTTTTTTTTGTAAACATCGCATTACTGACACAAAAACCGGCAAAAATGTCATTAATATCGCTAATGTGTATTTCATATAAGTATACGCGATAACTATATTAATATAAAATATTAACAATAAAAACATTCCTTATATATTTTGTTAATCATTTAAATTAATAAAACAAAAAAAAAAAAAAGAAAACACAAAAATATTTTCCTTCATTTACAACAAAAATAAAAGGCATTTACATCATATTATAAATTTTCCCACGCATACACAAACGCATATCGTATTTTATTTTTTTTATTACACAAGAAAAAATAAAAATTGAATAAATAAAACGTACACTTAAAAAGTTTTTAACCTTTCAGTTCAACGAACTGTGTGCGATTCTTTTTTTTATTTCTTTATATATATATATATATATATATATATATTATAATATATTTTTATAGTACAATATATTTATCATTATAATTTATATAAGTTGCAAACAACGACAATAACAACAATAATAACAATAAAAAAAATTAATTAATTCTTTAATTATATTATAACACACTTTACTCTATATTTAGTAGTTTATTTTTTTTATAATGTTGTCATAAATATAAAACACACATTTCACTTTCATTAATTCAAAAAAAAAATATAAAAATAATAAACTAATTGATTTAAATCCAACACATTATTACATTTAGTTATCATAATTCATCATCTTAAAAACAAAATATATATATATATATATATAATTAATTCCTTTTTCTATACAAAAAACTATACGTTAGTATATATTCCACAATTACACTGCACGAACTGAGAACGTTACGCACAAAATCATAAGTACAACAGCTCGAATATTTATCACAAATATATGCATTGTGTTGTATAAAATATTGTATATATTATTATTTATTTATTTTTTGTGTGATTTTGCAAAAATAAAAATTATTTTTTTTTATTTGTTTCTTCATATATATATTATATGATAAAATTTTAACATTATTAATACATACTCATCTATATATGTATATATATATACTCGTAAGCATTTATTCTTTCTTATCATTTTTATCTATTTATTTTAATTTTTTTTTCATTTTCATATTATATATTACTATGTAGAATAATTTATTGTGCGTGTAAACTGTTTATATATATATATATATATATATATATCTAGGATTTGTTTACATTTATGATGTGTATAGTACACTATAATATATGTATATATTATTATATCTGCGTATTTATATACATATATAGATAACACACAACACACACATGAATATATATTATAATTTATTGTATATATATATTATCAACATTATTTGTCATAATCATAATAATAATTTTTAAAGTCAATAACCTTATAATAATATTTTATATCTCAAGTAAAAACTATATATCATATTATGAACTTAATGTACATATATACAAAAATTATATATACATAATAATACAAATTGTTAAGTAAAATCTATCTAATAATAGTTAAAAGAATATAAAAATTATATCGTGACAAATATAATAATAATAATAATAATCAGTGAATTAATACGCAACATAAATGATGATGTTAGAAATTAATGAATATATATACGATAGTGTTACTTACTTACATGATTATAACAAACATGGTTTTTTACTTCGATTATGAATATTTATATTTATATTAATATATAGTTATACTTTGAATTGAATAAATGTTATCTGATCAAATTAACACTTAAATCCATTCCAATCTATTTGCAACTCTATATGGAATCTAGATTATCTATATATGGAATTATAGATTATAGAAATATAATTTTCTACGGTTTATGTAAAATTTTTAATTTTAACATTTTTTTTATAATAACATTTTAATAGAACGCGATTGACCAGGGATTAAAAACAAACATCCTTTGAATATATATACACAATTTTGGGAATTTTTGTGCAATAAGATATAAATAATGGAAATAAAAATGTGAAAGAATTTCTTTAAAAATAAATTAATCCTTTATCGGAATGTGACTCCGCTAAAAAAATGTACAAAATAAGGAAAAACATTTCTATTATTAAGTAGAAAATTTGTATTATATTATTTATAGAATATTATATATATTTTTAATCGATTTCCCAATAATAATTTTATATATATTATGATATAAGTTAAAATTTATAACGACAATGAATTGAATTATATTTGGGTATACAAATTATATACATTATTTACAATGAAATAGGGGTTTTTATTTTTATTTTTTTTATTATTATCACATAAATATTTTATTTGCGATAAAATCCTATATTTATTCCACTTTTATTATAATAAAATATACATACGTACGCATAATGCTAAAAATATATCTATTATATTTAGCGATATCAACTTGATATTCATGTTTTATAAATGTGTGTATTATTATAAATAATCATGATAAAATATTCGCGATTAAAGCGAATCATATATCATATGGCAGATTTGCAACATTTTTTTTTTTTTTTTTTTGTATTCTAGCAGTTCATTGACCGATTGTATTGAATTTATCATAATTTTATTGTCATCGTGACAAAATTAAAATGTATATAGTTAGTGTTACATGTATTTATAAAAGTATAATCCATATATGAGAGAAAAAAAAGCAATTTTACTTGTATTTGCAATTAAAAATATAATATAAACTTTTATTTATTTTTTTATCGTGACTGTTTCTTTTATAATTGATAGTTAAAAATGAAATTGCATGTAAACAGTGCGGGATCTTTGCCTATAGGTGGGTGTTCTAATAAGTTCTAAAAGAAATATCTCGGTAAATTTCAACTAGTCATATTTTAAAAGTCGCAAATGTATACCGACTCCCCCCGTTTATAAGTTTCTTAACTACTTATTGGTGACTAATTTAGATCGTTTTCACTGTATAACATAAATATCAATTATATATTTTAAAAGTATATATAAATATACTATAATAATATACTTAAATATATATTTATATATATATATAAATGATGTACAAAATGCAAAATATTTCAATAAATGTTTTAGCCAAATATATTGTAATAAAAAAAAGTTATAATATGAATAATATGAATGTATATTTTCATCATTGTGAAAATTGTATAATGTTTTTAAAATAGAAATCCTTGGCCATATATAAGTTATATTCACCACACAATCTAATAATAATGTTTCTAATATATAGTTCTTGGATTGAAGTTGACATAATAAAATTATATTTATTAAAAATTAACAAAAATTTCAAAAATTGTTGTTGATTATCGTAAAAATTTAAAAAACAATATACAAATTTATATATATTTAAAAAAAAAAAACATCGTATGTTTATTTTTTTTTTTTTTAATTGTATTTGAAAGTGTATTTGAGTATATCGACCCGCGTTTTGTATATACATATGACCGACCAACTTTTATAATCGCAACCACTTTAACCAAAAAGAAATCAGAAGCAATATATATATATATACAAACAAAAACACAATAACATATATTATATTTTAATCATTATAAACAATTCATTTATATATATATATATATATATATATAATATACAATAAAATATTGTATGCGGTTCAATGACATATAAATATAAATTTTTATTGTATTTACATTCTTTTCCATATATATATATATATACTATAGTATGTAAAAATATATTAAAATTGAAAAAAAAAGATAGTGTTATTACTAATAATAAAAATAATAATAATAATAATAAAATACGTATATTGCGTATATTTTATAAAATCATACACAAATAAAAATGTTAATGTATATATATTTTAAATATAAAAGTAAGTATTTAAAAACTCTCTTTATGTATATGGTATATATATATTTTTGTTGATGTTCCAATTTGGTTTCATCTATATATATATACATTTAAATTTTGTTTTAATCTTATATGGTATATATACGACAATTATATACTGAAATATACAAATAAATTCATTTTCACATTCATATATACGCAAACATATTTATTTAAAAATTATTCAAAAATAAAAGAAGAAAAACAAAATAATAATAATAATAATATATAATATGAGAAATTTCACGTGGTTTGAAATACAAAATAAAAATTGATTAATAAAATTTAATAATAAAATTATCGCGTCATACAACTCAATTCATTTTATATATATTTTAACATATCAGGGTATTTTAATTTTAAAAAATAATCACAAATATGGATTAAAACTAAAAATTCATTTAACAAAAATGCAATGTGAAATTAAATTAAAAGAAATTTCCGCACATTAAGTTTTCTCAAGCAGTAATATTGGAAAAAAGTTTGAAATTTAATCAAATTTTAAGTTATAATACCATATTTTGTTAAGAAACTGAATGAAACATTTGATAAAAGTCTAACTTGATATACGCTGAGATTATATTGTATATAAATATATTAAAATAATTTATTATATACATATGTATAGTTTATAAATATTACATTTTAAATATTTTATTAGAAATTGCCTTTAGGCCATTATTTTGTATTTATTTTTTTTTTAATTTCCAATATTATTAATATCTAATATATTATATGTCGATAAACAAAATCTTATTTAATTTAATAATATAAATGTTATATTGGAAAATTCAATTGAAACAAAATAAATTATTAGAGTATAGGTTTACGCAATCGTTCGATTGATATGGGAATATTCATTAAAATAAAACAATTCATGCAAAAATTATTTGGTGATCAATAAATTGAAATTGAAATAATTTAAAATATATATTAAGATTACGATTAATCTTATACAATTTCGGGGACATTATCGTTTTCCATATTATATATACATCCATTTGCAAATAAAATAAATACAAAATTAATAGAGATTTTTTTATTATATATACAAATTTTATAGTTTTACATTTGAAAATTGCTGATCAAATCATATTATTTTCATCCAAACCATATTGACTTACAATGATTAAGAGTGATATGTATAATCGAATTTTATAAACAGGAAAGCCTATGGAAATAAAAAAAAACATTACTTCTTGACAGAGCAGATTGTTTATTATATTTAAATCTCAGTGTTTATATCTAATAATTGTTATGTTTGTGAATAACAAAAAAAAAAACAATGCATTTTATGACAATTTCAATCTATTATTTATCGTATTATTATTATTATTATTATTAATCAATAATAATTCAAATGGTATATTATTCACAACATATACAAATTTAACGAATCTATATATTATATTTTTTTATCTATACGAATTTATATTTATAAAAAATGCAGAGATAGTAAAAATTAAGATTAAAAAACAAATTCAACTATATATATATGAATATAATAAAAATCTTATAAAATAATTAAATAAATAAAAAATAATATTGTAAATCATTAAGATAAAAATAAATCATATATGATCTCTAAAAAATGTTCATCTAGAATAAAATTGATAAAAATGTTGATGAAGAGTTCTATTTAAATAATAATGATCCTTATTATATAAAGCAAATTTATTTTATGCAAACTCATGACTTCCGGGTTACTACTATCATAAGAATGTATAATATATACGATTCAAAATGAATATACAATATATTTTAATATATTTTATCTTATTTATTATATAATAATAATAATAATTATATTATTATTATTATTTTTAACAACATTATATAGGATTATAGATTAGATAAATTCTTATTTTTTTTTTTTAAATAAATCATATTTGATTATTTATTTTATATTCAAAGAGAAAGATAACAATAAAATTAAAACAAAAAGGAATACTATTTTTAAATCAAAACTTTTATCCCATTGCGGAATTGTGATTGGATATATAATTAAAGAATATATGGAATGAACAAAAAAAATTATGTTAATCATAAGTTTTAAATGGAATAGTTTATTTGTTTATATGAAAAATAATGAATTCTAAACCAATGAATTCTATAATATGAAATGTATATGAATTCATGATTTGCCGTATCATGAAAAATATTTATATTTTGGTAATTTTAATTGATTTATCGAATTGATGTGAATAATTTTTATATGTCTACAAACTTGATTACAAATTTTTTTTTAAATAAACAGCCGTATGGAAATATGATAAATATAATTGAAATATTTTTGCAGGTATTTTATGGACAATATTTTGTTGTTATTTTACACGAAAATAGAGTGAATATATACAATTACAATGTTACATAAAATCCCTAAAGGGTTTTTATTTTTGCTCATATTGCACAAAATATCATATATATTTATATAATAAACTTATATCATGATGTGTTAATTTATCAAAACATATATCGTACACATAATAACGTATATCGGATATTTATGAAAAATATATTTATCTATATATATATATATATATATATATATATAAATATTGAATGTATAATAACGTGCATCTGTGACTCTTTAATAACCATAAACCATATAAAACATAACATAATTATTATTGAACACAATTCATTATTTTTGACAGTTTTTATGTACAAATATATGCGAAATTTTATTTAATAATATAATTTCTCACATAAAAATTTCGTCGAATAAATAAAACGTTTTACAAAATATATAATTTAATATACGTATCTTCTGTTATGATACCACATCATAATGTAAACATATAAAGAAAATATAAAATCAATAAATTTTCATTCATACATATATGTGGTTTTTTCATTGTTATTTTATTTTTTTTTTATTTTTGGAGAATATTCCATAATATGTAATTTAAAAATTACATAAATTAATGTAAAAGCATATATATTTTGGTTAAACAATATATATATATATATATAGATATTTATATATGGTATATAAAAAATTAAGAAAGAAAGAATATATAGCCACAAGAAATAATGTTATTTATTATTAATAATATAATATATGTATGTTGTGTATAATAATAACCAAAATGCCAAAGAAAAGATGGTTAAAAAAAATATTGTGTATATGTATAACGATTCTTAAAAAAAAATAACAAAAAAGACACAGCAAAATAAACGCGATCAGCTGCACATGATAAAGTGAGGAAAAATATTTTGAAATTGATACCAATTATTTTGTGTGATTTTTTATTTTTGAATTTTTATTATTTTTTTTTTTATTTTTACTCCATGGTGCTAAAGATTTTCTTTACATAAATAATATATTTTCAGAAATAAAAAAATGTGACGTAATAATTTTATAATATATGCAGCAACAAATATTAAAATTATACACTGATCGATATATTGAAAATGTGTAAGATATCAATCTTTATTGTACATATATATATGCAGAATATATAAACATATTATTTTGAATTTCCTTTCTGTTATTATTTCCATTTTAAACGTTTAACAATTTTGGATGTAGGTACACGTACATATGATAAAATAAAATGCTTATACATTTTCTGAAATGAATACATAAAAATATCAACACTGCGAAAATTGTTAATAATCCATATAATATTTTTTTATGGTCATGTACACGCCAATTATATATATAAATAAATATATTTATTATCGGTTATATTTATGTTTTATATATATTATTCCCGAATCGACATAATACGATATACAATAAGTTTATGAGTAATAAATGATCCATAAATTTAATTTAATTTAAGATTTTTACATATAATAAACCTATATATCATATATACATATATGTAAATGAGATATATACTTTTGAAATCAAAATAAATAAGTATAACAAAATAAATTAATATAATAATCACTTATATACGCACACATTTTTTCATTTATTATTTAATACAATTTATACAAATTTTTATCGTTTTTATAATGATATTAAAGGAAATTACTTTTTTTTTTTTTTTTTTTTGTTTCTTAAGTTTATTGCATTATGGCCTACAGAATAAATTTATATTGTCCTTTATTTCGTTGTCTCCGCACGTATATATATTGTGTATTTATATCTTAATTTGTTCTTCTTCCGCATATATATAAGTGGCGATAATAAATCGGACAATTTGATGAATATTTATTCTCAAGTGTATATATATGGTAAATAATTCAATTAAAAATTGACTATATATACATACTTTGTTATTAGTGACATACATTCTGTTTTTTAATTATATAAATACTATTAAAATTAAATTATTTAAATAAAGCCTGAATTAATTTATAATTTTTTATATCAAATATAATTCCGTTTTTTTTTCATTGTAATGGTGATTTAGGGAAATTTGATCGTCTGGTATGTATTTTTTTAAATCGATTCGTTTTTAATTGAAATCCGCATATATAATGTTTTAATGGGTATTCTGTGGGTGGTTTATAATCGATTTAAGAACTGTGTATTAAGGTATGGTATTGTTGATTGGCGTTGATTGGTTATTTGAAATTATTATATGTGACTCTAAAGTGAATAAAACACACAATACAAAACTCTATCAACATTTTGAGATCATCAATTGAATCCTATATTGAAGACACACGAATCATTTTCTTTGTTTTATGGTCGTATACGGATAATTACCAACCATAACAACTAATATAATGATATCAGCTGTGTTACATTTCTGAATGACATACATTTTTGATGTTATTATTTGCAGTAAATGTGGTTAACTTAAATAAAATAAAAAAAAAAAAAAAGCAATTTACTTCAATCTCACATACAATATATGAAAATAAAATCCAATTTCATATGTTTTTATGTCTTCCGCACACTTAAAATGTTTGATTTTAGCCAATACCCAGAATAAGTTTTGTATATGTTGTATTGCATTGTATAATAAATGCAAATTATATAATACATAAATGCACATGTACCGTTGCCTTATTCATAATTATATTTTAAATATGTGATAAAGTATATTTTATGCAATTATACAAACAATTGGTCACAGACTATATACGAATATATATATATGATACAAGAAATCGAACAAGAAACAAATGTCTATAAACAAAATAAAATACCCACCACACAGAAAAAGGTTTGTTCATATCATTCATATCATATATGTTTGTGTTTGAAAATTTGATGTAAAAAAATGCATTCATATATATATATATATATAACTTTTAGAGTTACAATATATTATTTTCTTTTGCTTTGTATATATTTTATTATTTTACAAAACCACAAATATCAATTAAAAAAATAAAAATTTTTATCATGTGGGTCAGGTCATACAATACATGTAACATATGCGGTATTTATGGCGATATTTATATTAAAGAGTAATGAATTCATTCATTTAATAAATTTAAATATATATGTACAATGTACATATACGTTAGTCGTATATGCATAAATATTAAACAGTCATAGAATAATATCGCAGTCGTTTTCTTAATGCAATGTCATACATTATATGGTATATATGTAATGTACCATATTTTAACAAGATGCATTTGAATCATTTATATATATAATATGAAATGAAAAATATTAGAAATTATTATTACATGGTACAATTTCTATTAAAGTAACAAAATATAAATCGTGACTTCTTTGACACTATTTCTTTGGTTCATTTAGATTTTATTATATATAAGAAGTTATTATATACACGGCATGGTGTATATAGTTTGTATATATGATGTATTAAATTTACAACTATTAAATGTATCTATTCTTTCATTTTTATACAATTTATTTATTTATATGTGATATTATAGAAGATAGGAAATACATGTAGAAAAAATGTTAAAATATGATGGTAAAAAAAAGAAGATTTTTACTATCAATTTTAGTGGCTTTAGAAGCACGCATTTATGAATTAAATTTCACTATATCACATATATGTATCTATATTATTTGTATATGTGTCTATATTACAATAATAAGATTTTCTAATGATTCTTCGTATATAAACTACAGATATTTATTATTATATGTGATGTGTATTATATTTTTAATGACTTATTTTTTTAATATTACAATGGAATTTTTATTTTGTAAACAAAGTATTTTATTTACATGAGTCACGAGCTCTGCAAGACACTTTTGATATGTTTCATAGGAGAACATTTTAAAATAATCTCATTTGGGTGAAAAATTAAAGTTTTTCCGATTGTTATATGTATATTTATGCTAGTAGTGGGACGGGGATAAAAGTTGTTCTGATGTCCTGGACAGGATATTCATAAAAGGTTTAAAAGTAAATTCTTTTTCGTCCAAAATTTTCCGGAAAAATCAATTTTCCGTTCAATTATCAATTCATTTCCCATATACAACCAAAGTTTTCCTCCAATTTTCTCTGCTTGATTTAAAAACTCAATGAAATTCTGCTTTTATGTAGCAGAAAATTTGAAAAGTGTTTGAAAATTTTGAGATTGATTTCGCGAGAAATAATGAAATTTTGTTGCTTTATTTTTCCAACTTAATCCCTATAGATTATAGTAAATGATATCTCTATGTTATTTATTTCCGCATACCATTTTTTTCAATCTAAAATACCTATAAATATATGTATATAATGTGATATTATTAAATCATCATCACAAATCGCGTCTATAAAGCGATCAATATTATACATAATGTTAAATGTTTTTTTTTTTTAAATATACTTATATAAATTCCAATAGAATAAATTGTATATATTCTTAACGAATTTTTCTATTTGTAATTAAAAACTGTATATTTGTTATATATATGTAAAGAAAGGGTGATTGCAAACAATAAGATGGATCTATAATATTTTTAAATTTGAATAAAATTATTCAATTACAAAACAATTTTGAACGTATGTTATCGGTGGACATATTATATAACCAAACTGATTTGTGGTAGAAAATATGTATAATATAGAATTGAATTCGAATATAGAATAGGTTCATCGAAATGTGAAATGTTTATTCACCGTTCATATATTCGGAAGAAATTATATATTTATATACCAATGAATTTAAAAACAATTTTTTCTTGAAGTTTTATTCTAATTTGAAATTTGTAAAGGAAACTCTTATTGGAATACCCTTTATATAATTTTCTTATTCTTACTTATGGTGATGTAAGTATATATAATATTATATATAGGAAAAACTATATATTTATATATATGAATAGGAAAAATGTTCAAAAGTCGATATATTTTTGCTGATTTTGTATATATACCATACATATTTTTAAAATTCGTATATCTATTTATATAAATATATATTGTATATAAATATATATTATAGAAAATAAATTGTTTTGAGGTTTATAAAAGAGATTTTCTAATTTTATATAACATTTCATTATACACATATACTATATTGTACATATATCATTCTTTAATACATTTCTTTTTGTGAAAGTATTTGTAATTTTATATATAAATTTTTAAATATAATCATTTTATTTATATATATATATATATATATATATGAACTCTTAAATTGTAATTTGTGTATAAAAAGTCATTGAACTTAAATTGGTTTAGTTTTATAGATATACATGAATTTTTGTTTGTTTGTTTGTTATATACGAGTTCATATATGAATGTTTTTTTTTTCTTTATTGGTTTTATACAAATTAAAATATATGTATATAAACGACGACGGTAACGACGAGTGTATTATATTTATATATATTGCAGTTTTAAAATTACATTATATTGAAAATTTAAATAATAAATAAATATACGTATTTTAAAAAGTTCAGATAAAACGTGTGATAAGAAATATAATATTTTTGTTGAATTTAATTCATTTCCCATATATATATATATATATATATATATATATATATGCTCGCTTGATATCATCGAAGTTCCGCAATAATATTTTGTTTTATATATCAGGCAATTGGACTATTTTAATCTTTTTTCTTGTTTTAAAATTAATATATTTTAAATTTGTATCGATTATAATTTATATACATAGTTTTGTGATTTTAAATAAGGAGTATATCAATTTTTTTTTATTTTTTTACTAAAGACATTATAATTGTAAAAATTACAGAACATTTCTATATGTAAAAATGATGATTATGCAATGATGAACGATCGAGACGCAACAATACAATATAATAATAAATATATAACAAATTTTTACTGTCATCCTACTTAAAACAAAACATTTTATCATATATAATATAAATTATTTATATAATATATGTTACGCTGTATATAATATAAATGTATATATTTAATTTAATATTCAGTCATTAGATTGACATTTTTAACGTATCTATAAATAATGTTTATTTTCAATTCGCAATTCTATAATAATCTAATTGAAAATATAGATAGATACATTACAATATATAAAACATTTTATAACAACTAAAAGACTTTTTAAGAGTAAACTTCAAATTAAAGACATAAATTTATTACATACATACATAATACATATATATATAGTTATAATAGATATTATATTCAATATATTCGATTTATTTATATATATATATATATTATTTTTTACATTATTATTATTATAATAATAAAGTGCACAACATAAATTTTATATAAATAAATATCTATATATTTTTATATACAGACAATAGCCAAAAGGGATAGAAAAGAAAAGAATACAATCATTTTCCGGAAAGCTTTCTCTAATTTATTTATTTATATATCTACTATACATATATTTTATGTATTTCTATATTATAAAATAAAAAATAAACATTATTTTATTTAATTCTTCAATCTTTGATATATCAACAATTTATTTTTTATATATAGAGGTTGATTTAACTATGTATGTATATATTTAAATAAATATATATATATATAAATATAAAATATTATAAATAAAGGTATATATATAAGGTAAAAATTATATGCATAAATTATATACAAAAAATAAAATTAGAACAAAATTAATCCGTACTTTCAATCTATAAGTTTTGCGAACACACACACATAATGATATATATATAAATAAATATATTAAAATATGTATGTTTTTGAATAGAAATATTTGTATCTGAAATATCTTTTATATATATATATATATATAGTCTAACAAATTTTTCCTATATATTGTATGAATGTTTTGTATTACGAGATAGATAATAAAAGTATGATATATTTTATAATAATAATAATATTATATACAATTCTTGTATATATTATAAAGTATATGTATATAATCAACTTAACTCGCTCTATCAATATAAATTTATATATGCTCTTAAGTTGCTAATTCATGCGATCTAAATAATATTATACGAAATATACGATCGACCAAATTGATCATGTTTTTTAAAGTTCCGTTGTGTAATATATATTCAATCTATATAGTTTATTTTTATTATTTAAATGCATATTTAAATATATATAGATGAAAAGAGCAGCATAGAAATGCATTAAATAAGTACAAATAAATATATACATATTGTATTAATTATTGTATATTTATATTTTGCATATATTATTCAAATAGAATTTATGTGTTATTAACTTATATACTATACATATGGAGGAGACCTACCCAAAGTTCCATATAGATAAATCCATATATATAATATCATAATATACATATAATTGGTTGTATTTTCAAAATAAAATTTTCTATTTGGCGCAACAAAACAAAAAGAAAAAAGGTTTGATGTGTGAAATTTATTAGCATATATATAAAATATATTATTATGATATATATATATATATGATAATAATAATATAGTATATGTATATGAATATTCTATATATTATTATTATTTGATGGGAGGAACTGTATATAATAATAATAATTTATTTTACAAATAAATATGGAAAACATAATATATTCATAAATAATGAAAAGGTATTGTTGTGTATTTAGATGGATAGATCAAGTAAATAAAAGTAAATGAATGAAATTTATGATTTGTTTTTTTTTATATATACAATGATTTATCATCTTTGATCAAATCCATATTTAGATGTATACGCAATTAAATATAAGTATTATATATACCTATCTGTAGATTTAAATTTAAATATGTATACAATAAATTTAATATGCAAATTTCAGTTGGTATTCTTAAATAACGGTTTTGAATATATATTATATAAGATTGTATTAGATATAAAATAAGAAATGAATAAAAAATAATTGCATCAATAGTATATATTTGCGGATTTATTAATTTTATTTATTTCTAATATATCCGTGTGAATCAATCGTATTTGTATACATTTTTATATATATACTATAATTATTGATTTATATCTATTCATTAAGCTTAAATATCAAGGATTCTTCTGGTTTACTTTAATATTATATTAAATTACGTCCGTTTTATATACAATTGATGATATTTCCTCAACAAGAACCTCTATATGCATTGGTAAATACTGCGATGACAATCAGTTCTATAACGTTCTTTAACTTTTGCAATATGAAATTTTAAAATATTAACCCAAAATAACTTATATGTGAAGTGATAAAACCAAAAATATATTGACGCTTGAAGGAAAATGGAAATTTTGTTATATATTATAGGTGAGTTTTTCTTCAGACGCTTTTTAAATCATCGCTTGATGATGAAAAATTTTGTTTGAAAAAATAATTTTTCTTTCAATAGATAATTAATTTCTATGAATAACTTTATCGATTTTTATATTCGAATTGAAAAACTCACCTAAGAATGAATTTCTCTTTCAATGTTCCTATGAAAAATAATCAAGTTAATAATGAATATGCTTCAACATATAATGTGATATTGATATTATATATGAATGATTATATATATATTATATATGATATATATGTACGCAGTTGATTCAAACAGAAATTCAATTTTTCTGGATACAAAATTTTGTATTTTAGTTGTTATCCTCAGGTTATTTTAACTCAGGTTATAATTTGTATATTTATATTTACCAATAAATACAAACCTATATATACAACAAAACAATTCGTAAATTTATTATAACAATAATCAATATAACATGTGTACGAAAAACAAACAACTTCTATATATAAAACAATTTTACCATGTTATGTATACAGAATTTTTATATATATGACCATAATATAATTGCAAAAAAATATATATATATATATATATTATATATTAGCAAGTATCGAAAAACAGACATAAATTATTGCAAGATCGTATAGTGCAAACTGGAAACAAATTATTATTGTGTATATTGGTTGAATATATATATATATATATAGATAGATAAATAAACACTCCGCCTGTATATGTATAAATATATAGCAAATTTTATATAATTTCCGTGTGGGATTGAATTTATATATACGATTGTTGTTAAATTTTTCTTTTTTTTTTTTAGTTTAATTCATTGACTCAATTTATATAAAAATATATATGGGGTTTTTTTTATTATCAATAGAACTTTATGCAGTTTATGCTTATATATAGTTTAAAAAAAAAATTATTGTATTTGCAAACGATAAAACTATATACATAAATAGTTTTAAAATAAATTCTGAATCAATAATATTCTGTATACAAACAATTTTATTTTTATAATTAAATTAGTGATAAAACAACAAGTTTTTTTTTCTTTTTTTATTTAATTATATTTTGTTAAACATCCATTACTATATATCTCTTATGTTTTGGGCAAATTAAAACTTTTATTAATTGGTTTTACTATATCACGCATTCAGGCATTAAATTATAGTGTATTGAAATGAGTCTTAACCGCATAAATAATTATCAATTTGGTTTAAAATAGTATATAATTTTAAACATCACTGTGTATATTGACAGTAAATGGTGGATTTTATATATATAATTATAATATACTATAGATATAGTTTTTTTATTAGCGCTTTTTTTTATGTTGTTATATATGTATGATTTCGCTAATTTATAATAATAATAATAATAATATAAATAACATGCATTTATACCTGACATCATTTTCTATATTCATATACCAACACAAAACTATATATAATATATACAACAAATTGTAATATATATGTTAAAAAAAATAAATAAAATAATAATGCATTTATATATAAAATAAAAAATTTTACTTGTCATTTTATGTATATAGAAATAAGAGAGAATTGTATAAGTACAGTACATATTATATTTTCATCGGTGCTGCTATATATCTAAATATTATTATATAGCAAATTCAGATTTATTCAAATAAACATATATTTAAAATACTTGTGTGTTTATAAATAAACAAATGTGAAAATAGGTGTGTAATTGAATACACATATCTATTTTTTCAGTTTACAAATATACATATATATATATAATATGTTTATAGCGCGTTGCATTTTGCATTTAATAATATATATATATATATAAAAATACAAATAAAATGTAAACAGATACAAAATGTTATATACTGCAGATACAATAATAATATTTTTTTCTTGCAAACAACATCCCATATATAGGTTTTATATACATTTTCAATATATTTTTTTTTATTAATTTACTCATCAAAACTTATATTAAAGCACAAATTAATATAATTTCTTTTTGTAATATATATATACATCTCATCTCATTCAAAGTAAAAAAAAAAGTCGCCCACTATAAAATTTTATAATGACTAATGCAAATAAACTAGAATGTGATGAATAGTTAATGCGGAATGAGGAACAAATCGTCTATCAGTCACTTCTAAGGTCTAAATTTCTTTTTGTATTATATTCATCCGAAATTAACATCTATATAGTTGGTTTTGAGAGTGTGAAAATAACCTTATGTTGCCTGATGATTCTTCATCATTTTTTTGTTTTAATAATTTAAAAACCAAAAATTAATTAAAAAAACCTTTTTTTTTTGTATTTATAATTTATAACATTTTAAATCCGATTTATAACTGCGTGCGTCTGTATAACGTATATTTGATATGCCGAAAGGTCATCAACCTTTATTAAAATAATTTTTCCTCTATAGCATAAATCCAATATTATATGATTTATTATTTATGTAATAAAATTAATTATATTCATTGTAAATTTGTAAAATATTTATTTATTTCACATAAAATATAAATATATATATTTGGGTGTAGAATTATATATTTTTAATATATTCTTTGTGTTATAAGAATATTTATAATATAAATATATATTTTTTTTAGTTATATACATGGTTGAAAAACCAATTAAATTTACCTTTATTTTTTGCTAAAATTTTTTTTTCATAAATCTTTTTTAGATTGCATCTGAAACATAATAGTATATTTGCAGACAACATTAAAAAATCTGTCGCCAAATTATAAAAAAAATTGTATATATAAAATATACATTCTAATTTTTTTTTATTGTGTTTAAGAAAAAATATGCTATCTCCATTATGAGATCGATTTGACCTAATTTCAATTTTGTGAGAAACAAATTTATGATTTTAAAATATATAGTATATTATATATTATTTGTGTTTGGTATAAATTTATGAAAGGTATTATGGATTTTATTATCGAAAGATGTTTCAAAAGAAAAAAAACATGTAATGTATCTCTCTGAATCTATACCTTTCATATATATTTAGTATATTTAGTTTTAGTTAAATATATTTCAAAATTGATTCTTGGAAAGAAAGAAATTCAATTTGAAAGGGTATCAAGAAGAATAATAATTCACATATATAGGTATATATAATATACATGAAAATTTCGAAATGTCTGTCCACATATATTAAATTTCACAAATATTATAATATTAAATAAAAAATGCAATAAAAAAAGGTAAATCATTAAAGATTTTGAATAGAAAATTTAACAATAATAAATTTTCTAAAATCTAGGTCAAATATAAATAAAAAAAAGGTAAAATGTGTATATTTATATATAATTAAATCAATATATAATTAATTTTAATAAAAAATACAAAGAAAAATTATAAATGCAAAATATATATCATATTATCCTTTGCCTTTCCTTATTTATATATTGTTCGATATAGAATCAAATTTATTATAAAGAAATTATAATGAGCAAATACATAATTTATTTTATTTTTTTTTTTTTTTGGAAACGTATATCTTATTATTATTTATATAAATTATAATATATATTTTATATTATTCATTTTGTTACTACGAATTGTTTACAAAATCATATACAATCGAATCGAATCCTATTTTTCACATAGACTTATATCGAGAGGATAATAAATAATAATGTTAATGAAAAAATAAACCACAACATGATTATAATAATGCTGCTGCTCCCCATATATAAAATTTCATTTAAACAATCGTATACTTTTTTCGATATATATAATTATAAATTTAAGAAAAAAAAAAATAAATAAATAATACCTGATTCATATACAATTCATTATAATAACGCACATTCCAATCGCACACCTTTAATCCCATATTTAAATATCACAAAACAGGAAGTGTTATATTATAAATAAGTGCTTAATTTTCAATCAAATGTGGTGTATATACAGTATTATTAGATGTATATAATAGATAATTTTATGTTTTTGTAAACCATATGAAAATACATACCTGTAAATAAAAATAGAAAATTAATAAATTAATATTTATTATATATATATAAATAAAATATTTTATAAAGATTTCTTAGAAATTCATGGTATTCAAAATGGTATAAAATCAATGTGAAAAACAAAACCACAATATTTTATAGATAAATACAAGTTTTTGTTTCTTTAATTATATTTATGTAATTTTTGGTTTTAATATAAATGGATATATTATATATATTAAAAATTTTATCAGTAAAATGTATTATTTTAATAAATATTTTTCTTTAAAAGATAAAATAGGATTATATATACACAGGTAAGCATCGTTGTATATATTACAATAAAATTGTATACATCAAAGAGATAATAAAAATAAATAATACTGTCACATTTTCCTTTTTTTTCTGTAATGATTGGGATACACGAAGGTCATCTGCATGAACACAAACAAAAAATGAGGTTCATGAATTGTATATATATATATATATATATATATCAAAAATTGGTACAAGAACTTATATATAAATAAATACGATACTTGTAATCGGTATCTGTATTATTAAAATATAAATATATATTTATAAATATGATGTGAATGATTCATATAAGAAAAAAATCTGTCAAGATATCAAAACAAAACATAAATACGATAATATTTATAATTGACTTTTTCTTTTTTTTTTGTTGATTATATTTTAGACATTTATGATGGATTTTCCATTGATTATCCATTGATTCCACTCATTATTGTCGCCGCATCACATTTCGCTCGCTTTATCGATATATTTTTATATATACTATAAATAATTTCTATATTTATACTTATCGTCAGTCAGTGGCACATTACATAAATGTATATATATGATATGAAACATATGTTAATATAATATCAATTTGATTTTCATGGTTTTCTTTTCATTTCATCAATGCATTAACGCACTTTACTCATATAGATATTTATTTATAACTTCACTATACTCGGGTTGCATATAGAAAAAATTCTATATATTAATATACCTATACATTATTATTATATATAACATTTCTATATATATGAACTTACGCAGCTTGTTGCAATCAACAAAACACAAATGACATTTATCAATGTTAATTTTTTATACCATATAGTTATTTATACGTTATACTTATAATAGCGCATATCTGCGTATATTAATAAATAAATTGTATCATAAATAATGGAAAAATATCGAAATATAATTAATAAATTTCAATGACATGTTGAAACACATGTAAAAAAATATACATGAATGTCTATCAAAAGTATGTATATTATTATGGTATAGGTGTATAAAGATTAATATGTATTTTAATATATCTGCGTAAGCGTATAGATATATATGTAAAATAACAATATTGTGGTCAAATCAGTCAATCAGTCAAGTGCAAGAAAAAAAAATTATAATGGATGTTACGATCTATTTATAATGAATATTTTTCTTTCATATATACCTATCATATATATAATCAATTTATATACCTTGAAAGAATTTATATACACACATTTAAATATATAGTATCTGATGATTCACCACAGAATTTTATATACATTTTATATTTGCTATACGAAAGAATAATAATACAGAATTTTTCAAATGCTAACCATATGAACAGATAATCGAAACGAATAAAGAATTAAGAATATTCGATGATGAATTCCTTGCAGGAATTGAATGTTTTCTAATTGAAAGTTATATAATTTTCCATACAGTTATAGTTTTTTTATACGTTCTTTGTTCTTCTTTTAATTCTATATTAATCTCACATATACAGTTTTCAATTGATTTCATTCGGAGTATATAATAGATTAGGAAAATTATATTTATAACTTTCTTTCTTAAATGATTTTTATCCGGCATAAAAAAATATATATGTTCTAATGACCCAAACGAAAAGATACTCGTCGTAATGATATATTATGTAAAAAGTTAATTAACTTTAAATACTTTTTAATTTTACAGAAAATCTAATTCACTAAATTTTTAGTTTTTCAAATTACGGTCACAGTTACTTTTCAATATGGATCTTCATTGAATCATTTCAAAATGCTTTTGTAAAAGAAAATTAGGAAATCGATTCATTTTCCAAATTTTGACAATTGGAAAATTTTCCTGGGAAATGTTGTTTTAAAAAGAAATTTGTTTTTATGCATATATATCTTATTTAAGAATATCTTATCTAAAATATTGATACGATTCTTATATGATTTTCTAAAAAAAACACTTACTGGAAATTGATTATGTATCCACTTAAACTATGCACTATAATTTCTGTTATATATAAAAATTTTCATTTTTTTTACATCACATCAATCATTTATTTAATTTAATGAAAATCCAATGAAATTTTAAAAAATTCTACAATAACATTGTACAAATATTAAAATAACATTGTACAAATTCCATTTTTTCTATAATGAAATTTTCTATACATAATGAATATATTCTATTTTTGTAAATTTATACAATTCCAAATGCATCAACTTAATATTTATATTGCTGCATATGTTAAAAGGTACAATTTAATTATTTGGTATTATTATAAATAATACTATATATATCTACGATTGTTACATGATTACAAATTTTTTAATGAAATACTCCAAAATCTATTTTACATATTGTGTAAAAAATAAAAAATTAAAATATATACATAGGTAATAATTATATACAAATGTTATTTTAAATTGTTAAAAAAAAAATATTAAATAATTTCATAAATTAAATAAAAAAGATGTTATTATAAATGTTGCTGTGCTCATATAATTTATGAACATATAAGAAATTATATACATTTTTTTTAGTATAGCCACAACTTTCACTATTTGTATTGTTAAATATATATATATGTATATGCAATGCATGTATATTTATATTTATTTTTTTTATACCATTAACGAAAAAAAATTATTATTTTTTCAGATAAAGCCCTTTAATGACTAGCAGATATATACCATTTATATATATATATATATATAGAATGATGATTTACGTGTTCATATGTGAAAAACCTAAATTATATATACAATGTGACGATTATTATTATTATTATACGCGCGTATCATTGACGGTTGATGGAAAAATGTTGGTCAGACAACATAAATACGATAGAATATTATTAAAAAGCTGGCTGATTTATATGGAAAAAAAATATCTACGGATTCAATATACTAAATTTTCCGGCAAATTCATTTTTCTAATTTTTTTCGGATCATATTCAATCAGTTTGATAGAGAAAAATATTGAAATCGACTCTATTGTTTTTTTAAAAAATATGGTCAATTTTCCATAAAGCATTCGCAAGATCAGAATTTAATTACGTTTTAATAACGAATTCTTTCTTTCCAAAAAACTAATTATAATGTCGATTGCAAACGATCGTTTTGTCCAATTTGACCAACATTTTTCAGTAACCGTTCATGTCGTTGCTGAAACACAAACATCATAATTTATTTTCATTTTTTCTTTTCTATACATGGAATGTATATTTAGACAACATATACAAAAGTATATAATAGAAATCATATAATTATAGATTATTCACACGCAAAGAATCAACAACCAAAATATGTATGTTATTTTATGTTTTGTTAAAGTGTATATTAACAAAAGGTAAAAATGTTTTTAAGGTATGCCATCCATATACATACATATATGTGAATATATATATATAGGAGTTTATAAACACTTTTATTATATAAATCATTATATATTTGTATTTATGTACTTAATTTAAAATAATTTTTTTTTTATTAAAAAAAAAAGGGTTAATGTATTTTATATTATACTTATAAATGTTATATGTATATTATGGTTAAAAAAAGCAGAGAAACAATTATTATATTTTTCATCATCGCATATAATATAACATAATTATTATATTGTGTCAAGTATATAAAATTATTTTAAATTGTATAAGAGTAGTATATATACATATATGGTAATTGGGCATTTAACAAAAAAAAAGTAGAATATATAAAATATAACTTTGTTAAATAAATTATATGTAATAAATAATTGAAACCTAAATATTATGTTGAATAAATTATGCATTTATATAGTTATAAGTATATGTATTTATTTATGTGTCTATACGCTCAAGTTAAGCATTACAATACAATACAATATATACAACCGCGAAAACTTTCATCGCGAAGGAAGAGTGGCTTTGGTTATAAAACCATATACAAAATGTTATATTATAATTAAATACAAAAATATATATTTTTATATAAATGAAATTAACTGATATGAAATATAATATTGAATGTTTCTTAAACCATATATATAACCAGTATCAAGATCATATATAAAATGCGAGAAAACAATACGTATTTTATATATCACATTATCACAATGTATCACCATACATTTGCGTTATTGTTAAATATTATAATATCATATGATTTTAGTATATGGCTGATCTTGATTAAAATAACGTATAAGTTTATATAAGATTTAATGCAAACCAACAAAAAAAAACGAAAATTATAAGTTTACAAAAATGTTTTGTATATTTTTTAAAGAAATAACTTTTCAGATAATCGCCAATAATAATTTCAAATTGTACTATGATTTTTTTTATTTACTTAAATAATCCTATTTTTTTTTTAATTAAGCTCGATTATTAACTCATAATTCATTTCATTTCAGCAATAGTCTCTGGATTTCAATAATTCAAATCGATTTTATCATGATTGAAAAATATTTGATGAAAATCTTTTTACCATTTTTGCTATATGTTTATTTCACAGGTCAACCAAAAAACAAAACATCACTTTTATAATTTAACATCGACTGGGAGTGTATATATTTAGACTTTACATGCTCCAAATGGATATTATAATAAAATCAAACACAAACAAAAAAAAGATCATAAGAAAAATAAAAACAAAAACGAAAAAAACTAGACACAATCGTGCATATTCATATTGCATATGATAATGTAAAATTCATGTAAAACAAAAATAAAAATAAATAAAATTGTTCAAAAAACCAGAGAAATTATAGTCTTTGCCTAAATGAACACATAGACACATAAATATGTTGAAATTTCAATTGTGATGAAACTATTTTGAATTTTTTAAGTAAAATATAAATCAAAATGAATGATTGCGCGGTGACTCGTATGGTTAAATTCTACAAATGTAATTGCGAATACATTTAATTTGTAGTGCGTTCAATGCCAGATATAAGATCAATGGAATATATAATCTATTCAAACTAACTAAATTAGGTACTTGATTTCCATTAGTTTGTGCGACTTATGTTTATTATAATAACTCAAATTCATATGTTTGTTTTCATTATTTTTGAGTTCATAAACAATATTTTGAAATATCTAAATATAAAATTGCATGCAATGACAACATAAAAACAGATAAAGTTTGGGAAAATTACAAAATATTTTAAATTTTAATAAATATCTATTTCATTAATAAATAAATGCATTATTTAGATAATAAATATATATATATATAGATATAAAGAAGAGACATTATAAATAATTTCAAACATCCGCATTAAAAAAATTTGTATTAAAAAAAATCTCATATATTCATAACCATCAATAAATGAATCTTTTATATATAGATTTTCAACATATTTTATTTGATGCAAATTAAACAATAACCGTATTTTTTTTCACATCTCTATAATTGAGTTAGAAAAGCAACAAACGGATAAGAATTATTGTTGAATTTATCTCATTATTAATATTATTTTTATTTTTATTTTTGTATACTTATTATTCTATTATATTGTCAAACACACATTAAAATTAATTCTGTATATATATGGTACATTAGAAAAGATTTCGAAAAAAATATAATTTGTTTTACATATAATATGCATATAATTTTATATTCCACACTAACTGCATATAAATGTACATAAATTATTAACTATAAATATATTATATATATATATATGTATATATAAAAGTATGTTAATACTCAATCAGACAATGTTATCAATTTATTTTACATTATTTGTACTTTATATATATATATATAAATTTTTTAGAGAGTTAAACCATATATAGTAGACAAACAACAACATATATAATATAATCTTTCTTCCTTTCTAATATTTATATATCTTTTATATTAAATTTTATTAACAATAAATATATTGTACAAAATAAAAAAAAACAAAAATATTTTCTATACATAAAGTACATCAACTTCATCATATATATATTATTGTATATTTATATATATATAAATATCAATTTTCTTTATCGTTGCAAATTTCTATTGCATTCACAATCTTATATAAATATAAAAATTTTTTTTTATTTTTATACACTTTATAAGTGAACATTTTACATATCTATTAATAAAATTATCGTCTATATATATATAAGAATCGTATGTATAATAAAAATAAAAAACTATTTTATATACATTTATATACATGATGTAGAAATATTTTCTAATAAATATCTATATAGAAAAGCAAAATTTCACTCAAAAGTCCTACACATTCAATTCGCTATATGTATATATATTTATTAACATTTCAAAATAAAATATATAATACTATTTAGAAAATCATGGTTTGACTGACTTTTGTATATATTTCATTTGCATATATATATATGTTTTTGTAATGTACTGCATATAAAAAATAATAGTTTTAGGTGAAGTAAATACATAAGTATATATACAATAATATTTATATCAAAATGAAGAAAACCAAAACGACAACAATTCAACAAAATAATAATAATAATAATAATAATATAATAAACAAGTAATGAATATATATTATATATATATATATATACATATGCATATAAATGTGTAAATATGCATATTATTTTTATTATTATAGAGATCATAAGAAGAGAGATTTGCATCATATAATCCCAATCCATTTTATTATATATATATTTATAAAAATATACTTATGTATTTTTAGTTATACGCAGAGTAAGATATATTTATTTATTTGTATATGCAGTTTCATATCTTCGCAATTTTTTTTTTATACAAATAAATATACAAATAAATGGTATATTCAAGTAAAGCTATTAATATTATTTTATATATTTCACATGTCTATCTCTATTTGAATTGAATATATACATATATATGAGTTAACATTTATTATGCATATATATATATGTAAACATTTCTTATGCATTCACAGGATGATTGTGAAAATTTACCATTAAACTCTGAGATATTTGTGAAAAATAATATTTGCTCATATAATATACAGGAAAACAATTTGATCGGTCCTTTATTTTTATTAAATTTCCATTCGATGAGGTTTCTCACACAGTTAGGAAATCTTATTTTTTATCGAAACTATAACGAAAAATCTTTTTCATACAAACTCTTCAATTACAATATAAATCCTTGTATAGCGTAAGTTAAATTGCAGTTCTTCAAGTGATTATTCAAATTAAAAATGGTTAAATTTAAAATATTCCAAAGTATTCTAATCTAAAAAACTTTATGTTAACATTTTTCTATGAATGTGATATTAAAGAAATTCATTTTGTTGCGAAATTAATCAAATTCTGTTTTGTTTTTAATCAAATCAGTTTGGATTAACAACAAATTTATGATTACAATGAGAAAAAAATCGTCTTAATTCAAAAGATTAAATACAAAATAGAAAAAAAAAACATTGAAAATGAGTTTTATAGATCAATATACAATAAAATTTCTTTAATAATATCGGGATATTTTTCCCAAGTAATTGATTTGTGTTAGTGTTAAAACTATCCAATTATTCATATGCAATCGATAGAAGTTTGTTAAAAGAAAATGTTTAAATAAACATTTATTAGATCGAATTTAAACGATTCACAAACACTCTGTATATTAAAATAAAATAAAGATATTTTTATTATTGGGATGCCTATTTGAAATTTGCATTTTATTTTATGCATTTCATATTCTTATTATTATTATGATTTGGTTGTTGTTGTTAGTGTTGTTATAATAATTAACTCCATTTATTGTGTATATTATTATTATTATTGTTATTAAACTACATCACTTATATTTATTTCTCTATATGCGCTTAATTATAATTATATATACTAATATATATAAATGTAAAATAAAATGCAATGAGCAATGCAGTTAACTAAACATAATACGTAGTATATATAAGTTTCTTTGACCTTTATAATAATAATAATAATATTGTTAATAATAATAATAATAATAATAATAATAATAATAATAATAATAATAATAATAATAAAATTAACTCTATAAAGTAAATAACCTTGTTCCTTTCTATTTTTTTTTGTTATTATATGAATAAGAAATGTATATATAAATAAATAAATAAAATGCATTATCAATTTTTATATATATGCATCTTATATTTATACAAAAAAATATGCATACTGATATAATGCACAGCATCTGAATATTTATATGAACAAAACATTTCTATATATGGAAATATGAGAAGGAAAAAAAATTGTATTGGGTTAATAATCGTATGTCATTTAGAAATTTGTGTATATCTACGAGTATGCACCATATATATGCATATCTGTGCAAAATAATACTTTTTCTATACACATATGCACATATGAATTGCAACGGAATTTGTTAAATTCAATTAATAAAAAAATTCATTTAAATATACACAATTCATTTAAATGATGTGTGTATTATATATATACAGAAAACTATTGTATATAGTTTATTTTTATACGCGATAATTTTTAAATTAAAAATGAATTTATACAAAACGGTTTTAATATGTTTTCTATATAAAAACTATATAAAACATTCTATATATAAGAAACAAATTATAAATTTCACCAAAAGAAATTAAAAACAGTTATAAAATGTCATCTTGCTTAAACCTATTATTATTATTGCTTAAACCTATTTGGACGTGAATTTGTGCGGAACGATAATTGCAAAATGGGGAATGGGATATCAAATTAAGGATATAAAAAGGTAGTTTTTATAAATATTTGATGATATTTAAATATTTCAAGCTCTAGAACATTATCAATCGAAACTTTGATTCAGAAGGTATACGTATATAGAAAAATGGTTCTTAAAAAGTGTACGAATAAATATTTTATTACTCTATCATATACATCTGCATATTTTATACTTCTTCTTTTGTATATGACGATGCTAAAAATATTATTTTTTAAAAAATCACTTTTATTATATCAATTTTTTCATTATACATAGTTCAATTTTTTTTAACCGGTTAAATTTCTGCAGGTGTATTTGTCTAATTTCAAGGATAAAATTTATTAAAAATAAAATAATTCTTTATTATTATTATTGTTCTTTTTTACGGTCTGGTCACTTCAATTATAATGTTATTTTATTTCGTTTTTCTTATTTTTTAGAGAATTCGCTTTTATTCCATTTAAATTCATCTTTTATTGCATTTAAGTATGTAAGACAGAGCATATAATAAATGAAAATAAAAAAAAAATCATTTATGAATGTGCAAATTAAATAAAATAAAATTAAATTGTAGACAAAACAGAAAAATATTCTTTTATTTTTTTTTGCCTTTAACATTAATAATGCAAAAATAAAAAACCAATTTTTTATACAAAATTAAATTGTATAATAGGATTTTTTTTTGTCTAGCATCAGAATCATATATAATTTGACTTTTTTTTTTTGTAATACAAAATTAACTTATATTTATATAAATATTGTATGATATAAATTCATAAAATTGGTATATACAAGATGGAATATAAAGATTTATTATTTTATTATATGTGCGATGAATATAAATGAATTAGTTGACAAATTAAAATGTTTATTTTATAATATTAAAACATTCAAATATACAATAATAATAGCAATGCAATGGGTAAAAAAAAAATAACTGATATATAATGTATAATTCACCGCATATAACAAATTGAATAAACAAATTTGTTATCGCAGACAACCCCATTGACTTTGTCTCAAAATTAAAAAGAATTATTAATTTTACGTTTTAATAATAGATTATAATATACCTATAAAACCATTATATCATTATATACTTATTGCAGATCTTGATTTTAATTGTTTATAATTTGAAATATATGAATTTTAGGATTTTCAAATACAAATTGAAATAACAAGGAAATTTGTTACTACCGATTAAGGGTTTTAATTTAAAGGTATCAGTAACCCATAATAGTATATACATATTTTAATTAACATATAGATTTTCATTTTATTTAAATTATTTTTACAAATCAAAAATTTCATTATCCAATCTTCAAAAAAAAAAATCAACAAGTACTTTATATATATTTGGTTTCAATACAAAATCCGTACATAAATCCGAAACTAATTCTGAATCATATCGTAACAGAGTTGAATTATTGATATTAAATGATTAAGGCATCTAAACTAAATGTGTTAATATTCCGATAAGGCATTTATGGTGTGAAAAATTATATATAATTATCGTAATCAAAATTCAATGAAAAGCTTTTAGATTTTAGAGTGGGAATAAGGGAAAATTTCATATCATATACAAAAAACAGGTGAGACATTTTCTAATAATACGAATACAAATATATAAAAAAATATCGATTGATGGTCTTCAACTCGTTTTATCCTGATAAAAATAAATGAAAAAACAAAAATTAAAGCGTAAAAATACCACGAAATTTGATGGATGTTTTAAGAATTAGCATTTAACTTGTTTGTTTATTTTTTCGGATGCCTCACCATAAACGCCCCGATGACAATTATAATCAAATTGAAATGGTTTATAATGAAATATAAGTGTAATAGAATTGTATAACGTTTAGCCATCACTGTGTGTTTTTTTTTTTGTAAAAACAAATGTTAATAACACAAAATGCATATACACGATGTTTGTTTACTTAAATTTTTTATTTTATTTTTTTTTTGTTGCAATTATTTTTAACTGCGCGTTTCAAAATCATCGTCGACGATGATGTGAATATATAAACAACCAAAATATATATTGCAAATAAAAATTACACAAAATTGCATACATATATTTAATATACAATACATAATAATAATAACAATAATAATATATAAGATGACTTTTAGAACATAATATTATTTTTGAAATGACATCATTCCAATAATATAATAGTGTATATATTTGATTTATTTTATATATGCATTATACCATTATACAAAGCTTATTTGTACATTGTATAATTTTATTTTTTACTGTCAAATAAAAATAAAAATGCAATTTTTATTTTTTTTTCAATTGTCATTGTATTGTATATATTTGTATATATCATACATTAAAATATGGTAAAAAAAAATTAAATGTAATTGTTAAAAAAAATAAAGAATAAATAAAATGTGTTGAAAAATTTTTATATTATTGTTAATTTTCAAATATGCATATGCATATCTATGTATATGTATCTATAGTAAATCAAAAATAAAACAATTTATCGAGCAAAGAATGATATATATGCATATTTAAAATGTATACTTTGTTTTGTATACGACGAAAATTGTATTCAAAAAAATTGAAATCCGTAATAATAAATAAATTAATTTTTTTAATTTCAAAAAAATTCCATATAGAATATATTCAATCAAATAAATAGCAATGATATGCAAAAATATTAATAAAAAAAACTCATATAAAAAAGATAAAAATGCATTATTTTTTAACTTTTAAAAAAAAAATATTTAAACTCACATATAAATAGAAAAAGTTTCATTTTCTATATATTATTTATTATATTTTGTTGTGTTTATTTTGTATATAACCAATATATCGTTATTCATATACAGAACAAATATATAGATAAATATGTTAATAATCTTTTACAAATCAGTTATTTATTTTATTTTTTTCGCAATTATCTATATATGTATATATACAAAGTAAATGAAAAATTAATTATAATAAAATCGTGTTCAATTATGCAAACACAGATTGACTATTGACTATATCTATATAGGTAATTTATTATTACTCGCATATATACACATTTTCCTCGATATATATTTACAGTATATCACATTATATACTTTTTTTTTCCATTATAATTTACATAAATAAAGTAAACGATATCTATATATATAGAAATGATGTGTAATGCTAATTGCAAGTAATAAATATGGGGATATATAACTTCACTGTATATATATATAAGATTATTACACGGTAATTGATGGTTAATATTTAACATATATATAATGTAAACAAATAAATAACATACATTTTATTAAATATATATATATTTATATATTATATGTAAATGAAAATATCAAATTAATTTTTCATAATAATTGTATATAAATGCATTCATTCCATGTATGGTGGTGGTCGGTCGTCTAACTAAAGTTTGAAATATATAATTTAAATGCATTTCTTTGAATATATACTTCGTTTTCGATTTAAACTTATGAAGTAATTTAACAGAATATTTTTTTTCAGTTTTCAAACTGCATCCTAAATAAATGCGCACTCAATTATATATGTAATAATTTTTTAGTGAAATTTTACTGTATTATTCGAGGGAGTGTATTTATTTACAAAAACATTTATATTTATTAAAATAAAATAAAGTATTTGCTTTTATTTATTCCTCATAAATACTCTCATGTAATCTCTATATTTTTATTTATATTTATAATGAAATGCATCTATTTCTATATAATATTTTTATAGTAATTATATATCTACATGAGCAAAAAGTCATATTATATATTATAGGCCATTGTTTTTTAAATGATATATTATTATTATATTATTTTTTCTTAAATTTTCATTTATCTATGCGGTGTATCTCTTTTTAATTTATACTGAATTGTGCTGCGGTTATAATATATATAATATTATTATATATATATGAAAAATTTTCTAATTTGCTTTCGTACAAATGCATTTATATATACATATTTATAATAAACATTCATATAGATGATTGTATTGCAATCCATAATTCTTGATTTATAAACATTTAACTTTTGTTAATTATATATAATATAGGATAAAATTTTTGAATACATTTCTTAAAAAATAATTAATTATTATAATGTTTTATATTTATAACATATCATTTATAATGATTGTATATTTTTAAATACCATTTTGTATACTTGTATATTATGTATATTTTGTGATGACTTTTACAACTTTTACGAATATATTTGATCAAAGAGATATTCTATATGAATAAAGAATTGTCAAAATTGACAACAAATTAATTTTTTTTTTAATAGATCGCATTAATTTAAATAGAATTTGTATTTGTTAATTGAAGTAACAGGTTTTTCAATGATAATTTACACTTATGCGGTATTCGTGAGAAAAGGAGATTCCGGGTATCAAGATTCAAATCACGGGATCTGTGATTTGTTATTTTCATCCAGTATCGGTAATTGACCGGAGGACGAACTGCACGTGAAAATTTTATAACTACCTGTGTGTGTTGAAAGAATTTAAATATAACCAAAACATAACTCAAAACCATTTTTATGTCAAATATTCATACATAATAATAAAATATAAATTTGAAAAACATTCAATAATTTTGACTTTTCACTATATATTTATATATGAAATGTAAATCATGCATTTAAGAAAGTGTCTTTAGATGAATGCAAAAAAAAAGAAAATACACAAATTAGACCTTTTATACACTTATTGAAGACAAATTATATTCTGTAATAAACATTGAACAGAACTTTTAGAAGATTATCACGATCACGACATTTGCCATACTATATTTTATTTACTAAACGCGCGATTATATATTTTATCAAATTTTACTGAACGGTAAACTCATATATTACCATAAACGCATATTTAACTTAATTAATTATATTTTATCCATATATAATACATATATTAAGCAAAATAAAAAGTTAAAAAAACAAAATGCATATATCTTGAGAAAAAAAAACAAGTTAATTATATAAATAGGTATATATAATTAATTGTTTATTTATGGATATTTGCATATATACATATAGTTATTAAAATTATTATATTACATAACGAATACACATACTCACAGCATAAAATATTTATGTTCCAATTAAAATTAATTTAAAAAAAAAAACGATGTAATAATGCGTATGTGCTTTATGTTATATACCTACTCTATATGCAAGTTTATATCATATCAAAAACATATTCATGGAAAATAATAATATTTGTAAGAGAAAATGTTTATGAAATATTATTTATATATATATAGAAAAAATATGTATTTAATAAAAATTGATTTAAAGCAGATGCTGAATGTCCTTTTTTTAAATATAAATATAACATTATATATGTGAATTATAAAATATGCTATTATAGATTACTTTATACAATTTATTGACATATAGATTATATGGTATCTATTGCCGATAATCCAAATCCAAATCAATGTAATTCATTATAACTTATTATCTTATTTGACAAAGTGTATATTTCAATATATACTGAAAGCTATCTGTACATATCTGTCGGAAAATCCCTATAAATTGATGTAAAATCCTTTCGATTCAATTATAAAGAAAACGTGATAGTATAGAAAACGGCCGTAGTATATTTTTTTATTATATTACGGATTTAACATTTCTAATGCTTTAAAAAAAAATTCACAATTATATGAGGAATGACTTACATCATATATGTTATTATATATGCAATTAATAGATTTTTATTATATATTGTGCCAACGTAAACAATTTAATTATTATATATATGGGAAATGTTATTCTATTCTATGTGTAAATTGTCACCTGATATATATATAGGAATGCATTTGATTGTTATAATGATTAAATCCAATATCTTTTGTATATTGTATATACAATACATAACATACCAGGAACGAGCAGTGACAGTTAAATATTTTGTGTCTTTTAGGGCTAAATATTCGGATATTCTTCCAGGAGTGAGTGAATAAACATACATTATTGTAATAAACAGCTTAATTTTCCGGGAAAATTGTTTAAAAATATTCTGAAAATCAATTGAATTTTCAAATTATTAACAAAACACAAAAAAAATTGAAGTGAAATTGAGTGGCACACATAACAAATATGATATATTTATTTATGCACGCATAACCTTAAGCAATACCCGATTATATTATGATGGTTCTATAACAAGACACAAAATCGTTTAATCACTCGTCCCTGCGATACATATCCATATGTTGGAAAATATATAATTTAAATTTAAAATACCAAAAAAAAAAAAAATGTGTATAATAATAAATCACTCACATTACAACACTTTCGGTTACATAAATATTTATACATAAATATGCTTTTAATTATATATAAATTTAATATAAAATATATAAATATACAATTTTTTTATACCATAAAAATATGTATAAAAATGTGCAACCGCATCAAAATTGTTTTTTTTTTTTAAATTAATTAATTTTTATTTTCGTTGATACGCTTTCGTTGATGTCAACCAAATCTCCGGTTTCTAACAAAAAAAAATAAATAAATATCTATTTATAGTTATAGCATTCATAATGAATTCATAACTTTAAACTGTTCAGCCCCAAAAAAGTTCAAAATATCACTATGTAAATTTCATGTATGCGGGTGAATAACCCACATAGATTATAAATAAACTATAAATCATATAAATTATAATAAAAAATCATTAAAAAGGTTTTATAATTTCCATATTGTCTTAGGTTAGGACTAAAACGATAAGAATAAATCATTGTAAATCATCTATTTCTCATCGGTATAAACTGCGATTTTATTCAAGTTGTCTATTTTTTTTAAAAAGTTATAGATTCGGTTTTTAAAGGAATGCGTGGTATTGCAAAAAATATGGATATGGACTGTTTTTCCTATATATAAAAAACTCCAAAAATTCTAAAACAATAGAGTTTCTAAATTTAATCGATGTTCTGAAAACATATACATTTTTTATTTTGGAGTATGCATATATAGATTGTTATTATGCATATATAGATTGTTGTTAGATTGTTGTTAGTATGTTAGTATGCATATAGCATATATAGATTGTTATAGTGGACGTGTGCACATTATATGCTAAGAAAAATATAGGCATATCCAATGACATTTATACAAAATAAATAAATAAAATATTATTATTATATTTTTTATGATAAACAAAAACTTATAAGACAATAGATGATCATCATATAAATATATAACATATGTATATGTAAATACATTTTTAAATATATATCGTATGCATATGAATAATTGCATTTTTTTAATGAGTGCATGCATCATCATCATCATCATCATTCATCGCATGTATATGTATGTAAAATGATTTGCATATGTACCTCTATCTATATACATTTTTATTGCATTCATTAATATATAAATAAAGTTTTTGTTTCAGTACAAAAAAGAAAAGTTTTTTTGTGTATAATAAATATAAAAAAATGTTGTGTTTAAATAATATTTATGTTTTGTTTTTTGTTTTATTTTAAAATATTGTTATATTTACATTTGTCAGTCAAGTTTTGTTTTGTTATTTAATATATTATTGTTATGATTTTAATTATTATTATTATTATTGTGTTTATTATTAATTATTGTTATTATTGTTTGTTGTAAAATCATATTTTGTAATGTAATACTTAAAAAAAAAACAATATATTTAAATTAATTTCCTAGAAATTTGTTAAAATTAATATATACGTAAGTAATTTTTTTGATTATAGAATTCACATGGTATTGCCACACATATACTTATAATAAAATTCATATTTCTACGGAAAATTATCACTTGGCCTGATATAATAGAAAAAACCAAATCTATTAATTTCATATTTGTTTCAAATTGTTTACACTGCATCTTAACATATGTACGGTGGTGTATAGTTCCGTAAATTGCATAAATATTTTCAACGAAATTTATTCTGTTAAATATATGTACGTGATTCGGGTATATTTCAAATATATAGCAAATGTCAAATAAAATGATATCCTTTATAGTTTTGTGTAAATATAAAACAGAATATTGTTTTATAAATAAATATATTTCATGTTATATATTCCGAGGATAATATTTTTTAGTAGTATACAAATTACATATGTATATAAGTTCAATTTATTCACATCATTGTATTAAATTGGAAATAAATGGTATAGTAGTTGACCCGAACCAAACACTAATCAATCAAATATTGAACTATATTGATTGGGTTATGATAAATAAAAATGAATTACCCCAGAATTTTCATTTTTAAAGAAATTAATATAAATTAAATTTTTAATGATAAATTATTGAAAATACATAATAATAATAAAATTATTGGAATTTTCGAACCAGTTAACCAATCTGAATGAATGTACAATCAATAGAAAGGTATTCCTCTATAAGATTAAGATCATGAAGATTAAGAAGAAGATTAAGAAGAAGATCATGAAGATTAAGAAGATTAAATCATATTTTTACAATAATCGGATTTTCGAATCAATTTTGCCCAAAGTGGACAACTGAATGACCACAAATTCTTATTATTTGGTATTATTTTCGTCTATATGCAGAATGAAATATTATATAAGCTATAATTTTTTTTATATTATAATATATTTAAAAGAAAACTCTAGTAACATTTAAAAAACCCGATTTTAAATCCAAATATAACCATAGTAATATTATACGGATAATTTTTTTTACATTTATATACACTTTTTATTTTTATATCTTCACTTCCACTGCAAGTAATATAAAATAAAAAATAAAACAAAAATCTGAAACAATTCTTATGAGAGCCACTGGCCTGTGACATCACCCTATATCTAATATGATTAATATACCATAAAAATATAATATCAGAAATAAAAAAATTAAATTTCATTTAAAAGCGTTTATATATACATACTATAAATAATTGATAATTTAACATTTTGTACAATATAATAAATTTTTGCTTATCATTTTGAAAAAAAAATAGGAGATATCTCATATGTTGTATATATGCGGAATATGAAAAAGTATAATTATACAACACAATATATTTTTGGTGTCTATAATAAAACGAAAATTAAATGTGTAATATATAAAATAAAATTGTTTGATTTTGATAAGAATATCAAATTTGTTAATTATTCAATGTCAAATTTGTAAAAAAAAAAAATAAAAAATATAAAAACAAAAACTATAATAGATTCATTTATTTAACATTGACTTTGACTGATTATACTTAACCATTATTAATTTAAACTTTGTATATATATGAATTATAATGCAAAAAAATAAAAATAAAATAAAAATGTATTGTCAATTTGGATGGTTAAACCGGGTTTGTATACTATATTCAATATATAAAAGAAATGCATTGTTTAGTCACATATATAATTTGGCTCACATTCAGAAAAAAAAAAATTTGAACCAAATTAAAAAAAAACACATATAAATTATACATTTATATGTATTGTTAATGTATATATTTTTTAATGCATTTTAAAACACACACAAAAAAAAACAATTAATATATTCGTTTTAAATGAAAAAATATTAAAACATCACACCGACCGAAAAGACAAAATATTATATTGCATTTTTTCTTATTATATTTTAAAAGTTAAAAAAAAACGGACACCAAAAAAGTACAATAATTATATGAAGCACAATTTATTTATTTTATATTGCAAATATTACCTCATATATAATATGCAAGTACATATAAAATTATAAGGAAAAAAATTCATTTTATAAACATTAACAAGAGAAAAAAAAATTTTAACCATTTCACGTACCTCTATATATATATGTTTCTCTGCATCCACAATTAAGTAAAGGCATATATACGGAACCGATATAATGTATGTGTATAATTTTGTATTGGTATATACCAAAATAAGAACATAAAACCCATTTAATTCGTTTTAAAGCGAAAAAAAGAAGAAATAATAAGTGTATTTTGGTTTATGAATAATTTAAATTGTATACAAAATTATTCATATAGGTATAGAGGTGACCAAAAATCGCAATTGCAAAAAACGATGTCAAGGTCATAGTTATGGTCCAGAGTGAATATGACAACACAAAAATCTAAACCCGGTGATGGTGATGATGATAAACCTCATTTCTTTGATGTTCATATACCTGTAGGCCACTGAATAAATATACATATACTTGTTGATGATAATTATTATTTAAGTTATATACCAAAAAATTAAATTTCATTTCGTGAACTGTGTATATATCCATATAAAAATAATCTACAGAATAGTGTATGATCGCTTAAAATTATTATATACATTTTTTGTTTTGCACATTTTAAATATTATTTTAAGTATATTTTATGTATATTTAATATTGTATGTATTGCCGGGTATGCAATTTTGCGATGATACGTTTATTTTTTTTTTACTTTAATTTGAATGTTTTTTTTTTTTTTTATATAATATCATCATATGAGTCAGTCAGTCAGTCAGTCAGTCAGATCACATATTGTTAATTTTTTGAATGTTGTTTATTTATTTTAATACCATTTAAAATATATAAGTTCTTTTCAGGTTTTTGTATATATTTCTTATATTGTGTGTTAGAATCCATTGAATACAAAAAAATAAGCTCTTGAAAATCGTTAAAACTACAATTAAAGAAAAAAAACACACACATACAATTTAATGAATCAGTGGATTTATTTTATTTTGTTTTTTTTTTGATCAACAAGGAGCTTTGTTATTTAAATAAAAATTAACTTTTTATATGTTCATATATATATATATATATATATTCAGATGAGCAAAGCAAGGTATTTATTATATTCGAAATGTTCACTTTTATTTATATTTGGTTTGTGTTGTTTATTATTCTATATATCTATAAGGTACATGGGTACAGAATTTTTTTTTTTTTATTTTATTTAATTTTGAATTTTCTTTGCATAATTTCAAGATGTGGCCAATGTCCATTATATATTTGCAAATGTATAATAAATGTATTTTGTTTTTCAAACAATATAAATATAAGATTTAGTTATTATTGCAATCTGTTGCTATACAAATTTGTTTGCGTGTTGTATTTTGCAGTAATATAATATTATTATATATATTTATACCTATATAGTTTTTTTTTTTGAATTCAAAGAACATTTGCTTTTTGTTATAATATTAAAATATATAGTTTAGTTATATTTATATATATGAAACAGGATATGCACATATAACAAATATATTTAATGTATATTTAATTATATTGTGCATTTAAGTATGGTATAGGTGTGTGTGTATATATGGAGAATTTTTTTAAAATCATTTGAATAGCACAATTTGTATATTTTACTAAATAAAATATATATTCAAAAATATAATGATTTTTGGCATCTTTTGCATATTATGATATTATATAGTCATAATTTTAAGAGAACAAAAAATGTGTATAAAACTTTAAAATCTATACAGTTTTTCAAATGGAAGATATTAAATTCGTTTATTGTCAAAGGACAGTAATGAATTTTAATTCTAATGGTGCTAGTACGAAAATACATATAAAACTTACAACCGGCAATTGCTTTTTGTTGCTTGGATAGTTTGGTTGCGGTTTCAAATAGTTTCATTTGGTGATGGCTATTATTATAAAATGGGTCACTCTAAAATATCAAATCTTACGGAGTAAAAAAAAACCCAATATATAAACAGATTAAAATTTTTGTTCGCGTATTAATTTACAATTTTAATTACTTTAACATATACACACTATAATATATATATATATAAATGCATGCATGCATTTGTTGTATTTAAAATTATATATATTTAGTATAAAATATTCAATTGTATAAATAAAAAAAAATACAGCGACCAACAAAAAAATTATCCCAATAAATAAAGTTTTATTTCGAAAAATAATTTTTTGTTTTGTCAAAATAATTTCTGTGGGTCATCAGGACACATTTTCTTATACCCCTCACCGATACCATACATAATACAATTTAGATATAAAAATTTTTTGTTGAAAATATCGTCATACGGGGAAAGTTTTTATTTTTGGAAGGCGACTGTATTTACTTTTTTTTTAATTATTATTAACATTAATTAAACAGCAGACAGAATAATAGAATTTATTGCAGAACGATCATTGATCTTATATTATATTTATTTATTATACATATAGATATATATATAAATGTGTGATGATGAATATAATTTTGTTTTTCTAAAGAATTAAGTTTTTTTTCTTTTCTTATAATTAAAATATTCTTTTTTTCATTTATGCCGATTACGCTATAATATTAAATGTAATGTAAATATACGTCTAATTATATATATAGTAAATTTATATATTTATATTAATATATAGAATTTCTGAATGTGTTAATTATTTTTTCAAAAATAATATGAATAGAAGAGATGATGATGACCATAAAATTACAATTATTATTATTATTTAATAATTTAATAACGCATCTCTAAACATAGAGTAATTCATCAAAAGGTTTAATAATATAAGATTAGCATAGTTATGCAGAAATTCAGACGTATTTGAAACTATAATATATATTCTAAAATAGCATAGGTTTTGATATATAAAAATGATCATTAACCTTAAATTGAATATTCTTTTTAAAACAATACTGCACCGCGTTGTGTATTTATTATACAGTAATATTTTTCTTCAAAAAATGTTATAGATTAATAACAATTGTGATAATAACAAAAAAATATATTGCTTACCAGCCGCAATTGCAAATGCATCGGATAATATTCACAATTATAACATAAATAAATCGTTAATAATATTCATCATCACATAGAAATTTACTCACCTGAAATTAAAAAAAAAACATTAAGTTTATATTAAAACTTTGTGAAACAATTTACTGTATTTATATAAATTAAAAAGAAAAAAACCTATTGCAACAATTATGTATGTTTGTAATGTATCTATATTATCAATGCAGGTCAAACTTAAACCTATAAACAATTATATGTTATAAAAAGTTAAATTTTTCTTTTAATATGTAATTATGATTTCTTTAGAATTTCTTCTATGCAATAAGGCTATTAGTGGAAAATTAACAGAAAAATCCGCAAAAATACGATAATTTAAAAATAAAATGAAAAAATTTATTTTATATACTGCATTTAATAATGTATTGGCGTTATTCCAAAGAAAAGCGCTAAAGTTCTTTTTTTTTTTGATTTTTTGATAATCTTAAAAATTTTGGCAACACATTGTTTACATATGGATCTTTCTCTTTTTCTCTGTCGATATAATGCAAGGTGTTTTGTATGCATTTTATCAATATAATTGTGTTAATTGCGTGTGCGATACTTGTTAGAAAAATAAACAACATATACAATATGGAACAAAATATACATTATAAATTTAAATAAATAATATAACGACATAAAAAAAAATAGTCACTTTTGTCGATATATAAAACGATTAAAGTTTATTTTCCAAGAACAGTTTATATATGGATTTTTAAAATATTTATTTATTCATACGATTTTTTCTTTCTCCGAATATATTAACTATATTATGTTCGTTGGAAAGGATAATCAACATGAATGTAACATATTAATGGAAAGGTGATAATCTCATATAATAAATGCAGTTCCTTTGATATTTTTAATATTAAGTTTTTTTTACATAGGAATTGTTTAATTTTTAGTTGTTAAAAGAACTATAACAGAAATAACAATCAGTATATATAAAATGTATAAAATAAGACGATCTACAATAGCACATATATTTTTTTCTTAAATTTATTATTATATTTTTTCAATTTATTTATTTATTTATGGGTTGTAACTTTTTTTGAAAATGATTTTATTGTTCGTAATTATGTGCATATAAGATAATAAGAAATATTCGCACCTGTCAAATAAAAAAATAAATAAAACCACACATCAGTTATTTTGGCATATTTCTTTTCATATATACGAGATATTTGATTTTGTTACATTATGTAATAATATTATATATAAAAATTATTTAATTTATTTTATTTTAAACCTCCTTGGTCTTGTGTGTCAGTAACATGTAAAATAATAATTGAAAATAAGAGAAAAGATATTTATTTTTTATTTTTAAGTTAAAATGTAAAAAAGAGAAGGAATTTTTTGTATCAGTTCAGCAAAATAAAATTACGATAAACCTTTTTTTTTTTTTTTTTTATTTATTATATGTATTACAATGCAGCAAATACTAAATATAGGTATTTATACTTCATTTTTTGTATATTAAATATAATGTAATTCGCATTTCGCAATATGTGCATCATGAACTGCAGCTGTTCGCATATACAATATATATAAAATAATGCATATTTTAAAAAAAATGATGTTTTTCGTGATTCGTTGCGGTGAATGTTTTTGGTATGGTTTTTTTTTTTTTTGGAATATACATTGATGTTGTGTATTTCTTTTGCGAATAATTTTTTAAATATGTAAATATTTCCGAAATATCTCCTGAGATTTTTTGTCGTTTTTTCTTTATTATACCAAAATGTATATTTATTTATTTATTTATAGAATGCAATATTGTACACGATTGGCCATATTCGTCGAATATATAAGTAAAGAATTTTCATTTTATTTATTCAGATTCTTATTTTATTATTTCATAATTTTCATTATTTTTACTTTATCAAAATAAATACAAACAATTTGTACTGATTATTATTTGGGCTTTACAAGACATTTTTCATCTCTATATATTATAAATTTAAAGATTCTTGAATTCACAGTATTTTATTTGATTCACAGTATTTTATTTGCCAAATGTAACGATAATTTAATTTCTTTAAAGTTCAAAAACAAGCTTTTTATAAATACTTAATGGGATATAGAGGAAAAGAACTGAAAAGAGTTTTACAAAGTTTAATTAAATAAAAACAAATGCAATTAATTAAGGAAAAAACCATAAAAAATAGATTTTAAAAATAATTTGTCTATATGATCTGTTTTGGTTAAAAAATAGTAAAATAAAATACCAATTAAGACTTGACAAGAATACACGAAAATATTTCAGTCGATGAATATATTTTATATATATATATAAACACAATTATTGCATTTTCTTTTTTGTTTTAAATTCATTTATCAATTTAAGAAATTAACACAATTTATTTTGCTTACAAAAAAAAAAGTTCTTTCAAACAAAATAACAAAAAAAAAAAAAGAATTTTAATTTTGTTATATATTTTTTTTTATACAATGCGAAACTCGGCAAAATAATTAAATTAATTTATTCGCGCATTTCAATTTAAACCAAAAACAATTTGATTTATTTAAATGTCATCATAAAAAAAATAGAAAATGAATAATAACCCAAACGTAAATGTCATACGTATTATTACGTATACCTATATAAAGTTCAAAATATGTAGATTTTTTTATATTTGACTATAGATCATATGGTATCATCATAATATATATAGGTATAAAACAAAATTTAAATTATCATAGACATTAATTATACCATTGTTGGTTTTTTTATTTGTAAAATTATTTTTTCAAGTATTGATGCATTATATATTTAAATGTATATATCATTAAGTAATTCAAAATGCATCATAATATCAACAGGTTTTATACGCATCAAAATTTTAACACATTAATACATTAACCTTTTGGGTAAATGAAATTATAAATGATTAATAAAATCAAAATCAACTCTATATTGTTATAGTTAGCATCTTGTTAATTAACAAAATTAAGTCGATATCCTGAAATGTAAAAACTTGAAATTGATTTGGAAGAAAAATGAATTTTATTTTTAAATATATTTAAATTTTTATTTGTGTAAAATGTTTCCAACCTTTTGACTGTTAATTTTTTTTATATAGAATGTCTTGTATTATTTTTTTGTTTGTTTAATTGCTTCTCTATTGTTATCCTATAAACATTATTTATATGACTTCTGTCTCACATATGAATTAAAAAAAAATGCAATATACCAAAAAATACCATATTTTTTAAATATTCATGTATATCTCACACAGAGACTTTAACATCGTATTTGCACCAACAAAAATATAATAATAAATGAAAATTTAACAAAAAAATATAGGTATTATAAATATATATATATATATATATATATATATATATATATATATATATGATGTTATATTTGTATATATCATAAAGACAACAAATAATAAATTATCTACATTTTTCAACAAAAACCGAATTATATTTACAAATACGCCATAATAATATATAATAATTATAATAATAATAAGTAAATGGTTTGCTTTAGGTTGGTTTTGTTGTGTGTATGACGTTTTATCTTTTAAAATTAAATTATATATAAACGAAAACCATTACACTGTTTATATGACAATTTTTTTTATAAATTACAGGTGTACTAACGATATATACTGAAATTTTTGAGAGGTTTTAATAGATTAGAAAACTCATGTATAATCAAATGCATTCGAATCCTATATTGAATAACTAAAAAATGTTTTTTGTTTTTCAGTTATTTTCGAATCTGAATTTTCACACAAAGAGTTGAATATTTCGGTTGATCGTACAGCTAATTACCGACAAGGTAAAAACTAAGAACAACATATCAACAAGGGAAGAATGTTATCGGACACGTTAAATCCGATCGTCCGTTGAATATGCGAAATTTTATTTATCTATATTTAATGAACCCGGCAGCAAATGAATTAAAAAAAAATAAATTTTTTAATTTGGTTATCAGAATGATAACCCCCTATATATATATATATACAGTTTTACTGATAGCAATGCCATTGGAAATATACATATATGAGTTTATCATGAATTAACATTAAAAAAATATCAGATTAAATATATAAATTATCATTCAAGTTTCTTCTGATCCTATTAAAAGTCATACAATACTTTTTATATATTAAATAATATAAAAATGTATATAAATTAAATAATGTACAATAATTATTAAATATTATATATATGTAACTAAACAAAAAAAAAGTTTCATTTTTGGCGATTATTAACATCGAAGCTTAAAAATATATTTATATATATTCCATACCAGATACAAAAAAAAACGCACACATCATTTTCCCTGACTGTGTTTTTTTATTCTTTTTTTTTATTGACAGTGTCTGTTAATGTTAAATATACAAAAATATCCATTATGTGTATATATTTACGAAAAAAAAAAAAAATTACAAAAATTAAAACAGAATATAAATTTTTTTTTTCGCTAAAATAATATTAGTATTATTATTTAATGAACCCAGTGCAGATTATTTCAAGGCCATGAAAATTGCATGTATACGCGAGACCGACGTATATAAAATATATATATATATATGAAAAAACAAAAAATTTAAATATACAATCATTTATTTAATTTTTGTTTTTTTTTCTGTTTGGTTTCAGATGAACTGAAATAACTTAATGATATTTAAAAAAAAATTTGTGTACAGACTTTTTAGAGATTATTCTGCTTATATATTGTGGTGTGGTATTTTTTTTTCTTCTTCTACTTTGATATGCAAAAAAATTAAAATATATATTCATATTTGTAAATGCGAAAAATAATTTCATAATATACATAATATATATTTTTTGTTATATTGAAAAACAAATAAATGAATTTATTAAAGTCATGTAATATTTTTCATATATGGTATAACACAAATGCAATGAAATTGTTTGGTTTTAAATATTTTATGGCTAAACAATTTTTGTTTTTTTTTTTTAAAATTCATGTATAGTTGGAATATATATATGGAAATAAAACATCAATTTTGTTATGTTTAATATGCCACTTATATTTGTAAACATTTTCCGTACTCATATACAATAGAAAATTCATGAAAAATTTTCTATAATTTTCCTTACATTTCCTTAATTTTCCTTTCCTTACATGCCTTACATGACTTTTGTTTGAATTTTCTATAGGAAAATTGAATATTTCACAAAATAACAAAATACAAAATCAAAAACAATGGGGTTATATACAATAAAAAAAACATATGCATAAAAGAAAAATATAGGAATTTTCCATTTTAAAATTATTCCATATATCTTTTGTGGGCCAATCTCCTTTGAATGGATAATGCGGATAACAATTCCAAATTATAACGCGTTAATCTCATTGATAAATCAAGTGCATAATGCGCAAAGGATGAATTCAAATTATAATATATCCATATTGAATAATCATAATTTATAAATCATAAAATTAAAGAAGAATTTCCTTATAAGTGTATGAATTTTTTCTTTATTTTCCATGTTAATTTGTTAAATTATATATAGTTATGTATATACTTACATATATTGTATTTGCATTTATAATTCCGTCAAATCGTGCATATAATTAATTATACATATGTAAATCCCGTATATATTACATACGCACAATATAAATTATAAGCATTATCTATAGATATATCTTTACATAGGTTTACCAAGTTTGCAATTCACATTTCTATATAGTCTATATCCAACAAATATCGATTTATGTATACAAAATATATTTTATTGCATTATGAAAATTAAAAACTGATAAATATGTATATATATGCACTATTATACAGACATAATTTATAATTTACAAAAATAAAATAGTAAATCGCTTATATTGATCGTGACAATAAACATCCATTGACGATGTGCAACAGCTCACGTATAACAATATAATTAAATTGTATGAATGTTATATAAAAAAAAATAGATGCAAATAACGACGATTATTTTTTATTTTAGTTTGTTATACATTTGAAAAGGAAAAACAATTTATATGCAGTCGATAATCTCTTATAGCTCCATAAAATGAAAATGAAAAAAAAAAAACAAACGAAATAAAACAAATAAATAAATACAAATGTACATTATAATTATTCATTTTTTATTTTTTTAATGTAAAAATCATGCAAATATAAATTATAAAACAAGAAAATTGATTTTATCAATATTTTATAAACCTTATTAACATAATATAATATAATACATATAGTAATAATAATAGGTTAGCAGGGACTATATTTTTTGCGAACTGTAACTAGGACCTCTTGCGAATTATGATTACGAATATAAATACGACCTCTATAGTTATAGTTATAGTACGCCAAAGGTCGTAGTTATAATTATCAAATATTTATCTTAATCGCAATGCTATATATTTATAACACTATCAACACCATTTAAGCAATGATATTTCTTATTAATATTTTCTTTTATTTAAAAACCACGATCAAAAATAAATAGTATACCTTGTAAGCGGAAATATGGGACGACAATTAATTGATAAAAAATTACCTCAATGCGAACACTATTGGCAAACAAACATCTTTTAATATTCACATCATAAAAACGCAAATATATGACCACCATATACCGTATATATAATAAGTTTTACAATATTTATATAGTTTTATTAATTTTTTTGTCTTCAAAGTAATTCAACACTAAATAATTAATACAACGGTTTAAACAACATTTCAAAGATTATATTAATCCGATGTGACATGTAAATTTTCGCACAACAATGTTGCAAATAATAAATGCGTATATATACGTATTAAACATATGTACAGCATCACATATCTAATAATAATAATAATAATAATAATAAAAAATAAATGTATATATACAATATACATATTTTGTGCTTGGCCGTATAAAGTTGGCTAACATATATAAATTTACAAACATGTACTTAAAGTTAAAATTGCTTATGGATGGGTATATTCATTCACATTTTTTGTGTGTTTATTTTTTATATGCTTGAAAGTATCTATAGAATTTTTTTTTTTATTTAATGCAAGTACACGCATTCTATATATATTATTATCCAACATCAACAGCAACAAAAAAGAGGCATACGAGGTATAGGTAATATTATTTATTTTTAAAATATTCTTTAGGTTTTTGTTTTTTTTTTTTTTATACGCATATATTAAATATTCAAAATTTTATGTATATAGGTTTTTGGGTACTTATATTGTAAAAATAAAATGTAATTTAAAATAATTACATATTGTATGTACATAAATTTAAGCATATGGAGTATATGAAACAAATTTTTTAAGTAATAGTGGAATGGGTGTATTTATTATATACTTTTATCACTGAAAAACAATATTGAATAACAATAATATAATATTGTATATTATAATATTTTACAGATTAAAGTATGTAAATTCTTAAGGCAAAGTTTTGCGTAAACAAAAACCGCATATATACCAAATAAAACTTACGTCATTAAGTTTTTTTACGAATATTTTATATAATATTAACTGATACAGGAAATTATAGTATCACTTACAATTGGATATATAGAATTTTCCTATTTTAATTATCATAAAATAATATAAAATAATCTATTGATTCATTAACCTCTGTGTGGAGAGAAAGAAGTCGTTAAAATTCGCTATCCGTGGGATAAATTGATTAGTTGTTAACTGATTTTAAGAAACTTAATTTTTTTCATGAAAGAAAAACATGTACGTTAAGTTCTAAGATGAGCAACATCGATCAAGCGGTTTCGTAGCTACATATATATAGAATCGTCGTATGGTGGATGCATTCTTTTGGTTAAATTCTGTATCTGAATATGATTTTTTTCTGCAATCAAATTATATATGGTTATATTGAAAGGTTTTTCTTTTTTCTCGCAATAAACAGAAGATAACGTTTCGAATTTAATTATAATAACTAATATCTATATGTATTTGTATATATAGTATATCGTAAGAATGATATATTTGTATATTTGTTTTTGTGTGAATGGAATAGTTAATGTTATTTTTAAAATTTACAAGTTTTATATATATTTTATTTTTCTTTTGAAAATACAAAAAAAAACAAATAAACAAATTCATAATATTCTTTAACATGCACAAAATAATTAATCGGCCATAGATGATTTTAAATATATACCTATATTCTATATATACAATGCGTATACAATGTAATTTTATAAAAAAAAAATATATTTCAATCCCAGACATTGTCAATTTCAAAATAATATAATTATATAAATAATTTATACATATAATAACATATATATATATATATAAACACATTCAATCCATAAATATTATTTATATACGTATATACACAACAATGTTGTTGCTTGACAATACAATGCAGCAATATATATATATATATATATATATATATATATATATATAAATTGAATACAATAAAAAAGAAAAATTACATATTATATATGGATGTATGTATTGTATATATTCCATTAAAAGTTAAATATACAATTTTAACGCATTTAATCTGACTATATGTATATACATTTTATATGCGATAGAACTGCAATCCAGCCATATAAATATATATATATATTTATTATTACAAAATGTTAAATGTATACATTTTACTATATATATATATATATACGATAGTTTATACAAGTTAAATAAATTAAATTAAATTATAAATAATTTCACTAATATTTAATCTGCTGCGTTTACACATTTATCAAAATGTAAAAAATAATAATAATAATATAAGAATAAAACAAAAATAAATATTAAATATATAATATTCCTCTATGGTTTGGTTTATGTATAACATTAATAATAAAATAAATAAATAAATAGAAACGATAATATTATGTTTTATATATTGGTATAGTATATATGTATATAGTAAAGAAAAAAAAATAATAAAAATTAAATTAAATTATATACATTATTTGTAAAGAAATGCATATCTACTCTTATATATACATCATCATCATCATCATATCATCTATAAATATATAAAATTTAATCAAATGTATTTTAAAATACATAATATTGCATCGAGTATTTGTGGCTCGCACATATCATAAATGAATCATATAATAATAATAAAAAAATATTTCTAGAATATCGCATCAATAAAACGTGCAAAATAACAGGAAATAAACAACAAAGCTTAAAAAAAATGTAAAGAAAAGAAGAAAATAAAATGGTTTTTTTTTTTATAAAGGAAAAAAATAAATAAGAATTCAGAACAGAAAGTAAAAGTTTCTTTTTTTTTAATATATACATACACGTATATCGTTCGCGTATCCAAAGTCATATATTATTATTATTATTATTATTATTATGTATATATAGTTGAATTGAAAATAAACTTGTTGATTCAATATTCAACGCCCCAAATTTTTAATAAATAAGAACCAAAAAAAAAAAAAAAAACAAAAACATAAAATTATAATAATAATAAACACGGCTATTTGATTATCAAATAGCCATACTACAATATAACATATAATTTCATTTATATATAGGTAAGAAACCACACGCGTATATCGATTTATATTGTAGGTTAATGGAATAAGGTATATTCCAACAAGCATTTCGTACCATAAATATAACGAAGGCAGACGTTATTCGACTAGACGTTATTGCCTAAGATATCGCGGACGTTACTCCATATACTGACGATAGAATGAGACACTTTGACAAAATGTCTGAAAGATAATATATAGCAATATTACGAGGAAGATAAGATTACGACACGTGTGGACGATAAGAATGAGATATGTGTTTGAACGATAGGAAAGCAGTTAAATATAAACTACGGTTTTATTTCTTTTTCGTCCGTACTATGCTATAAAATGTTGCGAACCTCCATTCTATATCACACAGATTATAGCCGCATCAAATACATAGATGATATGTATATATAAAAATTAAATAGTTAAAGAATAATTTATTTAAATCTCTCAACATGTTTCATAATTCAATTGGAATTCTATTTATATATAGATATGAATGCAATTTAAACAATATTATTTTATTATTTAATATAATTCGACATATGTAACTATTTATATATATATATATTTGAAAATGTAATATAATAAATATTATTTATAAAATATAATTATTTGTTTTTATTTATATTTGATTTTACCGCAAGTAAAATGCGATTACATATACATAAGAATATAATTATAATTAGTTATTAGATTTAATTTAATTTAATCTTTTATTATATATTTCAACGTATTTATATAATCTATCTATACTTATATGTACATACATATAAGAATATGTATATAAAGAAATTTTATATGATTGTTAAATTAAGATAATTGAAATCTATAATTAAATACTATTGCGTATATATTCCAAACAAATGCAATGTAATTAAATAATTACATAATTCTATTTAATGTTTTTTTTCCATAAACTAAACATTTAAAAAAAAAATTCAACAACGTTTGTTTTTATTACTTATAGTGATTTATTTCTGTAACATCATCGATTGTTTTTTATATGATTTGTGCATAATTTTTGGGCAAATTAATATAAAGTAAAGTACCTTATAAAAGGATTTATTTAACGTAATGATGGGCAATTCTAAATCAAAATAAAAAAAATAGAATTTTGTTGTTATGCTTTTAGAAATGGAATTTTTCGGGCGTGATATGAGACTGTATATAATTACACTGCATCGTATATATATTTTATGAATTTACATAGATAGAATTTACATAAATTTTATGAAGTATACATATAGAAATATATCAATTTTATATATTTATGTAATGAAACACATCAATTCCAAAATAAACCAACCATCATCACATATATGTTGATATTTATTATATAAAATATATCATTTAAAATTTCAGTTCTACTATATAAATAATCAACTATAATTCATCATAATATTATAAATGCATTCAAACATATATATATGGTTAATGTATTTTTTATTACGATCTTTCTTATATTTGTGGTTGGTTATGGTGAAATAAATATGTCAGTATACTATCGCTTTTTTATTTATTGTATTTATTGTATTGATGTATACAAGTTTTATGTAAAATTTATTTATAAAAATATATAGTCTTTGTCCTATAAATATCATTATTCATATCATATAATGACATATTCCTATAACATATGTATTGATATCATTGCAGTGTAATTATAATTTTTTTTTTTGAAATTTAAATAAATTTATTTTCACTAGAAACTGGAATTTCCCCATTTATATAGGGTATATTTAAAGAGCTTATCACATGTTTGAAATATACCTTTAATTTGTACATAGTCACTTAATAGTTAAGCCTATATATATTATGGTTTTGTATCATAAAACCATTTCGAAAATTCATCATTCCGACACAGAAATATACGCCCAAGATATTAACGCGATGAAATTAACATTACATGCGAAAACGATGAGTCAAAGGCTTATATACTTTATATACTTTATAACATTTTTCGCAAGATTATTTAAAACAATATCAAATGCGAATTGCATATATATGAAAACAATATTCTATAATGATTAATCTATGTATAATTTTATTCAAAAGATGGGGGAAAATAAAAAATAAATAACTATAATTGTAATATTTCATTATCAAAATATATTTAATATACAATAATATAATCTAAACTCAATCAAAATTGTTTTGTTTCATTTTTTTTGTTTTCATAATATACAACATTTTATTATTATTAAAACATACGTCATTATAAGATCCTATTTATTTATTTATATATAAATAGAAAATTATATATTGACCAACAATAAGTATAAGTATAAAATAAATATATATATATGTATGATAATGATGATAAATTTATATGAGAAAAATGTTTACGTTAATAGATCGCATCAGATATAGAGAAAGTTTTTCGATTAATATATATACGTGTATAAGTGTATATGATTAATGATATTGATTATATTTTAATCATCGAATATATATATTATCATATATGTGTATATGAATGCATTTGTGGTATTACAATATGCATATATGCATATATACATATATTGTATTATAAACTATAATAATATTCCATACAACGTCTATAAAAATTAATTTTTATTTTATATAACACAATCTTGAAATTTCACAATTTCCTTCAATTTTATAATAATACATAAATGTTGATTTTAGTAAAGCGTATGTGTATATGCATTTTTGTTCATGTATATTCTACGATTAAGTCATATATACTATCGCATATACCGTTTATTTTATTCCTATATATACAGTATATAAATTTTTAAATCGATTAATTAGCAGATAAGATATACAACATATTCAAAAATATTTATCTATCTATATAGTATAGAATATAGATAGAAAAAAGTATAGATAAATATAGAATATTCAAAATAAATTCTGAGTATTGATTTTTTTTCTTAAGATCATTTTTGTTTTTGTTCAATTTTTTTTCTTTATATACATATACGGAATTATTTATTTGTGTTCACTTCTTTATATGCATGATTGCATTATTATAAAGCAATGCACACATAGTTTTGTGCTGTTGTTGGTAATTTATATATAAGTTAAAATATATAAAATAAAATGCACTATACTCCGTGTGTTTATGTTGGGTATGATGATAGAGAATATGTATATGTATATTGAATATGTAATAAAAAATAATCACATACATTTACAAAATGGATATACTATATATACTATGGTATATAAAAGTTCAATGAATTCATAAATGCATTTCTTGCCTGCAATGAAATGCATTTATATATATAGTATAAAACATTCACATAAAATTATATACAGTTTGATTAAAAAAATGTTTATATACACCTGCAGATGAGATCTAAAAATGAAATGTATAGTATTGATGTATTTTTGGGGTAAATAAGAAGGATCACTTAAGGATTTTCATAAAAAAATATCTCTATATATAGCGATCATTGTAAGATTATTTCAATTGAAAATTCAAATCAGAATATTATCCCGAATTGAAAAACTGATTATTGAATATTCTGCGTTAGCGTTTGAAACTTTTTGTCTGATCCTGTATTATAAAATATACCATCATATGGTATATTTGTATTTTCATATATATTTTCATATGATTGTGAATATATAGTATACGAAGTTGTACATTCATATACATGTATAAATCTATGTACAAAATGTATTTATAGAGTTAGTTACGAATATATTTATATAATGAATACATGATATAGGATATATTCATTTGTATGTACTATAGCTGCAATTGCACTGTGAATAAAATAAAATCAATTTTTGTTTTTACAATATCAAAATGTATAATATATGCGCAATATATATAAAATGAATGTGTAACAAAATAAAAGCTCTCCTTTTGAATTGTCTTATTTTATTTTTGTATAAAACAATTTTTTTTTTTTTATTATATATATGAAAACATTTTTTTCTTTTTTCTTCCATTTTACTATACTATTTTATACACTTCCATACCATAATATTTTTTTTCAAGCCAGCCATGTAGCCATACACATTTGCCGTCACTTTCGCCTGATAGTTCAATGCACTCGCATTTATTCATATATATATATATATTTTCACAATCGAGATTTACTCATTGGCATATACAAAAACTATATATACAATATATATATTATATATGCACACAAAACATGTATAATATATGTTATATACAAATAGTTTTACAACACAACGAACTTGTACGTATATACATCACACCAACAATTTACAAATATATAATATATATGTATGTATTTACAATACGCGTTTAGTTTAGACCAGCAAACATATTATTCTATATAGGAGATGTGTTTTTATATGTAGAGAAAATAAATTTGTATAAGAAATGCATTTTCTTAATGCATTTTATTTTATGAACAACCAACCAACAACGAACGAATCAACGAACGAACGAACAATGAATGCAACAATAACAACTGCAAAAAGAAAAAAATGAAAATGAATTTTTTTTTTTCATTTGTTTCTGGGTATAAAAAATTGTGTACACATGTATGTATATTCGAACATAAATTTTCCATAATAAAATTTATATATATACGGGATTTCTTCAATATATCGCGCGATTATTTCAAAATATGCACAAATATGGAAGAAAAAATATTAAACTGAATTTTATTTTTTGCAATTTTCATATATAAGTCGGGTATATATCCGTATATTGTATGATGTAGTTCATAAAACATCCAACTCCGAATTATGGCAGAATGTTTGAGGTTGTTCAAATACTTTATTTACGATTTTCGCATATGAATTTTTCAGAAAAAGTTATATGTATTACCTTTGTTTGCATTGGTTAATCGTTCTGACACCGTATATATAAAAAAAATATAACATATTATGAATTCAATAATGTTGTCCAGGAAAATAAAATGAATCCTTGGATATCAATGAAATGTAATATTTTAAAATATTAATAAAAATTAAATGCGTTTTAGCCGCACGTATCTATCACTGATCTATTAGGAAAATTCACAAATTGATCTAATGGATATGTATGTTGAATAATTTTAGTAATTATACCATTCTGATACATTATCATATATTGGAAGGAAATATTCAATATTTTAAAAAGATCATCTTCAATGAATCATAAATAAACAAATATTTGGTAAAATTCTCATCACGATGTTTTATGAATTTGTTTTCAAGCTAATCTCTATCAGAAATTGATCAGAAACTATCACAAATCAGAAAAATTAGAAAGATATACAATAAAAAATGTATATATACATTTTAAGATAAGGTAAATTCTTTTATTTTTCACAAATCATAATATGAATTATGTTAGTGGTAACATTACAAAATGAATAACATTTTTTTACAATAATTACGATATTTTCATCTTTCTAAATGTTACCAAAATTATTGAAAAAAAACTCCCAAAATTCTTAATTTTTATTGAATAAATGCACCAATTTTTCTTTTTTAGTAAACCCGTAAAAAACCTAAACAATTTTGTGGTATATATAAAAAAAAAATTCTAAAAATGTGTTTTTTTTTTAATTATATACATTTATGTTGTAGTTAGTTCTATCTTTATTCTTAAACGTACCATAAAGAGAAATTTTGATGTATTATTTAACATTCTTATAAATATATTTACTACATTCATCTATTATAAATATATCAAGATAAATATAGAGTTAATAATATTTTAAAACATTTCGGTAAATGTTAATTTAAAAATATTTGTCTATGTGTGGTGATTGTTGTTGAATTTCGTATTTATTTTTTGTTTCTTTAATATTTTAATCATCATAATATGTATTGTATATATATAAAGAAATAATATAATATAAGATATTTTCGAACGGTTTAGATGAGCGCCCATATTTAGAAATTTTATAAAAGTATGTCACAATATAATAAATACATATCTATATAGTATATACTATTTTATCTGTATACACAAAACAATATATATATATTCAAATATGCACAAACGAATATATATATTTATTTATACAATGTAATATCGAAACAACAACAACAAATACATAAAAAATTATCATGTGGAATCTTCAAAAAATAAAAAAAAAACAACGATATATAAATATACATGCATGAAGATATATATAAAGAATCGCACCTGAAAGATGCATATAATAATATATCATAATATAGATTAAATTATGAATTGGTATTATTTTTACATGAAATGTTTTTATTTTAACTTATTGTTTCGATTAAGTAAACAATATTATTTGATTTTACAATCAACTCTCACACTTTTGGTTGTATTTTGGTTGTATGATGGGGGTTATCAAAAACGGAGTTTCAAGAAATTTGTTTATAAACTAAAAATGTTTCCCCTGTTTTCATTTCTTTTGTACAAATTAATAATATTTTGTATAATAGCAAATTGAAAATCTCCAGAAAAATTTTATATATATTTTTAAATAAAGGAAATTTACCTTTAAAATATAGTCATAATTTTAATTAAATTTTGATTGTATTTTCACTTACCTGTAAAGAAATAAGAAAAATTTTTGGTTTTATTATTGTTCAAAAAAAAGTTATAAAATATTTCGAATTGGAATATAAAAAACGGAATAAAAATATTATCTATTATCGTTATTCGATAATAGAACAGAAAAAAATGTATTTATAATATAAAAAAGAAAAAACCTTAAAAATAAAAAGTAAACATTTTTAAAATAATCATATCATTTAGTTGGAATTGTTTTTATTATTATTATTATTATAAACATTGCATTTATATATGAATATATATACTTGACAACAACTGACTTGATTCACAAGTTATTCTTTTCCTTCGTATTTATTATTTTTTTGAATTACCTTAATCATATATTGTGTTAAAAGTTGCATTTTTTGTATATATGTACATAATGACGACGAAGGTTTCGTATATAGATATAATATTATATTATTCACCAAATGAATTCTTATATATATACAGTCGTATTACACATTTTATACGATCGATATATGCGTATACCTTATAAAATGTTAAATGGCTGTGTACTGTATATATATATATAGGGTTGTTGAGACAGCGTTTATTATACTTATATTCATAAATCCATGTATAGAATCCTGTATGTATATATAGTTAATAATAAACTATAGTATATGAATGCATTAAATATGCATCTAAAATATAAGTATAATCATAAAGAAAAAATATGCATATAAATGCATAAAGGAAAATAGTTCGAGTATCATCTGTATATATAAAAATAAAAATGCACGCACGTATTAATGTTTATATATATCACAGTAGAAACTCGACTGCATATACATTTATTTATTTACTGTCTAATTCTATACAAAGACTGGTGGGGGTGAACGTTTGCGTTTATCCGTCAATGGACTATACATTAAAAAAAAAAAAAACAAAAAACAAAGACCATGCAAAATTGTATTTGCCTATTAAACCAAATAGTTGTGAATAGTATATAGATGAATATTTTCGCATAGTTTATTTATTATATATAAATATATATAAGATAAAATTGGAATAATCGCAAAAACAGGATTTTTATATAGAGTTTTTGCTGTATATGTTTCATATATATATGTATAAATTCTAGTTCTATCATTCTATGTTCTATATATATATATATATATATGTTCATTGGTTATGTTCCATATATATAATATATATATATATATAATAAAACAACATTTTCTCCATTTATATATCTATATAGACGACTTTATATATACCATATATTTTTATTTATGTGGTATTACACTTGTGCATTGGTATGCAAAAACGGAAATAGCAAACGAATGGTTATAATTTAATGAAAAGAGTTCGTCTGCCATATACAATATATAAAAATGGATATGTATACAATTGATACAATAATGAACATACTACTACTATATTTATAAACTTTTATAAGCATTCATATGACTAGCGCATATCGTATATATAGTTTCTGTATGCGAATGCATATATACATAGGAAAATGCATAATAATATTTTTATTTTTTTTCCATATAATAAACACATATCTACTATAAAGCAGCATATATTATAGTATTTATTAGTATAGTATGTTTTATATGTAAAAAAATAAATGTAAAAAGGGTCTAAAAAAATCTGTATCTATACGAGTGCATTCACATAAAATAAACAATATATACAGTTTAATATATATATATATATATATGATTAACTTTCGTTATTATGTATAAATATAGATGATTCATATATGTTTTTAGGAAACCAATTAACAATATACATACATATGTGGTGAATCGTTTTACATGTCTCGTGTAACAATAGTAATATGGATTTTATGCGAAAATTTTATGTTCATCATATAAATTTCTGTGATTAAGCTAGGAATTGAAATTCATGAAATTCGATCAATTATTCCGATTTCCATATTTCGGATTTGCATATTTATTAGAGTAGCATATATCTTTAGAAAGGATTTTACATTGAAAATTTTGTATTTTTTTTGTATAAGATTGGTTATTGGATTTAAAATACGAAAAGGATTTTATGAGTTCAGCTAAAACTCTAAAATAATATAACCTTTTTTTTATATACATATTATTAAATTCTTTTGTTCATAAATAGTTATAACAATATCTATAATAATTAAACAATTTTTTGTTATTTCGTTAACCTCATAATGAATTTAACTATATACGCGAATATAATATTATACACACAAAAAAAATACTATATGCTAATACTACATTCGTTGACTGCTAATACTACAAACATATATATAAATAAATTATCTAAAAATAAAAAAAAGAAAAACCAGAAATCGAACTTATCGATATAGACAAAACAAAAAAAAACGATGAACGATTGAAGAAAGAAAAAAAATCCCCATATTTTTTTTTTTTTAATAAAACAAATGACAAGTTTGTCACATATTTTATGAATATATACATAAACATATATAGTTGTTATAATAAACTAAATTTTATAACAAAAAAAATTATTTTATCATTTTTATTTTCAAATTATATTTATATATATATATTGAACATATATTCGTAATATTAAATATTAAACTTGACATTGGCTTCAATATTTTTATTTTTTTGTTTTGTTATCAGCAAACGCAGTTTTATATTATTAATTGTTATATATATATATAAATGTATTTTTTTTTTATAATTTTGGAAAAAAAAATTGCCTAATGAAATTTGTTTGTTTGTTTTTTTTTATTATTCTTTGTTATCGCAGTTGCGTTTATATTTTCCTATATAATTAACGCTAATACAAAGTTAAATTATTATTATTTATTTTTTTTTTTTGATAAATAACTATAAAAAAAATCAAATGATTATATGCCAAATAAAAATAATATAGTTGAATGCGATAAGAAATTATATTTTAAAATAAAAAATTAGACATGAACTGATCACATTTTTATCTGACAAATGACAATATAGCATATAAATTATAAATGTTATTATATATATATATATATATAAAATTTATCGTTTATTTTCACGATTTTCTCGAAAATCTATCCATATACAAACCCATATAGACATTGAATTAAGCGTTAAATGAACTCAAAAGAAATCATTTATATAGCATTTAATTACAAAGACAAACATTTTTTTAATCAGTAAATTCTTCGAATTAATTTAATTGATAACAAAATTAAAAAAAAAAAACACCAAAAATACATACATTGTTGTTTGCCACAATGATTGCCAAACAGTCCTAACAATAAACTGGTGCAAATATATATTATTAATATACACATATACAAATATTTAATTGAAAAATGTGTATATATGTAATATAAATAGAACAATATAATATTTTAAGATATTAAACTTTTGTTAATTTTTTTTTTAAAACATTATATTTAAAAAAAAAAGCTTTCAAGTTCAACAATAATTTCAAGGTTATTTTTAATAAAAAAAAAATCGAATACTGAAAAATGTATATTTTTTTATTTATTATTGTATTATTTTTATTTATTTTTTTTTTTTTTTGCACTTTATTTTACATTACAGACAAAAATACTAACAAATGAATATATAAACGGGATATACATAATAAGAAAAATAATATTGAATATGATGGATTTATTATTAATATATTATGTGGATATCAGAAATCGGAAAATTCTGCATGTAAAATTCAATTTTTTACAAAACTTTTTTCATATTTAAATTAATATACAACGGATCGGATAGGGGTGAATGTAATTGAATCTAATTGAAGATCGCTGTGGATTGGATTCAAAAAAGCAATATTGGAATTATTTTATTCCAAAAAAAAAAAATAAACCTAAATATTATTTAAAAAAAATTCCAACATGATGATGATTGAGAAAAAAAACATAAATAAATTTTATATTATTTATAAACAGTACAACATTTTTTATTTTTTTATTAAGTAAATACAATTTTTTTTGATGGTATTTACAAGCATATCATCTCTTCTGTATATATATTACCAACAATAAATATATAGATAGGAGTTTTGTTTTTTTTTATTAAAACCCCAGTTAAATAATTGATAAAGTATAGTAACATAGTTACAACAACAATAACGTCGTCAAGAACATCAACAATTAAATGTTCAAAAAAAAAACGAAAAAAAAACAGATAAAAATAAATAAATAAAATGCTGGTGCGTCTCAAACTGATAAGACAAAAATTATATGTTTTTTTTTCATTTATTTCATTTTTGTGTATTTGTATATGACTATATATTTGAATTGGATTCACCTCTTTTGTATAAAAAGGAAAAAAAAAGAAAAGAAAAGAGTAACCGTAAGTTGTTCATGTTCTTTTATTTTTTATAAATTTATTCATTTCATGATAAAAAATTACGAGTTTATAAAATAAAGAAGTAAAAATAATATTTTTTTTTGTCGATTTGATTCAGAGTACAATTTCATATTTACTTTTTTTTTTAATTGTTCCTTATACAAAGTTTTTATTTTTGCGCATTTGTCTCGAATCGTATTTTTTTTGTTATTGTGTTTCAAAAACAATGATAATTATATTTATGTACACCTTTATCTTTTTCTATACATTTATATATATATATTATATATATATAACCGCAGTCAGTACTTACATTATTTATTTGTTGAATTATTTATACTGTATGTACATAACCCTTTATATAAGTCAAATGTATAAAACGGGGATATCTTAAAAGTAAACTATTAAAAGTAAACTGTGTTGAGCACCTGCAATTCCTTTTTTTTTTTGGTGGGATATTTATTATCAATATTATTTATATATGCGATCAGATTTAGTTAAATTCATACATAATGTACGATTGTTAATTTAATAAACAAAAATTTTTAACTTTTAACATATAAATATTATTAAATATTGTAAATAAGAAAGCGGTGTTGTATAAATGCAATGATTTAATTTGATGATTATCGTGATGATAATGATCGTGGATTGCATTAACTGAATTTGTAACTGAATAAACGATGAATTAATACATATTTATTCCGTCAATTCGTTGACGAAACGAAACGCTTTCTAACTGTCCTATTATATATTTTTGTTATGTTTGACATCGTCAAATTTTTCATTATGGAAAAATCTTCATTACATATATTTTAAACATTTCATTTTTAACACAAAGTCAATAAAAGTATATATTCAAAACAATTACTCTAAATTTATTTTCTACAAGAATCCACACACACAGTCAGAAAATCAGAAAATCAGAAAAAAAAAGAAAGTGAATAAATTATAGTGCGACATGATTGATTTAATTATTATATTCTTGGCATAATAAATGGAATAATTAATTAAAGGATGTTGATGACATTTATTTTGCTTTTATCTTTTATTTATGTGTAAATTTACCATATATGATTGTTAATATAACAATTACTGAATTTTTATTACCATAAAGGATTATTTATTGATAAATTAAATTAATTATATATTATTGTATTATATATCTGATATAGAAATAAAGAAGATATATATATTTTTTTTATATACACATTAAAAAAATAAATATATATTCATATATATACAAAGGCAAAATGCATTTTTAAATTCTAAATAGAATAATAACTTCTTTTATTATTTATTTCATTATATTTTTTGTATCTATAAAGCTAAATAACAAATGATGAATGAATACATAATTTTTCTTTTCTTTTTAAATTAATATTTATATTAAATTGAAAAAAAAAACATTTGTGTAAATACAACACGCATAGACATATATTTAATTAAAATTCCATTAATGTAATCAAATAAATATATATATATATATATATATATTTTATCTATATCTATTAATTCTTAGAATTTGCATAGATTTTTCTTTCAATAGTTTTACAACATTTATAATAGTGGATAAATCATGATGAATGATGATGGATGTAAGACAAAATATACTTGCTCTTGCTGTATATATATGCATTACTATGCGAGCGTTCATGTAAAACGATATACCTACCATATATTTAGTATTGAACAATTGTGTATGAAATTGAAAATAAAAGTATTTATATATGAAAATAAAACAAATACAGAACAAAAAAAAAATAAATAAGAATATATTATATTTTATCCATAGAACCTCATAAGAATTTTCTAAGAAAAAGTATTAGATGAATTGATGGCTAAATCCTTTATGTAGTTCATTAGATACAAAACTAATCCTATATGCTAATATAATTTATCAGTTTACAAAATCATTAATATCCTAATTGCAGTAAAGGATTTTTAAAGCAAAAGATTTTCAGCAAAAGGATAAACAATTCTGTTATATAGACATGATTTATATAGACTATTTATAAAAAATCTGCATTAAGATAGTAGTTTTCCGGAAAATTCTTTTTCTGTATTTCCAATTTACATTATCCCGATAAATTGCTAACCGATTTTCCTTATTTTCTAATAAATATAGTCAAAATTTGATAGAAGAATAAATATTTCCTATATGTCGATCGATTTGTTTTCATAAACCATGGCCATATCCAAGAGAGTTAGATCTATCCTTTTGATCAAATCAATTTTCTATAACAGTCATTTCATCACTATGTATAAAAATTAAATGTAAATGAATTTTAGATTGGAAAAGAAATGAATTTCAAAATCAGTTATATTAATTAAACTATTTATTTTGGAAAATTTCATCATTATCTAACAGCTAATAATTTAATATTATCACACACATTAATTGATTTTAAATATTGGAAAATTTATAAAATATAACGTGCTAATCTTCAAGAAAATATAAATGAATTAAATATTTTTGTATATATAATTAATTTGTTTGTATATGGCAAAAGGTTAATTCTTTATAATTTAAAAAATGAACATTATATTGGTATATATATATAAGAAAATTATATGAAATTCTTCAAGGATATCAAGAAAATTATTTTAAACTTGATTGTTTATATTTCGTTATATATATATTGGTATGTATATTTTTTATATGTAATATATGCATATATATATATAAAATCATATTGTTTATGTTTTTAAAACAAGTTTTTGTATATACCATATATACATAGTTGAGAAATGTTATTATACATAGTTGAGAAATGTTATTATAATCTTTAAATATTTGAGACGATTTTATGGACAAAAATAATTAATGGAATTTTTTTTCGTATTTAAATATATTATATATAATGGAAAAAAATATTCCAATATATAAAACAGAAACGGCTCAAATATTCACGAATATCTATTTAATTCATTTTAAACATATATTTCCTATCAATATATATTATTTTATCTATTTTAATATGATCGAAACAACTATCTAACATACAATGATCAGTATAATTTGTTTTAGAAAACCCCGATGATTTTAAACGAAAACCACAGTATATACTTGAATAAATAAAAAATTATTTATAGGATTAAGGATATTTTAATTGTCTAATTTCGTGATGTCCGGATTAATTAATTGTATTTGAATGCTAAGCTCTTTCTAAACGGCTGCTGATATGAATTGTGTACAGATGATTAAATTCGTTTTAATACTTTTATTATCCCACATAATAATTGGTTATTTTCTAGGAACTTTATAACACAATGAAATTTTTTATTTATTATAATTAATTAAATAAAAGAATTAAAAAAAATTATTTATATATATACTATATAGAATACGCATATTGTTTATAGGATAGCCTTAGAGTAAAAGCAAATCTATATATTTCCACATAAACATATTGGAATGAATATATAATCGATGTGAACCTACGGCAATATATAAGACTAATTGGCGACGAAGATTTTCAATATATTTGATTTAGTTTATTTTTATTTTGCCGGTATAGTTTTCTTTAGTATCTACTATGCTACTATATATATAGATGGTATAAATCCATTCTTATATATGGAGAAACGTGAAATAATTTCCAACCGAAAAGGTAAGTATAAATATATGAAAATAAACGAATACGTGCAAAAGACCACATAAGCGGTAAATAAAAATGCAGAAAAATATCTATCTATATACATATGATATCGTGGTTATTCTCCGTCATCATTTGATTTACCTTATATTGTATACATTTGTTTTATTTGTATGTATAATAAAATTAATATATATATATATATGGGTATCGATAAAATGATATAATGCAAACAAAATTATAGCAAACACCTTATATATACAATATCATCAAAAATTTATATAATGGTATATATAGGTAAATGCTGCCAAAATAAAAAAAGAAAATCAATTATATATATATATAACATACGAATTAGATCAAATCAAAAGAATATGATTTAAAACATATAAATATATAGTTTTACAAGACAAACTGGCGACTCTTGCTATAGTTCTTATACAAATATATACATTTCTATAGATTTTTTCTAAACTTTGGCAAATAACTTTGATTTATTTTCCAACAGACTCGTAATATTTTCTTTTATAACAAAAATTTATAAATCTTAATTATTATAACATATAATAGAACATAATAAAATAAATAAGAAAATCAGTATTTCGTTTTAGAAAATCAATACACAGATTGAAATTTTAATATTATAATTATTTATAGTGACATATATAAAAAAGAAAAATATAAGAATGTTTTACATATATATATATATATATATATATAGTATATAATCTATACTATGATTTAGAGATATACATTCATTCGTATGTAATACAGCAACAAATGAATTGATCATCATATAGTTTCAATCAATATATAATGTATATAAATAAAATTAATAAAAATACATATACTTATAACATTTTCATCACGTTTTTTTTTCTGCTAGATATATGTATACGAATAAATACATTTATGTAGTGCATACGCGTATCTTGGTTTTGTTCACTCTGTTCAGTGAACCACCTGCTAAAAATATTGATAAATAATTAAGAAAATACAGATTTTAATATTTTTCTTAATTTTTGATGAATAAAATAATATTAAGTGTCCCAAAAAATTTGCAGCGCTGATTATTTATATCATTATATCAGTAAAAAATATAAGAGATAATATTCTTTATATCATATATATAAAGAAATCATATATATAAAGAAACGTCGCATAAAAGAAAAACGAAAACGAAAAAATACATACACCTTTAATCTATATATACTCTTTCTTTTGTGCATTTTTTTAATCGCACTCCCATAGTGTGCACAATTTTAAATGAACCAAAAAATATTGTTGTTATACATAGTTGTTTAATTGTATATGGCAAATACATTTATATTTTCCGAAAATGCGAGGTATACGAATATACAAATAATACAAATACTATTTTAATTTTCGTTCACTATAAATTGTGAACAATATAATACAAATGCTTGTTTCTTTTTTCTTATATATGCTGTATGGTTGTTTGTATGCTTTATTTTTTATCATTCAAATCTCGCATACTCATATACTGCCTGCTGCGGTGTATATAATCATAGAAAATATATAAATATTTTTTTTTGTGTTTTTTTTTTATTTTTCTCATTTCTATATATGGCATATTGGCATATACCCAGCAAACATTTGGAAGATAAATCGGCGATACGATATCGCGGCGATATCGCGGGGAAGATAAAAAAAAAGTTATTTATATCGCCAATTTATCGTTGTTTTAACAGTTGAGCGATATTGTACGGAAGATAAAAATGCGATACGATGGCGATACGCTTTGACGATAAAAAGAAAATACAGAGCCACATTTATCTTCTATTTCTCTTCCCGCCCATAAAATGACGATAATATATTATTATTTATTGCTTGCCTATCTTCTTGATGATAAATCCGCGATAAATATATCGTCTTTTTGTCTTCCTCGCGATAAGTATGTAAATAATTAAGTATAAAATTAAATTATAACAGTTTAAATGGAACAGCGAATGAATAAAGAAGAAATATTAACAATTTTTAATTTTTATAATTTTCAGGATTGAGCTGTCACAGGATTTCACAGCATTGAACTTCCATTGATATTCCCTTAGAATATTCTAATCTATATATCGCATTAGTATCCCCAATTTATCTTCCTGGCGATATCGCATTTGTATCGCCAATTTATCTTCCTCGCGATATCGTCAATTTATCTTTCAGATGTATCGCGGAAGAATCCCATTCTCTATACGTAGGGAGTAACGTACGCGATAAAAATGCGATATCTTTGGCGATAAATTTATCGCCTAGGCGAATCGTCTGCAGTACTACCAGCGATAAGAAATGTTTGTGGGGATACGAATATACAAATAATACAAATACTATTTTAATTTTCGTTCACTATAAATTGTGAACAATAATACAAATGCTTGTTTCTTTTTTCTTATATATGCTGTATGGTTGTTTGTATGCTTTATTTTTTATCATTCAAATCTCGCATACTCATATACTGCCTGCTGCGGTGTATATAATCATAGAAAATATATAAATATTTTTTTTGTGTTTTTTTTTTATTTTTCTCATTTCTATATATGGCATGAATAAAAAATAGATATTATTTACTATATAAAATTATATGCGATATTTTTTCATTCTTTCGCAAATGCTTGTTATGCGTACTTCATTATTTTTCCAAACATTGTTCAATTAAATAATTTCAATTTCAATTTCAATACACATTTAAATAAATTCCGCAACTTTATAATTTGATAATTGTTTGATTCCATATTCTTTAATATAGTTTCCTGTTTTTTTTTCACATTTAATTGTAATATGAATTTTTATGAATGTAATTCAAATGATGGATGCATTATTGAACAGTTTTTAAAAACGCCTTTTTCAAGGCGAACTGTTGAAATAAAAAATATATTGGTTAAACTCGAAAGGCCACAACCGGATTTGCAAAATTTAACGAAACAATGCAAAACTCAAGGCAGAGAAGTCACTCGTCGATTTCCTGTGTCGATTTATCAAAAACATGAATGGATAACTGGTTGCAATAAGTTGAATAAAATTTTTTGTTGGCCATGTTTATTTTTTTTGCCAAATCGTGACACCATTTGGTTGAATCCTGGTTATTCAGATTTAAATCATTTAAGTGCAGCAGTTTTTAATCATGAAAAAACCATGAGTCATTTAACTGCTGTACTAGATATGAAAACTTTTGGTGATGTTCGGATTGATTTAATGTTGGATTCACAACTCAAACATTCCGTAACTACTCATAATAAAAATGTTACAAAAAATCGCTTGGTATTGAGAAGATTAATTGATATGACATGCTTCCTTGGTATGCAAGAATTGTCTTTTAGGGGGCATGATGAGACTGCTGATTCGGTGAATAGAGGAAATTTCATAGAAATGATGAATGTTTTAGCCAAATATGATTCAATTCTGTCGCAACATTTAAATAATGCTGGTCAGTTTCGTGGAACCTCACCAATCATTCAAAATGATTTAATTGAATCCATTGCAAAATTAATAAATCCAAAATATGTGATTTATTGCTAACTCTGTATTACAGAGTTACATATTATTCCAGGTGGTTGTCCGTCCCCCCCCCCACCCCCAAGGTGTTTAGTAGTTTTTTTTGTTCTTTACCAGTTTTTAAAGTGAACAAGTACCCTTGGAGGTCCAGATCCGCCACTGATGTAGTGTAGTGTATGATGACAAGATATCAAATCGTGTTATTATTATATATAAATATATATGTATAATATATTATATTTGCATATATAGTTGAAACGATTCAAGTTTTAATTGAACGTTATACATATTGTATATAAAAAAAATACTGTTGGATGAAATCGCAAATAAAATAAAATAAAATTTAAAAAATTGCGTAAAACTTGTTTTGTTTTATATATAACAACTATATAAGTATATTTACATTTTTCATCTTCACTGCATAATTAATTTTTATTTTTTATTTTATTCAATTGAATATATTAAAATAAGATTTTTAAAATATAATTAACCGCATCCATCCGAATATACGAACATATATATGTAAAAGAAAAATTAATTTACCAAGCATTTAATACTAACAAATTTCATTTATTATAATATAATTTCTTATAATATTTTAAATATTTTTGATTTATTAAACAAAATAAAAAAGAGAATTGTTGTTAGGTATATATTTTTACAAAAAATATCTACATCATCTTAACTAAAAAAAAATATGTGTAGGAGTGAAAAAAGTTCAAAAAAGAAAATTTATATTCTCTTAAATAGATGTGCAATTCAAAAAATTTTAAAATATAAACATTTATTCAATAATACCAATTCATTTTGAACAAACGAACCACCAAAACAAACGAGAATCGCAACTGCACAGGATTAAACATTTATCAGACCAAAAAAAAAACATGTTCAGCTAAATAGTAATTAATTACTTTATATTATGAAAGATTAATATATATATGTATATATTTAAAAAAGATAAAATCTTCAGTAATATTTGGTAATTTTATATCATATAGATAGAACAGCAAGGTTTCAGCAAAGAATTTATTAACAATAATATTGTATTCTATTAGGTCATTTCTTTGGGACAATTGAATCCGAATTGAAAATTTTGTAAATAATGTTGTTATTTTGAACTCATATATCGCGCGTACGTACATGAAATTTATCATATTTCAATCTGAAAACTTTAAAATAACACTTCTTCATATTTGCCGAACCATTAACATGTATTAGAAAACAGGATATGTTTTAATTATAGATTTCAATTCAGTGTGATTCAATTAAAACGGTACGGGAATTCTTATTGAATTTCTAATAATGCAATATACAAATGATTTTTAGACAACCCAATACGATACGTTCTGTACTCCAATAACAAACATTTTAAGGACATAATTTAAGTTTTATTAAGGACATCATATAAGTTATTTTAAAAGCAAAAATTCATGATATGTGGAAAATATCGTTATTCCCAATAATACTTTAAATTCGAATTAACATTTGATTTCACGAGAACCAACAAATATTTTGGAATAAATTTGAAAATCACATGATTAGGAAAAGTTGGTAAATGATTTAATATTTATGGTAAATTTATAATTTTATTTCATCATCATACGAAATTAATATTTAAATAACAAAAAAGATAATGATATGCGTTGACATATTCTTATATCGCACAGTTTCCAACCACTATACATGTATATAATATACTAATCTGAATGTTATAATGATAAAGAAACGAAAAAAAAGCCATAAAAATAAAATTAAAATATGATGGCATTTACGGCGACGGACCCGTACGACGACGGACCCGTACGACGACGACGACGATGATGACACAGTAAAACATATTTATATTTGCAAATTTTATAATATATATATTGTAAATGTAATGATCATGCAAAAATCTTGCGAATTATCTTATCTTTCATAAATGTATTTATTTAAAAAAAAAAAACAAAAACAAATTAAATATATTTTTTATTTTTTTTTATTTGACACTAAAAATTCTTATGATAATAAAAATGATTTTTTATTATTTTATGTATAAAAAAAAAAAGAGTTCTCTTATTTACAAATTTTGGATTTATATTTTTTTTTTTTTTTATTGTGTTATAATTTAATTGATGTTAATTATATCTTGTATAACCCGTAATTATAAGAAAATTAATGAATATATGAATTAAAATTAAAATAATTAAAATAATTTGTATATATACAACTTTTATAAATTTTTTCCATTTATATCTTTATATGGAAAACATAATTATAAAAATTAGAATGATTATTTTATGTTTGTGATGTGATCAATTTATTTCTAAACCGATGTATCCTCCGATGCAGTTACGGGGTTTAAACAGAGCGTTGTGTATGGTAATAGTTTATGTATGATTGACATAACAATATCTTTTCTACGGCAGTATATTCGTATCTCCTTAATAATGTTTGATGACTCTATTAATTGGTCGATTGATAATAATCGTGGTGCTTCTCCTAATTGAGGTACAACGTCATCTTTATACGAACTATATACTATGTTTGTAAGTATATTTGATGTTATTTGTTCAACTGGTACTGATGGATTTGCTACTATCAAAATTTGATCGTACGATTTAGATAATTGTTTTGTATAGTTTAATATATTTTTTAAATGTTGTTTATAATCATCAAAATCGGTAGTTGTGGAATCTGCTTCTTTGATTACACATTCACAACTACTAATTATATTTGACATTATATATATATATGGTATACTTTTGAATTTAATTTTCACTAATATTTTACTATAATATTCTTTGATTTTAAAACTGCTGGTGAAAATATACCAGCTTTATAGCCTAATAGCTTTAATAAAATAAATGTTGGTAATGTATTTTTATTATTTGTATTCGAATCCTTATATATGGGACATGGCTTTATATTCAAGAAAAAAAAACGAATTTACTACCTAACTTGGGGTTTTTTTCAGATTTTATTTTAATTTTTACCTAAAATACTAAATGTTTGTGTGACATTTTTTAATATTTTTGAAAATTTCCCTTTAAAATATACCGATATTGGCCTAAGGTAAAAAAAATGGAAAATTATATCCCATATAGGAATTGATTTCGACTGATAAAAAACGTATATCTTTGCGATACTAGTAATACTACTGGACCGCATATTATATCTTAAAATTAATCAATTTATTTAAAAAAGAAAAAATAGTGTTGGGTGTATTATCATACAAAATATATTAATTAAATTTGTTTTGGTTAAACGAAAGATATAACACAAACGTTATTTTATGATTCTTATAATCTTATAATGTTATAACAAAATTTTATGACAAAATGATTATTCTGTGGACCGTCATATTTATCTGAAAAGTTGAACGTATGCAAAAAATGAATTCATATTATCGCCATATCGTAAAAATACCAAAAAACAAAAATGAATTTTGATTAATTATGTCAACTTTTTTTTATCGGATTTCTTTTTTTTTTTTGTTTAGTATTTTTTGTATGTTTGCAAATAATATTTTAACTTTGATTCTTCTTTTTGTCTCATATTATATTAGTATTTTTCACTTCACGTTTTACGCGTTGTCTGAATGTAATCAATAACACGGAGGTGAAACTTGTTTTATTAAGATTATCTGCGTATATATATAGAGAGATATTAAAAAAGACAAATGTTCTTAATAAAAAGGAATAATAAAAAAAAAAATTATCTATACATGAAAAATGGTTGATGCTGAGTAGTATAAATGATTTGTATATAAGTAATTAATTCAATTCTTATGAAACACACAAAAATATATATTTATATGGAAAAGATGTTAATAATTTCAAATTATTAATTTTTTTTTTTCTATTTTCAACCAAATCCGATAAGCCAATGGATTCTGTTTATAATATTAAATCAGGGAATTTAACTTTTACTGATACTGTATAAGAAATGAATCGATATATAGGACCTTAATCATTTATTGCTCCACAATCAAAACATATAGACATATAATAAGCATATGTTATACTAAAAAAATGAAACATAGACTTTAGATAATTTCCTGTATGTTATAGATCCCAAAAATTTCTTGATATATACAATTGAATGCAGTTAAATATACACCAAAACAGAAACAAAAATCATCTCTAAATCCTCATATAATTTGAACACCATTTAATGTGGTGAGTTTTGATAAAGTTAAATGATTTATTCCGTATCTTAAAATTCGAATAATCATATTATATTAAAAAATATTTAGTATATATTTATATGAACATTCAAAATCAACCCGTATAAGATGCTTATAAAATTGAATTAAGGTATTTTCAATAATTAAATTAATTAGGAGTATAATCCGAAATAAATTTTAATTAGAAATAAATTGTAAAAATCCAAAATTCTAGGTAAAACTAAAAAAACCCAAAAAAAAACTTGTTTATTCGTATTCGGTTTATTGTTTATTATTAAGTTAGGTAGGCTTTAAACGTATATATAAACTCGATGATTTCGATAATATTTAGTTAATTTAACAAAATCATTTGCTATAACAGAATACATATATATACATAAATATCAAATATAGTGTTTAAAGTAATAAATTTTACAATTTAAAAATATTTAAAAAATAAAATAATAAATAACCAAAGCTATGGAAAGTATTAATAATAACCGTAATGAAAGTGTACCACAACAATCAACAACGCCCATTAATTTTGAAGACTATATGAAGGACTTAAAATGTATTTTAAAAAAAGTGAAGGATTTAACTGTACATTATGAAAACCTTTTGGTATCATGCATCTTTTCAAATAGAGAACCTGCACCACCAACTGACAGGCCAGCAAGGTGCTTTGATTATTTTCATTGTGAACTTTTTCGGCAACTACCAAAAAAACCATCAACATTATCAACGGAGCAATTAGAAAAAGTATCAAAGATGGTGAACCAAATTAAGAAATATTGCAGTAAAATAGATTTGGCTATGTTTTTAAAGTTTAAAGATTTTTCAGATGACCAAGATAATATTGAACAAGAAGAACCTATTTTTGAAGATTATTAAAGTTTATTTATTCATAATAATAGTTTTAAATAGGCGGACGACGGCGCCGCCTGATTAGAAATAAGAAATAATAAGAAAAATATTGTAGTTTTATGAAATGAAAAATGATTTCAAAAATAAAATATTATATGTAAAGTATATTAAATAACAATTTTTATTATTATGATTATTATTATTATTTATAGAGTAATAATTTCTTTTCGGAGGATCTTGTATATATAATAAAATCTTACTTTTATCGACCATTTTAGTCACATTCTGCTAATAAGGTACTATATATAACCATAGTTATCGTTTAAGGGATAACAATCAGGAAGATATATATAATGTGATTCTAAGTATTCCAATTCCAAATACGACAAATTATATAAATAATAATAGAATATTTTCCGTTTAAATATATTTTTTAATCTAAAATATAACTATAAATTGCAAAAGCTTTTCTCGTAATATACACATTTTTCTACAAAACAAAAAAGTGAATAATTTTTGTTGAAAACTGGAAAAAAATCCAATGATGGAACAATGAAATGGTATATAAAATATTGTATAGGAATAGAATTTAAAAAAAAAAATAGTTCTATAGCAAAAGTGGTATAGTATTTGTATTTGTATAGCACAAAAATATGCATATTCTTGTTTTCTATATTTTATATATGTTACATGTGTATATGAAATAAAACTTTTTTACGTTACATAAATATACATAACATCATTGTGATTGCAGTTAGGTAAAAACAGAATATGATATATATATAAAAAGATATATATAATATATATATATATAAATATAAGTATGTATTTTTATATATATATTCATTGCAATGCACTCATATTCGTATTTGTATTTTATATATATAAATATTGAAATGGTAGAAAATTTCTTAAAGGTTATTGCACTTTTAATAACACCACACGTCCAAGGGCAATGCAATGCATTTATATAGAAAAATCAATAGTCAAAAGACTCTCCATATATATATATATATCCATATAAGAAGTTAAAAATAAAAAAAAACTCATGTACATTTACCTGTACATAAATTATTTATATACAACATACGTTAATATACATACAATCATGAATGTATTTATTCACCAATATTTTTATATAGGTTTGTTATTTTTATTTTTATTTTTTTTTGTCTATAGATGTAATTTTTATGTATGCACTCGCATTTATTATTTGTCACAGTTTACAACCTGATCAGTGCGGTATAATGAAAAAATGTGGTGACTAAAGTAATAGAAGGCGGTGTAATGCAATGGGTTTTTAAACATAAAAAAAAAAATTACTAAGGTGGCCGAGGTAAAAATGGTAATAAAATTGGGGTTTAACTTGGGATATTTTCATTTTGTGATACATGCACCCAACTTTTATATAAGCCTTATATGCGGTGAAGTAAAACGCTTTGGATCTAAAATGCATATATTGATTTTTTTTTCCTAAAATACTCTTCTGCTATATATATAAATTTTATCGTTATATATATGATTTTTTATATGAATATATACGGAACAGGAGATTCGATGTATTGTTTTTATTATTATAATTATTGCACAACTTATAAAATGCAATTCAATGATGATGATGATGATGGGTTTGGAAAGGACGTACTTACATATGGAATATATATATATATATATATATATATTGTATATAAACAAAACAAAACAAAATTCGATGAGATTTTTAATGTGCATTGCGATTTTATTAAATTTATATATGGAAGTGTGTAAGACTAAAACAAGATTAACAACAAAAAAAAAAAAAAAAAAAGGAAGAATTTATTCATGTTTTTTTTATTATATAGTATTTTTGCGTTAAATTATTTTATTTATTAATCGGTATTTTAACACTTTAAATACAATATATATAGTTTTATTTATTATAGTATATAAGAATATATTGTTATAAATGTGTCTTTCCTTTTATTTTTTATTTTATATCGCGGCATTGTTGGTTTTTTTCCTTCCCGGAGTCCCGATTACCGATTATGCACTTTTAACCATACAAAAAAAAATGGGTATGGATTGTAGAGGAGCATAAAAGTACGCAAAATATACAATATATATATATTTAGATGATGATATCCGTCGTTTATTGTTGGTATATGTGTTGTTAACTATTTATTTTGTTTTATTTGTTTATTTACAATTTTTTTAATTTATTCATTTAATTCAATATACATTATATATGCACTTGGATGCATACAAATTGCATTTTCTTCATTGATAACCTTCATTATATATATATATATATATATATAATTTTTCATGGGCATAGAATATATGATCAATAAGAGTTAACATATCCATATATATATATAGATATATATATATATTTATTTATATTCATGCATTGTATTATTTATTTATTTATTTTTTTTTTTTAGATATTTAGATATACTATACATAAATAGAAGTTAAATAGATAAATATATAAAAGTGTTGTATATTTTATATTTATTACTCTCTACACTATATTTTTAATATATACCTTTACCTTTACTTGAAATCATATACATACATTGATACAAAATATAAAACATATATTGGAAAAATAGTAGAAAAAAAAAATAATATAAAAAGACACATACAGAAAGTAAAACAGCAGCACATATACGATATGAAAAAAAAAACAGTGAAATAAATAAAGAGGTAAATGGAATTTAATTTTATTATATTTACATACTAGTGTCTAGTTTATTTTTATTTTTTTTTTTTTCATTTTTACCTGTAACCTTGAACTTCAATGAACAAGGTAACAAAATGTAAAAATTAAATATATTAAAAAATGTATATACGAAAAGAAAACCCATTATTTCTTTTTTGTGGTTGATTATTTGAATATACATAATAATAATAATAATATTTTTTTTTATTATATTTGTAAAACATTTAATATTATAAAAAAAATAATAAATAAATAAATAAAAGTTTAAAATTTAAAGAAAAGAGTGAGGACTGAGGAGGTATACCTATATGTTTATATCTAAAAGCAGACATTATATTTTTGTAATTATAAAATTATAATGATTATTATATTTTTAACAAGATATAGTCATATTATATTGATTTAAATATAAATAACAATAATATTCATTTTATTATACATTTACCAAAAAAAAAAAAAAAAAAATATAGTGTAGTCATGGGCTCATATATCGTCGTCGTCGTCGTCGATATGCGGTGTTTGTTGCATATATATACAACACAATTTTAATACAAAAAAGTTATATTTCTAAGAAAAAAAATCCATTGGAAATCCATTCAATTATGGTTTGTTGAATTTATTGTTAGCGCATTTTTAGTTATTACTAGTATAATAAGTACAGAATTTTTATTTTTCTCGCAATATTTATTTTAACAAAACATAAAAAAAAAAAAAAAATTCAAAATAAAAAATAAATAAAACAAATAAATAAAATAAATATCGAAAATTCTTTTTGTGTTGTTTGTGAATATGTAATAACAAATAAAAAACAAAATAAAGTTTTTTATTTTATTTTATTTTCGTTTGCCAATTTAAAATATAAAAATTGTAAAGTATTTAAAATTTTTTGTTTTTTTTTAGCAATAACCATGAAATTACTAGGCGTTCATATATACTGTCTGTAATATGGTAATTTTAAACAATTATGTAAAATATTATTGTGTATAAAATTTGGGAAAATTTTTATGATATTTTTTTGGGAAGAGTGCAAGTAAAAAAAAATTAAAATAAAATTGGGTATATGACGTGAGAAAATAATTATCATCATCGCAACACACAAATATTGTATTTGTATTGTATTTGTTTTTATTATTAAGAGTTTTTATAGTTATTTAAATATGATTTTTCATTAAAAGTATATATTTTATGTTTTTGACTTGTTATATAAAAAACCAGGTATTAAGGAACATTATAGTAAAAAACTAATTTTAGGCAAAAGTAATTAATTATATAAAAATCAATTATTTTAACTTTATAATAAACTTACCGTGATTCATCGGGGGCTGTTTTTCCCATAACAACGGTGGGTGGTGGTCGTATGGCACTTTTATTTCTGCTACGTTTATCGTCCTTAGGTAATCGAAGATAATCTTGTTCACCCAAAAGAAATAAATCCTTTGATATGATCATTGCAGGGATCTCGGATCGTTAAACGAACCTCACTGCGCTTTGTTACCGCCTCGCCAACAAATTACGTACACAAATATACGTGTACGACGAATTTTATGATATAAATGCACACGTACTTTATTTATTATATATATATATATATATATATATATACGTTAACACAAAATTAATTCCGATTTGTTAGAAAATAAAAAAAAAAAAAAACAAAATATATAAATAAACAACACACACCGGCAAATTAATTTTATAATAAATATTGAAAAAAATACGCAATTTCAACTTATAAATAAATAAATAAAAAAAATATTAAATGTTTTTTTTCTTCTTTTTTTTTTACATATACGCACGTATTGAATGATTTTTAATTAAATTTTCTCACAAACATAAAAATTGTATATTTTTATCTTTAAGTCCTTTTAATTCTTACGAAAAAAAAAAGAAAATAAATAAATAAATTATACAAATGAAAAATCACTGATTAAATAAAAATGCGGACGACCAACAACGATATGAACAACAAAAAAAAAACCATTCACATTTATTTTATATAATTTGAAACTTTTTCAACAACGAATAAATTTTAATTTTATTCTTCTTATATTTATACTTTTTATATAGATACTTTATATACAAAAATAACTTTTGAAATAAAATTGTAATACAAATAAAAAATTCATTTATTTTCGCGCGGTGTAAAATTAATAAAATAAAATAAAATTTTAAATACTACATTCAAGTGCTCTTCTGTACTGCATATAAATATCCCGAATTACAATTGGACGATAACGTCGTCGTGTATCAATCACCACAATATAACTAAACAATTAACCGAAGTTGCAGGGACATAAAAAACACCGCGAATATTATACATTAATTAATTAATTAAACTTTAATTTTGATTTAATTTCTATTATAGTTTTAGTATTATCAACAACAAATGTACTGGCAAAAAATAATAATGTTCTTTATTGTTTTATTTGTGATGTTTTCAAATAGCATTATTCGGTTTAATTGGAAAATTTCAAATATATTAATTGAACGCATAATGTTCGTATTGATATATTATACATATATGGTGGTGTTTTCACATATATATTTATATATTTAAATTGTTTCTATTCTGAATAGTATCCTATTCAAAAATTGTTTAGCACAAAACATTTATATTTATTAATCTGAAATAAAAAGAATAAATAAAAATAGAATGATTAATTTATATTATATAAATTTTTTGTTTTTTTTTTTTAATAATAATTATTGATTTAATTGGAAAATTGATATTACATATTTGTTGTTCATTCGTGTCTTATTTATATAGTAGAGTTATTCCAATTCCTTAATGCATTTTGAAGGAACAACAAATGGATAATAATTATATGTTGGCATATCATCGTCATACATTTTTTGGAAGAAGATGCAGGGAGAAGGTATAAGGTCAATAATGAATATATAAACCCCTGGAGATAACCCAAAAATAGATCTCTAGTGAACCGCATAAAATATGAAATGTATTAAAATAAAACAAGACGATAAAATAATCTAAATATTTCTTTTCCTTTTCCGATGCGTATGAAATGTAATACATATTTAATCTACCGGTAATATCCAGCTTTGGTTTAAAATTAGAGCCAGTTCCTGATGTGTTTCTTAAAACAATAACAAAAAATGATCATTCATTTACATACGTATATATGCATATAACTTCAAAATGATTAATATAACTTAAATATTTTCCAAAAAAAGCATACATTTTAAATCTCTTATGCACTAAAAATCATTAATTTCTCTACTATAATTGTATATTAAATCTTTAATCAAGTATAAAACATTTAATCGATTTTATTTAATTTATTTAATCTTTTTCAAACACACACACATGTATATACGTATAACGTACGTGTGTAACATTTGATCCAGGAACTAAAAAAGTAGATCGCAATGTTTTACTGTTACGCAGAAAGTACTACTTTTTTAGTTATAGTTCTCTAAGTCTAAATAACTATTTATATATAAATATAATAAAGAAATACAATAAATAAAATCACCTTTCTCATAAGAACATTTTTTGTGTTTTGGTATTTAAAATTATATGATATATATTTACTATTTAAAAAAAAATATATATATAATTCTGTATACTTCTCAGCTGATTTTGTGTATATATAGCCCGTAATATATAAAGGTATATATATATATAATTTGATGAATTGACCTAATAAAACAACGCATTTGAAGAAAAACTATTAAAAATAAAAAATATATAAGAATAACAGACACAAAAAAAACCATGCAACTTTTTTCTTTATATATATATTGGGCGATGGTATGATTTTAAATGTAAACGACGGCCAATGGCCCATAAAAAAGATAATGAAAAAAGAATAAATTATATTCACATTTTAAATAATGGCAAAGAAAAAAAAAACCAACACACACACACACATAGGCCAGTAAAAAGTGCGTTCCTCATTCTTTTTTTTTATTTAGTATATATAAGATATATAATAATTTAATTTACAATATAGAAAAAAAACAAATTTATTTCATTCGACCTGTATTATTGTTGTTGTTGTTGCGTTGTGATTATTATTATTATTATTTAGCTTACAAGTTATTCTTTTTAAATGAAGATAGAAAAAAAACTTAATTTTTTTTTTGCATAGTAAATACACTCCTCACGCATCGAAAGACACACTTTTTTTTCCATCAAAATTCTTGTTCTATGTACCTACATATATATATATATATATTTATTTGAAAAAAATAAAATAAAAAAGTTAATGAACAGCGAAGAACACCGACGAATATAAACTGTAGTTTTTTTGTTTTTTTTTCATATAGATAGATATACGTGAATATGTATATTTAAATATTTCTAGTTATAGCTATAGATACTATTTTAATATTCGCACTTTATAGTTTTTTTTTCTTTTATTTTTACATCATCGCATAGTATATACATATGAAATAAATTCGCGCGGTATTTTCGGCGATTTGTGTGTTTATTTTTTTTTGCTTTCTTTATATACTTTAATAAAATTCGATATATACAGCAACTACATCATCAATTTTTTTTTTTTAATTTTTTCTCATTCAATTCAATTTAATTCGTTGTTATATTTCTTGTTCTTGTATATGTGTGTATTTTTTGTATATATTTCATTTTGGTTTAAAATAATAAAACCGATTTCTTTAATTTGTATTTTAATGTACTTATTATTATTATATTTAAGTTAAGTTAAGTCAAGTCAAGTCTATGTATGTTGTTTGTAACGGTTAATTTATAAAAAAAAAAAAACATTCTTTTTTTTTATTATTATTATTATTATAATATTAGTATGTATATATTATTATTTGGTTATATAGTGCGAGGTGGATTGTCATATGTACGTATTTGTGTCGCGGCAATATCGTTATGTAAAAATTATACAAACCAATATTATTTAAAATGATCAAGAAACAAAGGTTTAAATACGGTTAGTTTATGTACCATATATAGAGAAGATTTTATCTTAAGAAATTGATTGAATATAGAACGAATAATATCATTATTGCATTTAAAAGTAATCGGAAAAGTATGTAACAGTTTTCGTAATAGACATAATGGCAATTATTCGTATATATCCGAATCAGGCATAACGCGGGAGGATATTAGATTCTTGTCAGGATATTTACAAAATAATATGTGATCTATGAAGAAACATTCATAATTTAGGAAAAAACATCTATGACATGGTAAATTTTCCAGAAAAACGAATTTTTTCCTTATGTCATATGAAAATTCCCATTTTTCATATGGAAAAAACCTCTACAGATGACTTCAGAAGTTATACCTTATTTTCAATAAAGTGTATATGGGCAAAATTGTGATCCATAAACGTTTTTCCAATGGTACTTGTGACGGTGATGAATAATTCAGGAAACAAAAAATACAACAATATATAATTGACCATATATACATATACTAATTGAATTCATTTTTTATGTCAATATAAACATATGTTTATATTTATTTATTTTTTTTTGCATAATATCAATTCTATATATATCAATATATGTAAATGATGATGCGATCACCATCAAAATGTATATATGCGATCACCATCAAAATATTATTGATATACACAATAAGCGATCATAACACAAACATTATAAAACATTGATGACGATATTTATATATTGTTCTGTTACGACATTTATATACGCTAATATATACATATATGATCTGCTATATATGATGCGATCTTAAGCAGCTTTATTGGCGAAAGCAGTATTATAGAACAGGTATATGTATATATACTAGAGTACAATAGTAATTTTAATATTTAATACAAAAAAAAAGAAAGAAATAAGAAATCGGAGCGGCCCGGCACGTTATACTTTTGAAATTAAGAAAAAAAAACCGATATTCGACGAATTGTATATAAAATTGTGCGTAAACTATACGAAAAAAAAAATTGTACAATATAAATAAATAATATATATTAGCAAAAGTTATTCAAGAATGAATAACAAGTATTACAATATTTTTATACAAAAAAAATAAGCATATAAAACTACCTACTTATTAATAATAAACGCACACACAGGTTAATTAATGTATATACAGCAGCATATAAAATTTCTGCGTGCAGATTTTCGCAGGTGTATTGTGTTATTTAAATATATATTAAAGTATATACACACAAAAAAAACAACAAATCTGTGTAATATTTACTTTTTTTTGCACATACAGGTGCAAATTTTATTTTATTTTTTTTTTATGTAACATAAATTTGTTTTTATATTGTTATAACTATTATTATTATTATATATTATATTATTAGAAAATTGTTTGATAACAACAAATAAAATATACGAATACGATAAATTTATATTGCGGTGAAACGATCGATAAATATATTGCTATAGTGTTTGTTTAAAAAAAAAATTATATGAACTCGTACATAGAAAATTGTAAATTCTCATATATATTTATACTTATATACACAGAAATTAACAATAATATATTTATTAAATTATGTAATTATTTAAAAGAAATTGTTTATTTATTATTAGATTGAATGTTTTTGGTATTTTCTGTAGGATGCGATAAAATTCTGATGATGAAATAAACCTCTAATGATTGATAAAGTTAAAGTTCGAAATTAATATCCGGTTTGACATTAGATTTATTCTATTTATTTCCAACTGCATATGAATAAAATACTGCGGACGCGTAATGATAAACCAAATAATACAGTGAAAAGATCTATAAATTGTATAAAAAATGTCGTTGAAGACAAAATCATTCAGATCGGATGTAATTGTTCAAATCGAATCAACAATTTATTCGTTAGTAGGTTATAGTATTAAATCAATTGGTGAAAATCTGATAAATCTCCGTGGGATTATATTCAATAATAGTTTTCAAATTTGAAAAAAACAATCAAAAAATAGTAATCTAAATTTCAATTTGCAAAATTATTAATATATTTTTTATAATCCATTAATTGTGTTTACAAATAAAACTATATTTTTCTCTATGAAAAACAGAAACGTTTTCAGTTTATAAAAAAATTAAAAATTAGATCAACGCACGTAAAATATATATAGTTGATGAAAAATTGGGTTACCCAAAAAAAAATATTTTAGATCGTATGCGATTATATATAAATATTTATGCGTATTATATATATATTCATATGTATATTATGTGTATACATTTTCCATGTCAACATTTGAATTATAAATTTTCACTTTCGTGATCTCTATATACCTCTTCTGTTCACTATATATATCATATATATACCGAAAGATTTTATTTTCACACAAATTTATTTTAATCAAAGAATTTCGCATTTTCATATATATATTATATTATATTATAATTATATATACAAATTGCTGTATAGAAATCCTCATCATCGCATACATATACTAAAGTTAAAAATTGTTGGCGACGAACACAACACAAAAACCATTTAAATGTACAGCAGCAGCAATAAATATAATACACATACGATTTATTTTCATATATACATAATAAATATAACAACGCATCATTAGATATTTAAAAAGAAAATTATTAATTTATCAAAATAAAACATAATATATAGTTATATAAATAGAATAGAACATCGCATGATATATATGTGTAAATTCTTTTGAACGGCAAATTCATAATATAAATTTTACGACGTCCAAACTTAATCATCATCCAATATATAACGTTATATATTGATATAAGAACCGTGTATGATAGATCGTAGCCGGTATATATAGCAATATTATAACACAAAACACATATATAGAGCATACAAAAACATTATTTAGATACAAAAATTGTAGTTAAAAATTGAAAAACACCAAATTTTTCAAAAATTGTATTTATGTATGACGAGCCCATTATTCTACATATGTAGGATTGTAATAATTCCAAAATCATCATAATGTATATTTAGATTTATTTAAATATTATAATATATTTGTATATTGTATAGTAACAATATGGAGAAAATTCTTTTTGAACGGTATATAGACAATAAATACCATCCATTTTCTTATATAAACAGATAAATATAACTCTATATAAATCATATATATGATAATTTTGAATACCCACCCGCATACAAATCGCAATGAATATATTTAAGATTAAATATAAATGCTATATATACAAAAAAAAAAAGAAAAAGATGATGATCTTCTTATTAAAAAAGAGAGATCAGTTCGATGCCTTTTTTGAATGATTTATCAAAAATAAATATATTCGCAGTTAGAACACATATTATGGAGATGAATATTTAAATAACTAACGAATAGAATTACAAGCAGTTCAAGATTAAATTGATGATAATTTTATATCTATTTATTGTATTCTACTTTAAACTGAATTTTAATATCATGCAATACAATATTAATAAAGGAATATTTCTTTCAGAATATATGAAGAGCAATTCGTATTTTATTTTATACTTTCGATTAAGGACAGTTATCTCTGTGAAACATAGGTATAATATAGAACCTATGTCTAAAAGGAATTTGACAAATTTCTGACGTCGTGAGTTTGAATCCTATACATTGGTTGGAATTGTTTCACACACAGAAGACAAACTATAATTTCATATGACCTAAAATTAAGGACGATTTTAAAATCGATCACCAATCCGCTAATTGCAATTAACAATTGTTTTTAAATGATACTGCTAATGCCTGAATGTTGGAATGTTAAAAGATTGTTGTATAATCAAAAATTGATTCATATTTTTGTGTGTATTTCGTTTATCAAAAAAAAAAAAAAAGGTATATTCTTGATTTTATAAATTGTCATTTTATTTAAAATTGTATTTCTGTGTATATATACATTTAATATTAAACGCGATTATTTGAACACACGTCATGTTTGTATATTATATATATATATATAGATTTGTACAAAAAAAAACTTATTATTGTATCGTTTTTACATCTGCGTGTATATATATGTATAATGCTGCTAAATATTTATATTATATATATTTTGTGTTCAACATCATATATATATATATAAATTTTTGCGAGAAAATGCGTCACCGCAACGCATTTGCCATTTTCAAGTTCAAGTGCCTCGAATTATTATTGTACATCAGAAAAATATATTTTTGTATATAAATACATACACCATACGCAACGACGAAGACGACGACGACGACGACGACGTGAACTGTTCAAAAAACATTTATTATTTGTTATTACAATCACTATATAGATAGATATATATGATGTGATTCCAATGTAAATAAATATATATATAATATACATGCTGTTTATAATAAATCTGTTTTTTTGGAGGAGCGTATACGAATATATATATTGAAATTATTTTCTTCACAACAAAAAGATAAAATTCACATTTTTATATATAGATATATATGATTATTCATACAGAAAGAAACACAACACAAATTTACATATATATATATATACAATTATATGATAGATATTATTATATACTATATACATTACACAAATCGACGAAAAATCAACGCCGCTGATGAGCTGCTATATATCATTAGTTATATATATATACCAGGTGTAACGGTATGAAGTGAATAAAAATTTATCGATTATGGACATGTTATATCAGAGGCAACATGTACAAGATGGTTTCAAAGGTTTCAGAGATAATGAGATTTTGATGTGAAAAATGAAGAACGTTCAAAAAGTTTGAAAACAATTACCGAATTACAAGAAATATTGAATGAATTTGACACTTTGAATCAAAAACAAATGGCAGAAATGTGAAATGTTGCACAACGAATAATTTCTGACCACTTAAAAGCTATGAGAAACATCCAAACGTGTGGAAAATGGGTGCCACATGAATTGAACGATGGCACAAATGAAAAATCTAGAAAAACACTTGTGAAATTTGATTCCAAGACACGAAAGAACATCAGTTTTGCATTAAATTGTTACTGACGATGAAAAATGGGTTTATTTTAAGAATCCTAAACGGAAAAAATTATGGGTTAATCCAGGACAACCATCAAAATCGTCTTCAAAAGTCCAAACGAGCTCCTAAAGCCTGGTGAAACCGTTTATACTGATCGCTATCGACAGCAAATGATCAATCTGAATCATGTATTGAGCAACAAACGACCAGAAGAATGGAATAATACAAATTTTGATATTCTTTGCACTTTAATTCCCACGAAGATGTCGTAAATTGGGTGTTGGGTGATTGGTTTGCTTCAAAAGACGAACAATTCTATTAGCGTGTTATCTACAAATTGCCAGCAAAAATTGGTCAAAATGTATAGAAAGCAATGGTCAATACTTTGAATAAAATGTTTTCTTTACTTTCACATTTAAAATTAGCACTTCATTTCATTTACGTTACACCTGGTATATTCGATATATACATAAGAAAATTGTGTTGCTATGAGGAAAAATTTGCCTTTTAGCATCGACCTTTAAATTAAGCAAATATATTACATATGTATTTATAAAAAAAAATTTCGCTGAACATATTTTAATTTTTCTAAAATGAATAATATAAACGCGATGCAAAATAATATTGAATATACGTACAATTGAAATTTATATTATTTTACGTTATATTGTATAATACAAGTCACTTAATTCCAAGGTAACAAAAAAAAAACTCAAATCCTTATGATGAATAGAATAATAAATAGAATAATAAACATATATTATATTTGTGACATTATTATTGTTATATAATTAAATTCGTTGTATTTTAACTTCCGTTTTTATATTTATTATAGATAATATTTTTATTATTATTATTAATTATAGATTTTTAGATCATATATTTTTGTATCATAACTTGACTTGAAATATCGTACCGAACGAAAAATGCAGGTAAATTTAAATACTTTAAATTAATTAATAATGATTAAATATATTAGGGAAACGTAATTTGAAAATGTTTGCTTTATCAATTGAATTTATTTAATTTTAACATAAAAAAATCATTCATTATATAATTTTCTTTTATTTAAATCGGAATTTTCCGTGAAGTATTTGGAATTTTCCGTGAAAAACGGCTAAGATTTTCCGTTTTTGACATTGACAAACCTATATATATATATATATATTGTATTGCCAAAACCGGCGTTCTAATAGAATATTTTTAAAAACTATACAAATTTAATGATTCATAGTACAACTAAAAACTCTTTTATTATCATTTGCTTATGAAACCACATTAAATTTTTGTTGTCTTTGTGGCTCATTGACAAATTTGATAAATATGCTGAGGTCGTGTCGGTTCGAATCCTACATTGGTTGAATTCGTTACGCACACACAGATTAAGACAAACATTAATTGCATTTGCCCTTAACTACATCAAAGAAATGCAAGCAAACAAACAAACATAATTATATAAATCTATTATTATATATGACATTATAAATTCTTAACGAACGAACGACAGTATGACAGTCATAGTATATTATATTAAACATTTATTATGACTGTAAAATTTCAAGTGGTATAAAATATATATAAATATGTCTTTGACTACATATATTTTTTTATAATTAAATCAAATTATAATCTTATTACACTTGGGCAAAAAATTCCATAAATATGTTAATATAATATAAATTCCAAATCTATCTTTAAATATTTTTGCATTGTTTTTAATATGCGACAATTTCATTCCATTTTCGTTATACCTTTTTATATATGTATAATATATAATGAAAATATTAATTAATATAAATTAAAAATAAATTAATAAAAAAAAACATTATATTAACCTTGCGGTATTTGTAATTTATATTATTAAATAATTATGTGACTTTTAAAGTTAGTTTAGTAATAAATTTGACACCTTTTTTAAAATTTATATTATTCAAATTATAGTAAAATTATATACAGCAAAATGCATTTTGTAATTCGACTTTTTTCGACTTTATTTTGTTTTGTTTTGTAAATAAATATATTTTATATATAGCTGATTATTAAATAAATGAATTCTAACAAAAAAAAAAACACCGCGCGATGTAAGAACAAAGTCAATTATTATTTTATAGTAATATTTAAAAATAGAAAAGTCTATAATACACTCTATATATATATATAGTCATATAATATTATTGTTTTATATTTCTATACACCGTATATAATTCTTTAAGGTTTTTTTTTTTTTTTATAAATTTTATTTTGTTTTGTTTTATTTTATATTAGTGATATTAGAGTGTATGTATATTATATATTAGTTGTTTATATATTTATATACAATTTACATCATATAATTCTATAATTGTATACAATTTGTTACTTATTATATTCAATATACCATAAATATAAAAAATAAGTATATATATAAAACATATTATTATTATTATTATTATTAATAATAATAACTATATTATAACAATAATAAACTACAATAATCAAAAAACTATTAGAGCATAAAATAGCTATATAGTATTATTATAGTATTAATTTTAATGACATATATATATACAGTATACATTTATGTTTGAAGTTAAACGTATAATGATTTTAAATCCATATACATATACAGGAGGTTTAGCATATAGCGTTTCCAGTTTAAAACTCTTATATTTGATTAAAATAATGATGGTTTTAAAGATAACATTTGTCAATTGCGGCTCGTCAACGTTTTTTTTTAATCAAGTTTTTATTTAACATTTTATCACATGGAAGTGTTATCATTACCCCCTGCGACAACAGACTACAAATTTCATATAATAATTGCTTTTGCAATTAAAAATAATTCAAAGACATGCATTTCCCATCCGTCATTTCCAATATAGTTACTTTTTGGTAACTATATTTCTATATTCTATACCCTGTATCCGGTAGATTATATTCATTGATTTATATGTATATATTCTAATACATTAATTTTATTTATGTATTTTTACAATTACTTTTTACATAGTTTTTGTATTACAATAAACCGTGCGTAATGTCGTCACCCAGTAACTTATATATTCAGATTTGAAATCTTTAAATCTTTTAGAGCTTATAAGTAGATATTATAAATAGTGTCTTGGACTCAATCATCATATATCGGTCCGTTTGGTTCATTTATCCCAAAACACTTCTTCTATTTCATAAGATGAAATAATACTTTGTAGCATTGTATTAAATTATTCTGAGGAAATTTTGTTCAGATTTCTGATGCAGTTCTGTATAATTTTCTGATGAAATTCTGTAAAATTTTCTAGGGAAATTCTGTATTATTTTCTAGACAAATTCTATATCATTTTCTAAGGAAATTCTACATAATTTTCTGGGGAAATTCTACATAATTTTCTGAGACAATTCTCCATTATTATCTAAAGAAAGTTTTCTGTGAAAGTAATGTACAATTTTCTGAAGCAATTCTATTTAATTATAAGAAACCGCATGCAGATCAACGTATCAAGATGAACGAAATTTCGTATTATATTTTTTAAGATTCTAAATATATATAGTTGTAATAAAGTATCTATAAATTACACAATCAAATTCATCTATTTTTTCAATTTACTATACCTACATTCATATACATATAGTTATAAAACTATATATTATATAATTATATGAGTGCAGGAAAGAGGAAATCAAATGCATTTTGCGACATGACAATGGAACTGGCAAAGCAAAATTATCCACTATATAAATTAAATCAATAATATTTAATATCGGAAAATATAAATAATTACTGTAAATTATACAGAAAAAATGAAATCATAGATTTTCATTGGGAAAATTCAATCGATGTAAAGACATATAAAGAGGTGTTGTTTTTTTTTTGTTTGTTTTAGTTCTATCAAACCTTGTTTATATATAAATATATTTTTATATCCAATTAGATAAAATCCAATTCCATTTTCATTTCCATTTAGTAAATATTTTGTTTAATAAATATATCATAGTTATATTTTACAATAACCAAAAATTGTTTTTCAATTATTAAATCAATTTTCTTTGTATGAAAACACGTGAAAAATAAAATAAATATGATATAATAAATAAAAAAAACACACAAAGCTCTGCGCAATATATAAGGAAAATGTTAAATGATAAATTATTTTCTATATAGTATACAGAAAAATACTTGCGGATTGCCGGAAAAATGATATAATTTAATATACAACCGGAAAATGTTATATACCTTTGTTTATAAAAAAGAAAAGAAAAGATAATCAATTCCGTGTATATATTAAACAATTTTATCACTGCTTTAAAATAAATAAATCACTAAATTATTTTAATTAATGAATAACTTTCAATACAACCATCAATTCAATAATTAATAAAATTTAAACAAACACAAAAAAAAAACACCGAATACAAAAAATAATAAAAAAAAATCGATTCTTTTTATATCACCTTTTTTTCACACTTTTATTGTGAATGCAAAAATTGCATATAATATGAAAAAAACAACTCTACTACTTAGCTGCGTTTATATGAAAATGTTTTATCAACAATGCAGTTTTTCTATATTTTTTTTTTTGCAATTTTCCGTATATAACAAATTGATTTTTCCTTCTATTTATATATATATATAAAAGTATATATTTGTGAAATTTTCACCGGTAAAATATGCACACACACACACACAGGCAAATAAGTGAAAAAGCTAAAGCTGCACATATTTAATTAAATACATAGAGATTTTTGTTCTATATATAAAACATTTATAGTTTGCAATGTATATATACAATTATTTATTTATATCTACCATATATATATATATATATATATAAAATAAACGATATGCTATATATAACGTCCGTATATTTATATATATACATGAGACATTTCAAGAGGTCAATATACTCTGTATATATATATATATATATGCATAAATGTTTTTTTTTTGTTTTCGAAATGTATTCGTAAAGATAAAAATTATTTTCAAGGAAAAATTTTTCATTCAATTTAAAAAAAAAAAAACTCTTATAATATTTTAAAAAGTATTTATATAGGAAAAAAATTAATATATTTGTCAATAAAATTATGGCTTATTCAATGATTCTTTTGGGTGCAGCAATAGAAATAATCTATAGGCAAATTCTCTATAGGTAAATGACACACGATCGCTGTTTGGAAATAAATAAACTATAAAGATTTATTGTTAGAGGTTTTCTTATAATTATGAAGTCTAATGTAAAACATTTATGTTACAGAGAGGAAAGGATTTTAATTAATTCACTAATTTTATATTAAATAATATAAAATAAAAAGTTATTAAAAAATATAAGTACAAAAATAATGAAACTTACCTCACAAACAGATCGTAATAAATAAAACAAAACTTTATAAAAATTTTCCGCTTTCTCTATCGTTTTTTTTTTTTTGTTCGATTTTATTGAAAATAATTAATAATATTTCATTTTTGATTAAAGTACGTTTTAAAACACGGTAATAATAAAAAAAGATACAGCAATTGCCAATTGATCGGCAATAAATAATTATTGCTGCATGTGGGTCGATCTCGATAGATAGATAGATATAAATATAATGATGAAAATAAAATAATATTATTTGCTGTGTTGGTTTTAATTATTATAAAAGTCACTATTAATTTTTTCAATTATAGTCTATATACTTATATTAATTTGATTATGATATGCGGCGTGAACTTTTCATGCATTTTTTTTTGGATGGTTAATTTAAAAAAAATCGTAAAAATTTCACAAACTTTTATATTATTATTATTATTAAAAAAAATTTAATTTAAATATAAAAATACAAAATTGATATATATATTAATTGATCTATAGATAGTTTGTATTATACCAAAAAAAATATTTAAAAATAAATAATTTGATGGATAAAAAACTTTTTTTTTTTACTAAATGTATAATAAAATGTCACTATCAAAAGATTTAAAATAATATTGTTTATTATACCATTTATTACTAATGATAAAAAATTATGTTAATTATATATTTTATTAAAATAAAATAAACAAAATTAATTATTGCTGCGGTAAAACATATAGCGAAGTATAATTTAATTAACGTACGTAGTTGTAGAAAAATTAGAAAAATTTTAAATCTCTATAAAATTTACACTAAAACACATTTTTTAACAATCAGTTTATAGGTTCACTTAAAAAAAAAATAAAAAATTTAAAAAATTAAATAATCAACAATTTTTTTTTATTTTATTTTTTTCCCATTTAACCACTAACAACCGATCTCAATGAACTTTAATATCATACTGTAAACTGTCTGTAGTAGTCAATCGGCTAGGTCGGTATGTTGTGTATATATAAAATAATTTCCAGAAATTTACTGTATATTGGTGCTGTGGTAACTGGTAAAAAAATAAAAATAAATAATTAAATATAGTCAGCCAGCACTTCCTCTGTGGTCGGTACGGTGTTGTTTTATGATGATGCACACAGTCACACTACACTCACTCACTCACATGTTTACTGATATCACATATCTATAGATATATATATATATATATAAATATCATAATTTTTGCTTTTTTTGAACACACTGTATTGTCTGTTAGATTGTCTGTTGTGTAAGTACTCTATGATGATGTTGTTGGATTTGTTTTGTATGGATTGTATTTTATTTATAACACTTATTATCATCATCATCATCATCATGATCAACATGTCATCATTTTTTTTTTTTATTGAATTTTCTTCTATATGCCTGTTTACTAATGTGTGCTTTTCTATTGTTTTATTCATATAAGAATACATCAATTAAATAATATACGGAAGAAAATGTACATTATTTTATTATTATTATATACGAATATAATTTCACAATAATAAAACATTTTCTTTTTTTTTATATAAATGAATAATGCAATTGCAATGCAAGTAAACGCAGAGTTATATTTTGTTTGTTTTTTTTTTGTTGGGAAAATTCTTTTCCTCACCTCTGCTCATACGAATTCAAAAAGTATGCGCGGTGCGCGTTTTTTTAATGTTATGTATATAAACATTTCCTCTACCACCCACCCGTATATGCATAATGCATTTTAGAAAATTCTTTTAAAGCTTATGGAAAATATATATAAAGATAAATAATTAATTTTTTATTATCTATAAACGATTTGATGATGAAGATGATGGGGATAACTTTATCTTTTATCAAAGATGATGATGATGATGATGCTCTCTCGTTTACCAGCATCATTCATCATCGTCATCGGTCAATCGGTAATAATATATTAATATATGAGGAATGAAATACCGTACATAAAATTATATACCAACAAAATGGCAAATTACAATGCCAACAAAGCGTCCAACAACAACAACAACAACAACAACAACAACAACATTACCTGTTACCTATCTTATTGTTAATTTGTTATTACCCACACTGTACAAATTTTGATTATGGATTATTTACTATGATGTAGTAGAGTTTTTGTGTTTGGTTACAAAGAAAAACAAAAGAATAGCCGATTATCGCACAGACGCACATCTATAAGAAAATATTTTTATACTACTGATAAGGAATAATTTTTTTTTTGAATCACTTTATCATTAATTTACAGATTTATGTAATTATTTTAATGGTTTTTATAATAAATAAAATCTTATTATCGTATTTTTTGTATGGTAAAAAACACAAGTCATATAGGAAGATTTAAAGATTCCCCCTGGGGTTAGTGAACTTTCATATTGGGTGAAGGTTAGAATTTTAGTAAAAGAAAAACGCAATTGGAAATGGTTTACCATCAATATCAATCTCATAATTTATATTTAATACAAATATCACAATCACGTACCTTAAAAATCCAGATGTTATCTGTTAAAATGATGAATACATGACACATTTCTTTCATCAAATCTTTATTTTTATTTCTAATAATATAGTTCGGGACAGCGCGAACGCTTATCCCGGCTACCAAAAATTCTACGCACGAGTTAACCACATTAGGGCTAATCGCAGAGGTCAGCTCAACCCAAGTGCAATGGTAAAGCCTCACTCCGGGGGAACCGCCTTGTTGATCACGGTAACCCCTACGCCAGGTAAGTATGCTTTTGGATACGAACGATTTCGTATATCTGTTCATAAACTTAATAATGTACAAGCGAAATTTAGTTATTTTTCTTTTAAATTTAACACACTTGTAGCTTTTTTGTATATAATTTTGGTTGTGTGACGTCACAAAGCATCATTAAAATCAAGTTATCATCACCATCATTATCATTAACATCATCATCATGTCACAAAATCATGTTATAAATTCTTTCTTGCATTTCACTTCATTGTTCACAATCATCACAATAAATTTTCATTCAATTGAATAATATACATTTATTGATTTATTTTGTATAATCAATTTCATTACTGACTGTTTTTGTGTAATTATTAATTAAATGTATTAATTTAATTAAAAATCAATTTAATAAAATATTCATGTGTAAAAAAAAAAAACAAAATCATAAAATAATCAATAAAAAATCATTTATATCATTTATTTCTAACAAAAGAATCGCATGTCCATCTGTAGGGCACAGGTACAATTTATGTCACAATACAACATTTTTATTTGTGTTGTACAAAAATTCAACAAAGATACAAAAATTACTCGCAAATAGATGTCTCGCAAATAGATGTCTCTGCATGTGTATAAAGTTAATACAAAAAATTGTCAAAATTATTGAATTTTGTTGTTGTAAAATAAAATATATACATTAAAAAAACAACAAAATAAATATAAACAAATAAAAAAACATAAATTTAATTTTTATAAAGAAATTTTGGAAGTGAAATGAAAATATGGAAAAATAGATAAAATAATAATAATAACAATAATAATGATTCCAGGACAAATACAACTAACATTTGCGATAATTAAACCACATATTGTAAAAAATCCAATTGCTTTACAACACATTCGTTGCATAATTGAACAAAATCAATTGAAAATCGTACAATGTAAACAAATTCAATTGAAAAATGATTTGGCTGAACAATTTTACGGTGAACATAAACGTAAATTTTTTTATAATCGTTTAATTACGTTTATGGCAAGGTATTTTTGTGTGTTTTCTTTTAATTGATAGAATTCTTTAAAGATAATTGATTTGTTTTTGTTCGGTTTTTGTGTGTTTTTTGTGTTTATATATATATAGTGGTCCATCAGAAGCACTTATTTTGCATGGTGATAATGCAATTGAACGATGGCGAACATTAATGGGACCAACAAAAGTGTATAAAGCAATGTTTTCTCATCCCGATAGTATACGAGGTATATTTGGTTTATCAGATACACGTAATGCATGTCATGGTTCTGATTCACCAGAATCTGTACAACGTGAAATCGCTATAATATTTCCACAATTTGAATTTAATAAATACTATGACAAAAAAATAAGTAGTTGATAAAATAATAATGTAATATAATGCGACAGTGTAGCGAATATGAAAATTAAATGTTTAAAAATAATTATAATTTAATCATAATTTAATGTTATTTATTTATAAATCATATATAGAAAGAATAAAATAGACTGTTTTATAAATAAAAATAAAAAATCAAGCGTTGTTTTTTTAATGCCTACACCTCATAAATTTGTTATTTTATTTCTATAAATACATCTTTTTATACAAAAGTTAATGTTTATATCTTAAAGAATATTCTTGGTAATCACACAAATGATCTTTAGAGATCAATTAGATATATCCTCGGTAGTATAGTGGTAAGTATCCCCGCCTGTCACGCGGGAGACCGGGGTTCGATTCCCCGCCGGGGAGGATATTTTTTTTTATAATTGCATTGCAAAAAACATATAAACATTTTTAAATAGGCGTAATGTTTTTATTTTATTTATAATTCATTTAAATATACTGATTAAATAATTAAAAACGGAAAGCAAAACCTGGAACAGAAAGCACGTATTTGTTTGTTACCAAAAAACTCTATAAAATAATATACCTTTGAAACTCTTCGAAATAAAACGCGAAAGAAAACCACGCCGAAAACATCCTTATAGTTTGCAAGGAATCGGCGTGACAATTGCTCTATATTTATGAATTTTACTGTAGCTCAAAATCACAAGTTACCAACAAAACGCGCAGATTTTTTTTTTGTAAATATCTTCCAAATCCATTTCTCATACATGTGTTTATTTTGGCTTTCTAATTCATCATCTATTCAAAAACAAAAAAAAAGGCTTTTAATTGACTGAAATAAAATCAATGAATTATAAAAACATGTCAAATCACTGCTGGTACTGTTAAGGTGGATAAATAAGTTTGAACCAGAATAATATCGGTAAGTTTTTTTTTATCCTCGCAGTCTGGATTTGTAAATTATTGTTAGACCCTTTAAAGAATTAACAATTTCGTCTAGTACATATATATTTAGTTTTTGGTATTTTAAACATTATTCTAGGCTTTTTATTTTTAATTTCTTATTTTTTTTTAATCATTTCTGTCATTAATTTAATCATTAAATCATTAACCAATCATTAATTTATTTGAATTTTTCATTTTAAAAACAATCCTTTGAAAATAATTGTCGTGGCTCTATATTAAATGTTAATTAACAAGTTGGACTTTTTTGTATTGCTTGACAAAATTCCAAGTAAAATCCACAGAAAATTTGATTTTAGTATCGTTTACCCATTAATTTTGATTTAGCGTTTTTCATTTTTAAATTATTTTGCATAAAAAATTATATCGCAAAACATTTTTGGAACCGGCCTGTATGTTGTTTTGCAATAAAGATAGTACATGTTTTGTTTTGTTTATCAAAAAAAAAAATGAAAAAATTTGAATTCGCCACATCTTTTAAATACGAAAAATGTAAAATTTATAATTAAATTAATTAAATTTTACAAATATTGCGTTGATATATTATGGAAAATTAATAATTTCGATAGAAAAATGAATTAACAATTAAAAAATAATAAAAGAATTGTTAAATATTAATTGATAATTATATAATTTAAATGTAATTAAAATTGAACAATTGATAAACATAAAAAATGTATGAAAGTTGGCAACATGGCAACATTTTTCATCATCTTTTATTCAGCCATTTCTTCTTTTTTTTTCTTATATACATCTACTCCATTCTCCACTTTTGTTGTTCTTTTTTTTTCATTTTCATTTGTATTGTTGTTGTTGTTATTTGGTAGACGGCATGTGTATAAAATAAAATACGCAGAAGCAATATTTTGATTTTTTTTTTATTCAATTTTCATTCAATATAAAATATTTATTATTTTTGTTTTTGTGTTGAATCGAAAGGCAAGCATTGATAAAGTACGGTTCAATAAAAAAAAAATGATGTGTAATATTAAAATATAATAAAAAATAATTAAAAAAAAATTATAATAAAAATGTGTTAATTAAAATAAATACTTAATATTCTAAATAAAAGTGTAAAACAATAGAATAATAATAAATTTTGTGGATTTTTTATTATTGGTGACAGCTGCAACTTTGTAGACATCTTGCAAAAAAAAAAAAAAAAAAACAAAATTTGTGTATGATAAAAAATTTTTTTTTTTATTATATCAATTACTAACATAAATCGACAATAATTAAAATAATTTTAATCATCAATGTTTTGGATTTTGTATTAAAAATTAAAATATATATATAAATTGTGTGAAGAATAATAATACACAGCACAAACAGCAATAATGGTCCTGTTGGCAGCTTTATCAATTGGTGGTTCCCTTATAATAACCCCAATTCTAATGACTTTGATATGTGTAACATTTTTGGCTTCAATTGGAAAATCATTTGGTGTTCGACGAATATACATTAAACTTTTATTGAAAATATTTGAGGTAATTATTTGTTTTTTTTTTTAATATACATATTTTAAAAACCAACCTGTTCGACATTCACATATGTACATTAATTATACAAATTTACCTGTATTTTTTATTTTGTAATAATTATAAAAAATAATTCATAAAAATCACAAATACGTAGACAAAAATATACAATTTATATATATATATATATAATAAAAGGTTCATTGAAATGAATGGATTGGACTTTTACATAAGATTTTCTCATTATATTTGTTTTTTTTTATGAAATATTTATCATGTATGTATAAATAATATAAAAAAAAAAAGCCATATCATTATTATTTTAAATTATTTATAATAATGATTATGGTTTAGTTGGTTTTGTTGTTGTTGTTGTTGTTTACAAAAAGATTGTTGTGTTTTTTTTATATAGATATTCAAAGTCTATTCAAGTATTTTTTTATATAATTTAAATACTTTAATTCATTCATTTAATATTAAATAGAAAATATATTACCATTGAAAGGCAAATACTTATTTATTTGTAAAAAATATAAATTAAAACCAATAAGAAAAAAACGGTAACCGGTTTTCTATATTTTAGAAAATAAATACCAATAATCATTTTATTTAATAATATCTCTGCATTTTTTATTTTCAAAAAAAAAAAAACAAACATCACAAAAGATTTTAATAATAATAATAATATAAATAAAACAATATTATATCATCTTAAGATTCGTATTAATGTGGAATTTTGTTGGTTTTAGGCTTTTATAATCATTTATCAGTTAGTTTCATTAACCATTTGTCCAAAACATATCTTATAATATAAATATCGTAAACAACACAATTATTAAATAAGTCAAAAAACTTTTTCTTATCATCATAATTTTATTTGTACCTTTAAACATTGATCTGAAACAATCATAAAAAAAAATAATAAATTTTTTATCAGATTGTTTTTCAGTTTTTTTTTTGTTTGTTGCTTTTTGCTTCTATTATCTTATCATCGTTTTGTTTTTTATTCATAAATACTTTATAGACAAATTCGAATGTTATCATTTGCCATAAAAAAAAATATATATATTTATATATATATAAGAAAAAATATTAAAAAACGTTTAAATTATTATAATAATTGAAAAAAAAAATATAATAAATATATGGTATTTATTAAATTATAATTTTTTTTTTCTAAATAATCTTTTCGGTTTTATCTTCATAAAAATTTTTTTTTATTTGTTCAGGAAAATTAGATTTCAATTGAATGTGAAACTCTATATTTGAAATTTATCTCTTAAAAATATAATGTCGAATATTATTTTATCTTTTAATAGTTAAATTCCAACACTTGCTGGATAAAAACAAGTGATTGTACGAATAATATCCGTTTCTTTAAAGTACTATAGTTTTATCATTAAATATATATATAGAAAATTCATTAACATGTTTAGATTTAGATTGATAATTTAATTCGAGAAGAAATACAATAACATTTGCATGTACTGTAGACTATCCCCTTAAATCATCATTTATTTAACAAAAAACAGAATGAAAATGTTTAATTTTAAAAGAATTTCATACTTTGAAGTTTATTATTAACTATATAAAGATGAACGCAATAGTTCTAATGGAATTTTATCGCTAGATCTTATCAGAATATCCATGTTAATGTTTATTGGATTTTTGGAGTATCGATTTTTTATCTCAAAATTAAGTTATGATTGATTTTCATTATAAAGGGTGATTTTTTAAAAGTTATATGAAAGTTTTTCAAAAAAATTCACATAAAACACATAAAATTCAGAAAAATGCATGAAATCTTTATTTGAATCGATAGTACGGTCCATATAATTTAATGTTTGAAGATTATTTAATGCAAATGTTGACCTTGACTGCGCCTCAAATGGTCCATCCGCTTAGTCCAATTTTGGCATACTCTTTCCAACATTTCGACTGGTATCTCACGAATAAATGCTCCAATGTTGTCTTCCAATGCGTCAATTGAAGCGCGCTTGTTTGTATAGACATGAGCTTTAACATAGCCCCACAAAAAATAGGCTAAAGGCGGTGAATCGCAAGATCTAGGCGGCCAATTGACCGATCCCGAACGTGAAATAAAATGTTCACCGAACTCGCCTCTCAATAAGTCCATTGTTGCGCGTGCTATGTGGCATCGTTTTGTTAAAACCACATGTCATTCAAGTCAAGCTCTTGCATTTTGGGCAAAAAAAAAGTTGGATATCATCTCACTCGTAGCGCTCACCATTCACAGTTACGTTACGATTCGCATCATCTTTGAAGAAGTACGGTCCAATGATGCCACCAGCCCATAAACCGCACCAAACTGTGACTTTTTCTGGATGCATTGGTAGCTGTTGCAATGCTTCTGGCTGATATTCACTCCAAAATCGACAATTCTGCTTATTTACGTACCCATTGAGCCAAAAATGTGCTTCGTCGCTGAACACAATTTTTGTCGCGATGAACTTTCTTAACAGAGCACGCATTTTGATAATAAAATTCGCAATAATTTGCAAGCGTTGTTCGTTTGTAAGACGATTCATGGTTAAATTATAGACCAAACTGAAGATGTTTGACAGTGGAACAAAACACGAAACGTTCGTCAGCTGTTTAAACCAGTGTTGCCAAAAAGATAATAGCTAAAAAATCATCCTTTATTATAATACTATAACTTTTGTCGTAACTCTTCAAAATCATCAAGATTCATATCAGAATCCACTTAAAAATATTGTTTTGCGTAGCGTTCTTATTCAGACACATAATTTTTCAGAATTGTTAGTAATCATATAATCTTATAGTCCAGTTAAATAGAAATATGAATTCAATGTCAAATCAAATCATTCAAACTATAAACGAAATAAAGAAATATTAATTTATATTCAAAAGGTTTCAGAACAGAATAGAGAATTCAAGTTTTTATAACTACCAATTTTTGTTTATCAAGTTAATTAATACAAACTTAAGCCATTTACATATTGAATTCGAGCATTACTGTAAATTACGCCAATTTGTAGAAATTCTTTAAACAATAAATTGCATATCTATGATATTATTCTGTTTATTGATTCAAGTTTCCTAAATATTGTTTTGTTCTAATTGGTAATGGCAATTCATATATTACGATTTGAATGAAGATATTCAAAGGAATTTGTTCATTTTCCATCCAATAACACATATCCAAAGAAATGCGAATGAATTAACATTTTTGGTTTTTACCCTGAAGGATTATTATAACTTCTTTATAAAATTGTTATTGTTGAGAAACTTTTCTAACAATTGTTATTATTTTATTTTGATTAATATAATTATTATGCAGACATCAATATTATATTATTAACATGTTAAAACAAAATGAAAAATCAATTTTATTTTTTATCAAAATGTACTTTTGTTCTGTAATATCAATTGTGTTATCGCTGTTTGTTGTTGATTAGTTGATTTTTTATTATGATGTACTATCCATCATAAAATGATAAACACAAAATTTCTTATGGATGTGTTTTTGTAATTATGTTTATTAAATTGCGAAAAAAATAAAATATACAAATATCGATAAAATTAAATTGATTTATACCGTATTTTTTATTTTTGATAATAAGTCTAAATACTTTTCAAATCTTTCAAGTCGCAATATTATAAACAGTAATTCTTTAAAAATAAAATGGTTGGATTATTCGGGGTTTGTTTATGTTTAACTTTTATATTTGTTTTTGATCATTAACGAATTCATTCGAATATGATCATGATAATATCGTTATTATATATATTTTGCTTTCATTTGAACTTGATCTTGTAGTAGTTATATTCATGATTATTAAACGAATATAGAATTATTTATCAGATAAGATAGGAATTGCGAACGAATGTTTTGGAATAAAGAATCCTAATAAGTTATAACTCTGTGTAATGTCCATCGTCTGTCGTCACGACGATAACTTGAGTGATTATTAATCGATCATCAAAAACTCCTGAGAGATAATCGAAAAATTCAATGTCAAATATTAGAAAAAACTTTTCAATGATCCGGAAGTTTAGGCTAAGATATCTGAATGATTGATAGAATTAAACTTTTATCAGAGTAAATAGAAACATTGGAAACATTCCTACCGGCTCACAAAACGCTCAATATTATGTTTTTTATTATAAATTGAAATTTTCTATATATTGAATAATATCGTGATATAATAATAATAATAATAATAATAATAATCATTTTTTATTATTATTATATATTCTTAAAATAAATTATATAAATAAATAAATGTGATGATGATCTTATGAACTGTACAGTAAAAAGAAAAGATGTTATAAAATTACTTCTCTATAGACACAAAATTGTATTTATTTTATTTCATTAAATAATTTTTGTGTGTGTTTTTTTTTTGTTGTGATTTCATTTATATAAATTGATGATAGTAAACTTTCGCAGAATTTTTTTTATTGTTATTCTTTTGATTTGGTTCGTATTCTCCGATGATAACAATGCGAAATTAATACTCTTTCATAACAGCAACCAAAAAAAAAACCCCATATTCAATTTATAAAAATGATCAATTATTAATAAAACTAATTTAAAATAAAATTATAAACAAATTTTTAAAAGATTTTCGTCTCATAAATAATATTAATACGAACGACAACATTCGTGTATTACTGAATTTTATTCAAATCAAAAAAAAAATAATATTATATCATAAATAAATCAAGCGAGATAAAATAATAAAAAAAAAATTAATTGTTAATTGAATTGACATTGACGTATGAAATGAATGCAAAAAAATTATTTTCATTTTGATTAGATTTTAAATGTGTGTTCGTTTTTGTCTGTTCGTTTTTTTATTTATAAATGATTTGTTTTTCGTTTTGATTTAAAGAAATGTGATCATTTTTGTATATTCGTGATTTATTTTCTATAAAGTATAATACTAAGAATATTCATTCAGAGACAGTTTCATATGGATGGTGTTGAGTATCTTTTATGGAACACTATCCTTTAGATCTTTTATTGAAATTTAGATAATGTAAATTTTACATAAATTTCTCCAATATTCTGATATAAAAGAATTTAACTTGATTGATTCTAATTGTTGATTTTAAGATCGGGTAGAAATAGAAATTCAAATTAACATTAAACTTGTTATAAACGCCAAATATTTAATATTTAAAATTAAATTATATAGGAAATTTGAATAGGGATTTGTTTGGTTGACTTTATTTTCAAAAAAAAAAACAATAAATCTCTTAGATAATTGATCTTAAACATTCAAACATTATATTATCTTGGAATATCATCATAAAACTCATAAAAAACATAGTATAACATATTTTAACAATTTCATATTTAAAAAAAAAAAACTATAATTTAATTCTTCTATTTATTTATTTTTTCTGTAGTATGGCAGACAAAATATTGAAAATGTAAAAAGAATAAGTAGAAATGAAATTATGGATATTAATGATGCAGACGATGAAAATGAAAATGAAGAAGATGACAACGTTGAAAATTGTGAAAATATTAATAATAATCAGAATGATGGTGATGATCATAAAAATAATATAAATAATGGCGGCAACGGCAGTGATAATAAAACATTATCTATAAATAACCAATTAAATAATATCAATAAAAATAATAATAATAATATAAAATCAAATGGACATATTCATAAAGCAAATGGCAAAACAAATGTAATTAGTCGTGATAAATTAATTTTAGTACCAGAAATTGAAGATGATAAATATACCAAAAATGTACATACATTAGATAATTTACAGGTAATATTTTAATTTATTATATAATTTTGTCTTTTTTTTGTGTATCATCTCTGAGCGTTTACTTTTACAAGATTGATGATGCAGATTTTTCTATTGACTGAATGACTGAATCACTAATAAATTAATTGAATTTCAAAAAATTATGAGGTTAAATGAATGAAATTATTGCATATCTATCTGTTTTCTTGCTCCAATTTTGTATTAATAACACATAAAAAATGATTTGTATTACATTTTTGTTATCAATATTTTTTTTTTTTTTATATAGATCCGACTTTGTATAGATAAATAATATAATGTATTCTGATTATTGCAATAAAAATGGCAAAAAGAAAAATGCAAAAAAAAAAAAAAACAGACGCACAGATTAAATATAAAAATAATTCTTTTATATATAACAATAATCATAATTTTATAATCCGTTTTTTTTTGCTGTGCGATTTAATCTTTAATTTAATATTTAAAACAGCAAAATATTAAGATCAATGAAGTACGTTTTTTTTTTGCTGTTGTTATTATTATTATTATTATTATTATTGTCGTCAACGTCTCTTATAAATGATAAAAGAATACACGCACATACAATAAATAAATAAAGAAAAAAAAAATACCAAAACAAACAAACAATAAATAATTTTTAAATAAATTTTCATAAAAACTAAAAAAACTCTTTTGATAAGTGTTGAGAAAATAGTTTTGGTTTTTTACCAAGGTTAGCACTAAAAAAAGAGCTGCTAATAAATAAACGAAAGACTATGATTAATAAAATGTCGATGTGTATATTTAAAATAAATTAATATTAAACAAATTGCTCGGTAATTTGTAATATTACACAGCGAATAGGTGCGTTATTTAAAAATATATTAACTGCTATCTTTCAATTCCAATTCATTTAGAAAAACGTGAGATCTCTTTTGTTTTCGATTATATAAAATCATTTATAAATTTGATTTGTTGGAATTTTCCAAATAGTATTTTTATAAAATTTATTTATATATTTTATTGGTTTACCATTAACATTATAATAATATTTTTTTTCTTTCCCCTTTACAGCAAAATGAACAAATTGATTTTCAATTAGAAAATTGTTTGGATTATATAAAAGCGGGCGTTGAAGCAATCATTGAAGATGAAGTAACATCACGTTTTGAAGCGGAAGAATTAAAAAATTGGAATTTATTGACACGTACAAATCGTTATTATGAATTTATATCATGGCGTTTGAGTGTCATCTGGGTATTTGGATTTTTTGTACGTTATATGGTACTTATGCCATTACGGGTATTTATTTGTTTTGTCGGGGTAAGTACCAAAACTATTCAACAAATACTTATTGTATATTAATAAGTTCCCCGTTTACGTTCCCCGGAGATTAATAAGTTCCCCGGAGAAACAAAAAACCTTTCTATTTTATAATAGAATAATAATTTCCCAAAATGTTTCCTTTAAATCGTAAAAATAAACAAGTAAATAATAACATCACCACATTTTAATAAATTATCCCAAAAACAATTGCACAAAAATTCATATTTTCATTTCTGTTTTAATCACAAAAAACCAAAAAATATAAAAATAATTTTTTACTTTATTTTTATTTTTTTTATGCAACAAAATAATTTCACCTAATAAATCAAACTCACACAAAAAATTTAAAAACATTTACACAATGCAATAATATTGTATGATGATGATGATGAAAAAAAAAAAAAAAAAAAAAGGTTTCATGGGCTGTTGGTCCATTAACCTGCGTTGGATTTATTCCATTTAAGGGATTACGACGACGTGCCAATGCATTTGCATTTAAAATCTTATTTCGTTTTATAACACGTTCCGTTTCCGGTTTAATAACATTTCATAATTTGGAATATCGTCCGAAAAATTGTGGATTTTGTGTTGCAAATCATACGACACCAATTGATATAGCAATACTATCAACAGATTGTACATTCTCATTGGTATGAGATAGTAAACATTTTTTTTTTGTTACTTTTATTTATTATAAATTTTATATTTTTAAATATTTTATATTAACTATATAATATTGAGTTAGGCAAAAAAAAACCAAAAATAAACGGTTTGTTTTTGGTTTTTTTTGTATTATATTTAATATTTCGATTAGATTTTAATTAAAAGAAAAGAAAGAAAAAAATGCACACTAAGGTTACGATAACGCAAATTTGTTTGAGCTATAAAATCATTCAATGATGGTAAAACATTTACTCTTGCTTTTACTATATGTGTATAATGCGTATATAGAAATTGAAGTTAAGGTTCTTGTATTCATCAAAAATTTTCAAATAGCACACACAAACACACATATAATCATCCACATTGTTCTGATTAACAAAAATACATTTTGGGAATTCTGTATATATATTTGTTTATTTTTCAAATCACAATTTACACAATTTCAATTCGTTTATTAACTAATCATATTATCATAATCATATTAATTTTTGTAAATATAATTTTACAATTTTTTCATATTCTATATTAATTGGTTTAAGATACAGCTAAGATTTTATTATATAACTTCGATGATTCTATTATATTGATAATGATACGATAATCAATTCGTAAGTCACAAGTGAAACAGACGAATATTTACGATATTTATTGGATAATCCATAAAATTATTTTGAAAATAATGCAGGAAATAATCTTATAGAGAATCCAAAAACAAATCATTGGAAAATTAAGAATTATTATCTTGAAAATATCACGATTTAGAAAATTTGAAGAAAATTATCAATTTAAAATAATTTTGAAATAACTCTAAAGTAATAAAAAAGTATCCATAAAATATTACAGAAAATTATTTAATCCAAATAAAAATCGAAGAGAAATTCGAAAATCTTTAAACTAATTAAAAAAAAATACATTACATTTGCTGTAGCCGCAAACCAAAACCAAAAACTATAAACCGATTAATTGGTGCGAGACAGATCATAATCAAAACTGATTGATATATTCTTTTTACTTAATATCATCGATGTAAAAAATATTTCACTAATGTTTGTGGTGGTGTAAATACAACAAATATTTATTTTTAATATTATACATCATATCATTTTCCCATATTAAAGTTTCACATTCATCCTATTTTATTAGCTATAGTTAAATATTAGTTCCATCCATTATATTATTTCACCATAAAAAATCATTTTTCATTTAACATATTCCTACAATACTATTTTATTTTATTTTTATTTTTAATTATTACACTCACGAAAACTTTTAAAAGACTAATAAAATCAAATTCCTAACCTAACAAAACAATAATAAAATATAAATTTAAACCATAAAACAAAAAAAAAATCTCTTGACGAAAACCAAAAAAACTCGAATAAAAAAAATCCAATAAAAACAAAAAAAAAATTTAGGTAATTTGGCTTACACTCTGTACAGCTGTTGTTGGATGCATTACCGAAGGCGATCAAAAACGTTTAATTGTACGAACTGTATTAATACAATGTTTTGGGGTATTATCGAGTGCATTATCGTCTGTTATCAATTATCATAATATACAAAATCGTCCAAATGGTCCTGGAATATGTGTTGCAAATCATACAAGTCCAATAGATGCATTGGTCTTAATGTGTGATAATTGTTACTCATTGGTGAGTAAGTAATATATTGTAAAATTGATGATAGAGCTGTGATAGAGATAATAGATTTACATATATATATATAGTTATATAGTTTTTGTTTTTTTTTTTTTTTAAATCTATCTGTTATTTAATCTTTTTTAAAATATCTGCTGTATAATCCTTGATTTGATCTCGTGTTTATTTAAATTTAGGTTTATTTAATTTATTATTTTTGAATGGTTTTATTTTGTTCATATTGCGTAGAGAGTTTCTTCTTTTATTATATATTTACTACTACTAACCAAATATATAATTGATTGTTTTTCTTTTGATTACGTTTTTTTATTACGTTCTATTTTTTTGGTATAATTTGCACTGAATAATAAAAATTAAATAAACACAAAAATATAGATTAGATTAACAATTGTTTGTTGTTCATCTAACTTTTTAAATCACTCAGTTCATGATGAATGATATGATAAAAGTCCGACGGCATTATAAACGGGTTTTGTTATATCTGTATATAGAATACTTAAAATTGAGTTTATTTCGTAATGGTAACGATGGTGGTGGTGGATAGTAGTAGATTAGCAAATGATTTATTTCAGCCATTTGGATATCTATTCGGAATGGAATACGATTCCAATCATTTGAATGCGTACAAGAATTAATTTGTTTGATGTTCAGAAGGGATTGTTTGAATTTAGAGTGGATAAAGCTTTTTTTTTGGATATAATTTTATTTATTTTTTTTTGTAATCTATGGGAAATTAAGCTTGTACATTTTCTTAAGGGATTCTTTTTTTTTTTTTGCATTATTTTGGATAGTTTCTATTACTTTTTATAGAATCGAATGCGATATTGAATGACTGAATTGAATGATAAGGGGCAATTGCTTGTCTAAGAGTCTAAGAGCTCTTCAGAAATAAAATTGGGTTGTTGTACAGCACAGTTATACTAGTTCTTAAAAAAAGATACTGAATTTCAAAGTATAATGAGAGAATTTTGTATAAAACCAATTGCTTTATGGCCAAATACGTCTTTAACAAATAAGTTGCTTACGTTGAGCTATTTTTCAAAATTTATTGCTTACGGCCAATTATATCAATAATTAATTATTTTGGTTTATTTAAGGGGCACACAATCGCAGTTTCATTCAGAGAGCAAATTTAGTTAAAGAATAGCGGGGGTTTTTTTTTTAGAATTATTATAGAAACTAATAAGAATAATATCAGAAATTGAATAAGAAATCATTAAAATTTAATGTCATGATAAGAGTGCATAAAGAGATTTTGGGCGGATGGAATAAATTTGGAATTTCCCGTATTGAATTCAGTAGCAGTTCATTTTAAGTGATACACTCTCATTTAGACTCTAGAGCATAATTGTTAATGGAGTTTGGACGTTTTTACGGTTAGCAAATGATCTCAGTATTCATATTTCACGTCTATAAAACTTTTATCTTTATCTTAACCTTTAGGAATGAGTAATTAAAGGGTAAGGAGTAATTTAAAAAGAAAAACCATTCCAATATCATTGTTTTCCTTGTTGTTTAAATGATACTATTATTTTTAATTGATCTTGGAAGTTTGTCAGCTAAAGTTTTAGTCAGTGTTATGGTATTGCGAAATTATAAAGGAAGAATTAACAAATCTGAAGGGTTGTAAAAATATGAGGAAAACAAAACTGTCCTATAAAATGTATGCTATTTTATATCTACTATCTACCACATTTTCCATTTGTAGTGATTCTTAAAGTACTCTTTTATAATACGGTATTGCAATTTAATTATGAGTTTTTTAGGGAAACTCGTAAGAGTAAATCCATTACTGATTGATGATAACATAAAAATTTGAATACAAATAATGCTAAATAATAATAATATTGATAACTATTGCTATTCATTCTATATTCTATATTAACTATATTCTAAATTATATATTATACTATTTCCAACTCTATTCAAAAATAAATCATTTACAAGAAACTATTATCATATCGTTTGCATCAACTGTTAATTGAAGATACAGACAAAACAAATTCTGTATCTCATAACTGCAACAGAAACTTTGAAAAAAAAAGAAGAAACGAACGCCAAAACACCAATTGGTTTTATTAATCTTTTATCACGAGTTGAACTTTTGTCGTTTGGTTTATTATTACACACCACCATTTGTCGTTAATTAACTTAATATGTGTTTTAATTTTGTTAATATAATTTTTTTAATTTTATTTTGTTTTGTTTTTTAAATATAGATTGTGACTTAACTCTTCTACTTATTAAAAAATATATTTGAATGTTTTTGTTAAATAATAATCAAATAACAAAAAAAAAAAAACTAAAATATATTTTTTAAACACTACTACTTATATTATTTGCTAATCTTTTCTGTTACAAAAAAAAAATCTTTTAAAAAAATTGAAACATCATTCAAGTAAATAATTAACAAAAAGTAAAACATTTATATTTAATTTACAACTATTGTTTTTATTTAATTTTATAATTTCAATTTAATTTGTACAAAATATCATTCACATTTGAATTAACAAAAGGACAAAATTGACATAAATCGCACAATTTCATATTTTCCAAAAATAAATGGTCATTTATTTCAGAGTCAACACAAGTTACATTAATTCATCCACATCATTTTAAATCGCATATTTCACAATCACATGGAAAAATTTCACAATGCGAAATTGCTTCTCAATTTTGACTATATATTCGGCCACATAAACCATAAATTTTCATCTGTTGTTGCTTATTTATATTCTTTCAATCATTCAACAAACTTTTCGGATATTTATTTTTCTTATAACAAAATTTTTCATTTGATTATAAATCTAAAACTATATGCGGTTGCATTGAATTGCTTAACACATTTACACAAGATTAATTGATTTATATGTAAATTGGCGACTCATAACCCCATATGTATTAATTAAGATTTTCATAATATACTAATTCACTTTAATAAAATAAAAAGGGTTCACTAAAATAATGTTTAATTGTACATAATTGCATTTATAGACCATATTTTAGCGCCATATAGCTTAAATATCGCTTAATAGTTTTGTATAAATAATATCTGTGTGTGTGTTTTTTTTTTGGTTGTTAGTTAGTTTAGTAGTTTAGTAGAACAGTATATTAATAAGTATTTAGTAACTAATTAAGTGTATATATGATTTAAATTAATTATAATTTAATTTAAATTAATTATATATTAATACTGATTTTTATTTATATGCCATCGTATACAAACCAAAAACAAACAAACAAATAAACCAATACATGACAATTACATAGATTGGTCAACGTCATGGTGGTTTCTTAGGTATTTTACAACGTGCATTAGGACGTGCTTCACCACACATTTGGTTTGAACGGGCTGAATCGAAAGATCGACATGCTGTTGCTAATCGATTGAAACAACACGTTTCCGATCCAAAAAATCCACCAATTTTAATATTTCCAGAAGGAACCTGTATAAATAATACATCTGTGATGCAATTTAAAAAGGGCAGTTTTGAGGTGGGCGGTGTTATCTATCCCGTTGCAATCAAGTTAGTATAATTAGTACAATATTTTTTTTTTTAGATTTTGTGCTTTTAAATTGCTTTTTCCAATGTGTAAATTGTATTGTAATATGAAGTTGCAATATGAATGTCGCAATATTAATGTTCTGAAACTGACCATAATAATTTCGAGAGATTATATTGATTTTAATCAGAATAAATAGAATGATTAACACAGAATTGCGTTGGTTATCATCCCTAGAGCGCAATTAAACTCTATATCGAAATAAACAAAAAAGATTAAGTTAAGAAATTCACAGCATGAATTTCAAACCATTAAAAAACGTAATTATTTTAAAATAAATACAAATTCAAGTTCGTCATGTGATTAAGTGATTTCGTTACGACCTCATGGCAATAGGCAATTCCGAGGTTTTACGGGCGCTAAACCGATTCTGCCGCATTAACGAACAAAAAAAAAATAAATAATTAATAATAATATTTTGAGATTTTAACGAAAAGAAGAAATGAAATTTAATTTGATCGAAATCAGATTAATGTGTGATTGTTTTTTATAGACGAATTGTTCATTTCATTGGATATTCTAATTGAAAAATTGTTATAATCTTTTTGTAATCAAATAAAATAAAAAACTGATAAATTGTAAGTGATAAATAAATTATATACGATTCGTAAGGGTTCATAAGGAACGAAAAAAACCGTGTTATTATAGTTTGAATGCGATACATTCAGTTGTTTTTTTTTTTTTTGAAATATCACATGATGTGTCTTAAAACGATCCGTATTAATGGCTATGTTGTGTTTGATTTAAATCCATGATCACGTTCATTTAAACGTTTTTGCCGCAATCGCATCATTTAGTCAAAACAGAACAATTCGCAGTAAATCAATTTGATCATCGTCATCTAGAGCACGGAACGTTTGACTATAACGATACCGGTAAATAAGCAAGCAAGCAAATTAGTAGCATATGAGATGCATTTTTTTTTGGTCATGAAAAGACGAAGATTAAATCTATAAATCAATTCACATAATGTGAATAGGATAATAACGAAAAATTACGAACAAATAAGAAATTGTTGCATAAACTAGAAATAAAACTTGGATCCCGGCGGTCATTCTATTTGGTCGACGATGGTACGATGATTATTGTTAAGCGAGAAGCTCGACGGTGTTTCCTTCGTCGTGTATGATTAACATTCTGGTTTGTCCTGATTTTTTAACCAAATGACAAATAAATAAAAATAAAACCCAATCCAATCGAAAACATTACAAGAATTTTATGGAATATTTGTCGCAGACGTGGCGAATGAAGATAATAATGTAATAATGCGACCTGTTCCTTCCGTTCTAATCGTAATCCCGTATGCACGAACGAATAATCTAAAGTATCAAGTTTTCATTATACATACAAAATGAAAAATTGATCGATAAGTTAATGCCGATTTTGAATGTTAATAATAAAAATTATGTGCGAAATAAGTGATTTTTTAATATATTCGTTGTGATGATTCGTTACGATAAAAAACAATTAAACTACACCAGAGTTTAATCAAAATTCCATTGATGCGAAATATCAAAAACCTTACCGAATATCAAGATAATAAAAAGAATCGATTTAAAACAATCGTATTAATCCTATCGGGCGTTATACCGTTGAAATACATAAAAATTCAGACGTGAACAAAAGAAAACGAACCTCAATCCAATTATCAACAAAATAATCGAAGAATTTTTAGGTAGATCGAAGATTTCGGGATATCCAATTCGTTTAATTTGATGAATAAATAAGAAAATTTATGGTAGGAAAGGAAATTAACCATTGATCATTCCAAATGCGAAGAAAATGAATAGAAAATTGTTTTAATTTATTCTGTTGCTTGGCTTTTGCACAATTATAGTTTTTGTTGAAATAGTATAGTATTTAGTTCATAATAATAAATAAATTTTTATATGTAAATAAAAAACCACAACAACATCATCCAGATATGATCCACGTTTTGGTGATCCATTTTGGAATAGCTCCAAATATTCATATTTACAATATTTATTTTTAATGATGACATCATGGGCAATTGTATGTGACGTATGGTATTTACCGCCAATGTACCGACAGGAAAATGAATCGGCTATTGAATTTGCCAATCGTGTAAAAAGTGTAATTGCAAAACAGGGCGGCCTAATCGATTTAGCCTGGGATGGAAATTTAAAACGTAACAAAGCCAAAAGTGAATGGAAAGAAAAGCAACAGGAAGAGTTTACAAAACGATTAAAAGGAGAATAGATGATGATGAATACGACGATGACGATGACAACATAGCCAGACGACAGTCAGTACTCGTTTTGTGATTAATTAAAAAATTTAAAGAAAACAAAATGCAGAAAAAAAAATTTTTTTTGTATTATGTATTTTTTTGTTAATGTTTTTGTTATGTTATTATAATTATTATTATTATTATTGTTTAATATTTTTTTTTTTTTATTTTTTTTTTAAAGTAATAATAATAGTTTGATTCTAAATGATATTGTGTTCCAAAAGGGAAACAAAAAAGAAAAATGTAAATCAAAATATTCTTCATAAACATTTACTACTTCTACTTTTTTATTTTTATTCCATCGGACACGAAACAACAACCCAAACAAACAAACAAACAAACAAACAAAAACGGAAACGATTTGATATTGTTTTATTTTATATTATTGTTTATTTTTTTATATTAAAATAGAAATAAAAAAAAAAGACCTTTTGAAAATATATATACATAAAAATTTTTTATTCTTTTCTAACCTAAAATCAACTATCTAATAATTTTTGTTTTTTTTTACTGTAACGGCAGTATATTTTATATTTAGTAGGGTGTTTTATTTTTTCTATGATAATTGATAATGTATATAAAAATTTTGAATTTAGAAAAGGTATACGTAATTTTTTTTTAGTTAGTTAGGTATCTAATTTATATTTATTTTTTCGTCTTTCTATAATTTATTTTGTATCTGTGTTGGGGGTGTGTCTATTTTAATATATTATACTATTTTAATACAGAAGCAACATAAATCTATCGATATAATGGAAAAACAAGGAAACAAATTATTATATTTTATTTTTATTAAGTAGATTTAAAAAAAAAAATAAAAAAGAAAAAGAAGACAAAAATTGGAAACTTGAATATATCAGAAATTAAACTAATGAAATTATTGTATTATTGTGTTTTTTTTTTTTATTTTTACTGGAGATATGTCACAAAATCTACAACTACTGTACAATTGATACTTTGACTATGATAATAATCTTTGGAGATGGTATCCTCAAAATTGTTTATTTATACGTTTTGATACGAATTATTATTCATTTATATTTGTTTTTACATTACACTTTACAATGTTTCAAAAACCAGGTCGGTAAAACAAAAACCTATTAAAATGTGTATTTTTATGTGTGATTATTTTATTAGATTAATTTTAATAATAGTTATGGTTGGAGTTACTAAAAGTCAGATGTTTTTTTTGTATTCTTTTCTTATGTATTTCTTCAACTAACAAAGATTTAGAATCAATATCTAATTTGTGGGGAAGAATAAACCTATAAAAAAATTAAAAATCCATCTCTAACAACGGCGTGTTCTCAAAAAGAAAAAGATCCGTAAACGTTGACCCAATCATTATGAATAATCCTCTGATTACACAATATAAGGACTGGGAATGTCTGCCAAATAATTTTACAAGGAACAATAATATAATTATTACAACTAAAAAGGCGGCTAGTCGCATTCGAAGAAGATCCAAGGAATTCTTTATTTCTGAAAATTTAGCACTAGTTTATAAAGCATTTATAAGACCACTTCTCGAATACAATTCTTACATATGGGCGGGTGCACCAATTACTACACTATATGCAATTTAGTGACAGTATCAAAAACAATGCGTTCTCAATAATCCGAAGTGAAACTATTAAAAATTCCATTGAATCATTGGATCATAGACGTACTTCATTATACATATACTATAAATATTACCACCACGAATGCTCTAATGAAATTTTTAAATGAATTCCTATGTACATTAACTTCTCGTATAATTCAAGAAATTCACAAACAGAACATCAATACTCAGTATCTATTAACTTTTTTCGAACCATTTAGATATCCATTTTTTCCAAGAACATCAAGATTATGGAGCAGCAGCCACGCAGAGTTAGTATTTCCCCCTTGGTATATGACTAACAATCATTTAAATTAAGCATTTCATCTTATCTAAAGACTCGCATCTACCAAAAGTGCAACTTGGACAATTGTTTGAAAACATATGAGTTATTTTTTGTTACTGCTTTTCAGTTTACGTTTTTTTTCTCTCATATGTTTGTATTTATTTTTTCAAAATTTCATAAATTGATCCTCTTATATTATTCTCTTATATTATTAAAGTTTGTCCATCCAAAATCACTTAAATGTATTCAATGCTACATAAGTTCATCACCTGATTAAGTGATTTCGTTACAGGTGTAGTAACGAACAAAAGAAAACAAAACTTTCATTGAATAATTTAACTGGTTAGGAATTCGATCGTTAAATCTTTTATAGTTAAATAATTTGGCCTTCAAATAATTTAAATTTAATAACATTATATTAATGGTTTGATTTAAAATGCTTAAGATTTTTGAATATTCAAAAAAAAACACGAACCTTATTCCTTTTCTAAGAATATTATAGATCAAATTGAGTTGTTTTTTTAAATATTGTTATTAAGTTTTGTTGTTCGTCTTCGTTATCCCGGCATTTCATTTGGATTATTTGAAATTGTAAAATCTCGGAAAATTCATATGAAAACCATTAAAATGATGTGAGAAACCTTTATTAATTTTTAATGATCTTTTTAAATATTCAATAATATGTTTTGGTACTCTGGAAAAATGTCTGAGTATTGACCATGAACAAACCATGAAATATATTTAACTTTACGTTTGAAATTCAGATTCGAATATAACCGAAAAACACAAAACATTATATTATATTTTATATATGTCTTTAGCAGAATTCGAATCCGCACGATACTTGGTAAGAATTTCAATTTACTATTTTTTTTTATTAACTATATGTTACACCGGACAATCAGTCATATAAATATTTCTCCTATAATTTATTTAAAATTATTTTCAATTAGCATCATAAAGAAATACAATTCAAATAGCACTTTCTCAACATTTTCAAATCCTCATAACACAATATTTAATAAGAAAAAAAAAATAATGTTTTTTTTTGTGTTTTCATTTTCATTTAATCGCACACCAAATAATAATTATTTTTATTTAAAATTTTATTATATAATAAATAAAACTTTTAAATTATTTTATTAAATATTGAAAAACCAAAAATAATTTATACATAATAATAATAATAATAATCATCGCGTAATAATTAGATTAATTATATAATAATAATAATTTTTCATTTAATAATAATATTTAATAATAATTTTTTCCGGTTTGTTTTTTTTTTTTTTTTGAATGTAATTAATTAAAAAAATTTGTTATACAACAGATAATTATATGTATACATTCAATAGAAAAATTCTCTTTAAATATATATATATATAAATTCCTTATATTAATTTTAAAATATATTTTACAAGGTGTGTGAATTCCGCAATAGTTTTTTTTTTAATTTTTGATTATATTTTTATTTTTATAAAAATGATTTTTATCTATAAAGAAAATCGTTTAATTTATAAATATGATTTTTATTTTTTTTTTAAATTTGATTTGTCTACCAATTTTTTTTTGTTTTCGATTATTTCGTTTTTTTTTTATGGATATTGTGCGGTTATATATTAATAATTATTAATGTTAGATGAGATCTTGAAAATAACAAAACTGTAGTTAACAAAAAATGGTTTTTCGATTATATGTTGTTTTATGAGTTTTGATTTGTTTGTATATATGGAAATATATTTTATATATTATCTCCTCTATTCATATAAATGGATTATGTTTGATTATTTATGATGAGGTTTTCTTGGGATAATTATAACTTTTAAATATTTTGAAATAAAAATTTTATTTTGTATATTATTTTATGGTTATATATAGTATATTGATATTTATTGTATTTGAGTTTTGAGAGTCGCTATATATATTTTTATATCATTTATATTACTTAACAAATTATTTATATGTATATATGTTTAACGAAACTTGAGCATATTGATTATATGAAATGTTTTATTGAAAATTGTTTTATATTGAGTATTTGAGGAAATTTTTGATATTTCAATTGTAAAAATTTTAACTATCTAAAAATAATAATAATAATAATAAAAATTGTATTTTAATTGTTGTTGATTTTGGGGCGCGGGTTTATTATTTATATATTTTTTGATAAACATACGCCCGGTAAAAAAATCTAATAAATTACTTTATGTTAAATTTTATAATTACAAAGTAAAAAAAATTAAGTGATATGATCAATATATATTTTTATTATATTATATTATTTATATATAATTAATAATAAAAAGAAAAGAATTTTTGTTGATATGTGTCTTAAGTGTATTTAATATATGTGTGTGTGTATATAATTCTGTGTGTTTGTTGTGTGTATAATTTGTGTTTATATATTATAATATTGTGTATAGATAAAAATTTTGATATGACTTAGATTTACAGAATTTTTAGTTTTTTTAAATTTCATTATCATTATTATTTATATCGTATAATATATACGTTTTTTTTGTTTTCAAATATTATATTTTATGTATATTTTTTTTTTGATATATAATACATCTACAATATACTATTTATAAAACTTTATACATTCTATCGATCAAGATCATATGTGATGTCGTTTGTGTTAATCTAATTTGAATAATAGCAATATTGTAAGAATGCTCAATATTTATTAACATATTGAATCAATTTTCTCAATTATTTAAATGAAATATGGCAGGCAATTAATTTTCTATCTCCTTGATTGTTTTAATTTCAAAACGTTTTTCAGCAAGACAATATATTGGGATTAATTTTAAACTTTGAAAACTTTTTCATTCATTTTCCGAAGAAAATTTGTACAAAATGATCAGAATAAATTCATCGCTGAATTACTTTTAATATAACATTAAAATTTGTATTTGTATCACAACATTTCGATTTGGAAAATGTTTCCAAAATCAATTTTTTGTATCCACAAATGTAATTATTTTTGAAATACAAATCTAATAGAAATAATTTTCTATATTTTTGTAAAACTGTTCACTGAAGAAATTCTTTCAGGAAAAAGAAATATAGAAAACAAAAAGTTTATTTTTTGGGGTCCAAACAATAATTCAGAATTATATATATCTAATTTTTAAGAAGTGTTCAAAAACATTCCAGGATTAATAAAAATTTTCTCTAAGAAAGAAAAGGATTTCAAGAAAATCTATAGTTTTCTATTAATTAGAATTTGAGATTTCACAAGATGTATTATAAAGTATGAAGAAAGAAGAAAATAATAACAATATAATGGGATTTTCCCGCCTTTGGATCATTTCCTATTTACGATTAAACACAAAAACTTCTAAATCTCAATCGATAAAACCAATAATCACAATTTTTTCAATCAATATAATAATTATTTTAATATAGTTGAAATAAAAGTATAGATTCAAAGAATGATAAATGTGATTATATTGAGAAAAAGGAATATAAAGTGAAATGTCCCTTTTCCAAAAAAAAAAAAAAAGAAAAGAAGAAGAAAAATATATATATATAAAAAAAAAATAAAAAAAAATATTAAAAATAAATTAAATAAAAAAAAATATTGCACATTCAATTATTTAGTTGAAAATTAATATAAATTAATAGTATAAAACAAAAAAAAATTAATTTATTAACAAATATATTCTTCATAGTTATTCCTATATGTATATTATTTTATCTGCGAATATACTCTTTCGATAGATATATATATATATAGCAGATATCATCAGGTTTTATATAATTATTTATATTCATATATATATATATTTACTACACTAATAATACATTAACTATTATTTTGATGATGCTATTGATGGACTAGGAGCATAACCTTGTGTATTACATGTTGGTAATGAAAATGGATTAAAACCGCTAACTAAACCTCCAACTCCTTTATTTTTTTTTTATTTTTATTTGACGTTCATAAAATTATAATAAATTAAAATCTATTTAATTTGTGATAAGAAATTTTAATATAAAAAATGGTATTTTATTTTTAATTCAAAAAAATTTCACTTACTCGATGTTGAATTAAACACACTGGTCGGTGTTGATGTTAACGTTCCCATATTTGTTGTTCCATAACCATTTCCGGTACTACCACCATATGAACCGCCACCGGATGAATGCGGTGTTGATGTATTACTACAATATCCACCTCTTGGACTTACACTACTACTTTGTGTTCTTTGGTATTCGTCTGTAACTATATAAATAAAAATTTTTGTTTTATAAAGTCTCTCCAAGAATTTCCAAGTATATTAACAAAGATAAGCGAATTGAAATTCGCCTTACCTTCGGTCCATTGTGTATTTGTATCTTGTACGCTAACTGATAATTGACCTGCATAACCATTTAAACCGGGAGGTCTGCAATTTTCAAAACTTAAATTTTTTTCAATATTTTTTTTATTTTTGCCCCATAAATAATTAATCATTTAAACAAATAAAAAAAAAATTAAATATTTACTTGTACTCATAAAATACTTCAGCCAAATCGGCAGCCCGTTTTAATATAATCTCTTTGGATAATTTATCCGGATCACCATATTGTCTAGGTACCAATTTTTGTAAACGTTGAAAACCATAATCAATTGTTGGATCATTTAAGGCTAAACAGAAAAAATCCAATATATATAGAAACACTATACTGTTAAAGAAATAATATTAATCACTTACAAATATAAACAAAACGTCCCGGTGAACCTTTACAAAATTGTTTAGCCTTATATGATAGGGTGACTTCAACAACACCGGGCATATGTCTTGGTGGTGTTTGAACTTTCATTGCATGTGGTGTAATAAACTATATAATAAATGATTTTTTGAAAAAAAAAAAAAAAAAATTAAATAACTTTTCGTATGCATATTGTAATTTTACGTGTGCGCTTTTACCTCACTCCATACTAACATAGTACCAAAAACAACTTGTAAACCATCAAAAAAATTATCACCAATTATAATAACGGTAGCTCCACCAATTGTCCATCCTTCACTGGGCGATACGGCTTTTATGCATGGTGATACTGGTAATGGTGAATAAAGACCTATATATATGGAAATTGAAAAAAAAAAAGAAAATTTGTTTAAATCCTCCATCGTTTTTCTTTTACTACTCATGAAGTATGAAAAATATATATTCAGTAAAATAATAAATAAGATGTGTAAAGATAAATGTAAATTTGTTAATTTTATTTTATTCAAGTGAGATTGAATCAAGTGGATGTTTTGTTTATTGTCTGTATAGATTTTTCAGAAAATTTCAGTATTACAATTGGATTTTTATGAATGTAGGGTTAAATTTTCCCGTTAGAGTTACTTAGAGAATTGGTATATGATCTCTAATCATAATTTATATTTATATTTGACTGTCTTTTAAAAATCATAAGAATCTGTTTTGACGGAATAATATTTAGAGGAGGGGTTCTAAGAAAGATTTTCACTGAAGGAAAATTTTTCATAGGAGGAATTCTTAAAGGATATACAAAAAATTATTGTTTTTTATTCATTACTACTAAAATATAATCTATAGACATTTTATTTAAATTAAAAATACTATCAAAATTTCAACTATATACTTTTGCCTACAACCGACAATTCGTTTTGTAGCGTTCAACAAAAGCATTCTGTTGTTGGTTTCATAATTTCTTGTGTTTATCCGTGTCGTTAGGTCTAGCGTTACGCGACCAATATCATAGGAAAATATGAAACTCTATGTGACAACTCACAATCCCCTTGAAATAATCCAAAATTTTATAAGAACTTTATAGGTTGGCATTTTTATCAATTACACCACACAGAGAGTGAATGCATAGCGAAGCTATACATCAAGAAGAATCTCATTCAATATATAATTTCTTCATTTATATCATCGTAATTCAAAAAAAAATATATTCATAGCGAATATTTTATATGAAAAAAAAAAAAAAAATTGTATTAATAAGTCTATCATCGTCGGTGTATGTACCATATATATAGTTTTATTTTTATAAAGTATATATATATTGTATATATATGAATGTAATGTAAATAATTTAAAATAATTGAGTTAAATCTCACGTAATGATGATTTTCATAGTCACAATTCAAAATGTTACATATCAACAACAACAAACGAACAATAATAATATCAGATATATAAACATCAACAATATATACGAAAACTTGAAAAAAAAAAAAATAAATATATATACGTATTTTTCCTGTCATTTTTCTTTGCCTTTTTTTTTCTTTTTTTTTATTTGGTATGTCATTTTTCTTTTCCTTTATAACTATATATAAATAAATTTATTCACTCGGTGTTTAAAACGAACCGGGAAAGTTTTTGTATTTAAGGAAATAAATATAGTAATAATTTATTCATATTAATGATAAAGAGTAAAGGTTTGTATGTTTTCTGATTGAAAGTCCCGAAATTATCTTAAAATTTCATGGTGATTTAAGGGACTCTAAAAACGGGATATAATAATCCGTATATATATTTTTGAAAGTACATTTCTCAAATTCATCAAATGTATCTTTAACCTGAACGGATAAGTATCAAACAAACCACCGTCGTATATAAATTTTCCTATATATAGATAGATAAACGTTGTACAAACGTTGTATACATATATAAACAAACAGTTAAATTTGTATGTTTTTAGAATAGAAAATTTGTCGTAGTAAAATGAAAACATAAAAAAATATATATATATATATCTACACATAAGCGAATATATAATATACACTAATACAAATAAATATAAAACAATGTTTCTTTAAATTACGAATATATAATATACCCTTATATATATTTGAAGAAAAGTTTATTTATGGTATATATACGGTGTGTTTCTAACATCTAAATAACAGCAGCAGCAGTATATATAGTAACAACAACAATAGCACGGCATTAACATTAGTAATTCCACCCTTTCCAATATAGGTTTCCTTTTCCTTTTTAAGCTTTTCGTATTTTTTTTTTATTCAATACGTATAATATCTCTATCCATATACATATTTTTTCTTTAACAAACGCGATATACTTATAATATGTATATAAAAGGGCGCTCAACTGAATCGGAGTCAATTTTACAAACTTTTGATTCTAACATGATCTTGCATACAAAAGACTTTTGTTATATACTATAGATATATAGTTATTATAGATATATGTACCACCACCTATTCTATGCTATATATATATATATATATATAGAGTGTTTAGCAATAAAAAAAATGTATTTTACGCGTTTTACTATATATACAGAATTTTTCTTTTATTATTCTATATATCACATCTTCTTAAAGAACATACATTTCTTTGGAAAATTTACGTTTATATTTTTTATTTTTTTGTATTTTCTAATTTTTGTGTTTGTTTTTTTTTTTATTTTCTTTAATTCAAATAAATTTATATAAAAATACTAATAAATTTCTCTATGCTGTTTTAATCTTTATCTGATTTTCTTAAAGTGCTGAGGAAATATTCTCATAGAAATATTGTCGTTGGTGTTTATAACAAAGAATTAAAACTCTGTTAAATTTTCGTTAATTATTATTTGGATTCGATAATTACGGATTTGAATATTAATTATGCCATTTTTAACTTAGATATGAAATCAAACTGAAGGAATTCTATCTCAAATTTAAGATTTAATATAAAGGAATAATATTAAATACTTTATCAGATTTAATGTATTCTATATATACCTTTCAGAAAAGGTTTGTACAGCAACTATATCAATATTATAGTAGAAGAGAAATAGATAAAATATTTTAAAATTAAAATTAACACATTCATAATTATCCTATATATCAACTGGTTGTTTATATATATACAGTAAAGGAACAAAACAGATTGATCTGTATCTAACTTATTTTCCCTATTTTATAAACCTAATCGTTATATTAAAACATATATTGCACAGTATTGCAAATAAAAACCAAAAAGCCAAATCATAAACTATCATTTTTTCACAATATTATTACTATATACCTCCATATATAATAGAGAGAAAGTAAAAAAAGGTTTGTTATTAAATTGGCATTGTTTAAAAATAAAAAAAAAAAAAAAGATGAAAATTAATTACTAAATAACTCTTTCAAATCACGTATTTTTCACAATCATTGAGAATTTAAAACATAAGTTTCTTTTACTATATATGCAATATTATTATGTTGATATGTTTTTTTTTTTTGATATTGTTATTCGTCTATATAGTATTTGATTGTAACAAATAATGTGACGGAATGAGAGATTAAAATAATATCGTGTCTATATATATATATATATATATATATACATATAGGTGAAAAAGGAAATGTTTAAATGTTGAAGGGGGGTTTTTGTTTTTTGTTTTTTTTTTTGGTTATTGGAATATATTATTGAGTGTTATGATGAATATAAAAGAAGACACATGTAAATATAATTTATAATTCTTAATGTTTAAAAATGTTTCCATATATATATATCTACTATAAGAATAAGACGTTTGAAACATTTAATAAAAAAATCATTTGTTTAAAAAGAAATGTAAATTTTTATAGAGACCAATTTATCATATAGAAAGATTATCGCGTTAAATTAAAACTATGACTGTATGGGAATCGTTTTTTTTTTTTTTACTTTAAAATATTATTTGAAATATATTGTTTTGTTACAAAATGTGACTGAAAGATTCAAATTCAGTACATTTAATGATTTTTTGTTCTGAAATTTAATTACCAATAGTAAAAAATTTAGAGATTTCAGTTAAAATTATTCATTTAATTGAGTTACTTATAATTTAAATCCATAAAATCAATCACACTATGAATGAATTATGATATTTTACAAATCAACAATTATGCCTCGTATACCAAGGTAATTATTTCATTTTAAAGATATATGAGCTTTGTAAAATAACATCTATAATTGATGTGAAATATCCGAGGAAATGAATTCATAATGACTGAATTCATTCATATTAATTATAGAGGGATATTTATTTTTGAAAATAAAATCACATATTTTAGTATATATGTATGTGATAAAATGTATATTATTAATGTATAATTTATATGTTTTAAAAAAGAAATGATAAGTGAATAGTACGAACGACGTAGATTAAAAAAAAACAATAATTTATTTTCAATAAAGAATATAAAAAACCAAAATAATAAAATTTTCTTCATTCATTTCCCATATATACGTTGTTTTTTTTATTGTTCGATTTTTTATTGCAGGAAAAAAAACGTATAGAAATAATTAGAGTAATCATCACTTTGTATAGTATTTTGATATTTTAATCATAACATTATATTTTTAAAATTTCGGCTATATCCCATATTTTGAAATTAAATTCTTAAAATAATCCTAACACAAATCATTTCGAATGCGAATAGTTTTTGGATATAGAAAATTATTTTTATGATTATAAAATTACTTAATTCAAATAATTAAACAATTTTCAATCTATCAAACCTCTTCAAAGTCTAAAATTTCAAACATCATTCGAAGAATTTGTTTTTAAGAAATCCCTTATAAAGTTTAATTTATAATTATTATTTATGAATTTTATAGACAAAGATTTCTGTATGGTTTAACAAAATAAAATATTCCATTGCGATATACTCTAATCATTTTACACTTTAATCGTAGTCCTGCACTAATGAATCGAATAAAAAAATTATTCTATTATTTTTTTTTTCGTAAGCTACGTTAATAAATTTTTGGTTTATTTTGATTCGATTATCTTGATACAATTATTTTAATAAAAAATATTCTTTTTTGAATCCAGTACAAATAATAAAAATTAAAATAATATATAGTAATTTTGAAAAGAAAAATATACGCACACATAAAATAAATAAAAAAAAAAAACAAACATAAAATTGTGTAAAAATCAAAACTAACACAGACCGTCGTACGTACTGTCCGGAGATAAAGCATGACCCGATATTGACAATGGGGATCCTGTACCTTCCGTTGTATCCAAACGTTTTGCACGTCGTCCATGTTTTGAATTATTATGAACAAACATATTATCGGAAATTGCCATTAATTGTCCATCGACCGCCACTTGTGTTGATATAACTACCTATATATGTATAGAAAAATAACATAAATGAAAAATCAAATGATTAAATTTATTTCAAAATGGATTTAATTATAATTAATATTTAAAATTTTTCTTATAATTTAATTTATATTTTGCTCTATAAATTTTCATTATATTTTTAACGCGGGTCATAACTTATTGATTTTAATGAATCAATAATTAAATAAATTAAATAGCTATTTGGTATCCTTGATCGAGAATATCTGTGTGAATTTTTAACTTGACCCTTTATGCTATTTATTTTTACACGAAATTAAAACCAAAATTTCTTTTAAAATATGTAATCTAATATATAATTTATATATTTGGTCAGCAGATTTATATATCGTTGTGTTAAAAATATATATATATGTTCAATTTGGTTCAATAAAACATATTCATTTAATCCTCTTCTGTATTCTATATATAATATATTCCATACATATTGCAGTTTATAATTTCCATCATTCCATATTGATAAAAAATCTAATATTAGTTATATAATAATATCGTAGATAATCGAAAATAAAATACATTTTTAACACTTAATTATTTCAGTATCATGTATAAGTATATATAAAACAGATTTTTCCCAAGCGTATAATAGATTTAATTCTTATATATATAAAAAAAAACATTTTTCACAAACAAAAATATTTTCCATTTAGTACCAGTATGAAAACAAAAAAAAATTTTGTCTAATTGTAAATTGTAAAATTTATAACTTACTTGAAAACGTCTCATATCCCTTGGGTTTCCTGCATTTTTCAAACAATTTTGATTACATTTTAAGAAAAATTTCAAATAGAACCTGAATTGGGAATAGAAAAATGAAAAAAAAAGCGGAAAAAAACAATGAATTCATTTATGTAAATATTTCAATGTAAATTTTAAGATAATAAATTACTATATTTATATAATAACAAATAAAAGAGTTAATGATTTAAAGGTTAATATTGTTTTTTTATAGATGCGTCGAGTAAAACATGACAATATATAACCCACAATGGGATTGTTTTTAGATTTAATAATTTTTTTTTTGTTAAATCATTAAACACATTGCACTAAGGAATTATAAATTCCTTTATTTTGAATTTTGTTCTATATATAATTAATTATGTATCATTTAGAATATTTTAACTATATATAAATATAGTTGAAATCTGTAATATAATATATCACAATTGCTTTTAAATATAAATATATAGAGTTGTGATTCTATATTTGTATATACATGCGATTTGTTTAAGATAATAGTATATAGATCTAATAGATATCGTACAAAATTTGAGTTGCATAATGTTTGCGATTCTATAAAGGTATTCTTCATCTTTATATTGAGATACTTTTTCGATTGTTAAATCGATATAATAAATAGGCACAAACCGACAGCTACGGTATAGTACGTAATAGTAGGAATAGTCACCGACTGACACAAAATCCGCGTCGTTGTAGGAATGTAGGATAGCCATTTCCATTCAAATAGCCATCTTAAAATTTTCTCATAAGGATCTGATTTTGAAGAATTTTAAAAACATTTTAAAAAAATCATTAAGTTAAAATATCCGTTAATAATTTTCCACGCATATTAAAATGAAAATGTATTTAACATTATAATGCATTTTCTCGTATTCAGAATTATATTAATTAATTTATCAATTACATTATATTTTTGTTTATCCCATACTCGATCTTACGATATGAAAATGTGTAATATATGCATAAAAATTATGTTTTATATATATACCATCATAAATTTAGTTAGTAAGGTGTTGTTGTTAGAAACATTTAACCTCATCAAGTCATCTACCTCATCATATTACATTTTTTTTTCTTCATTATTTAATTAGAAAATGCATTAATTTTCTTTTAACACGATTGTTAAAGTCATTCATTATATATATATATACGATAATACTTAATATGCATTTTAATATTGTATATATGTATGTAGTTATATTTAAAATTATATAACTATTATCTGATGTAATGTTGCGTGTTTGTTTTATTATATGTATAATATCTGTGAACTTTAAAATAAAAAATGAAGATGAAAACGTATGATAAACAAAATTATATTCAATATAGAATAATTTTCATCTAAATATACTTTGAAAAATTATGAAAAGACAAACATATTTTCTCTTTTTGAAATATTGTAAATAAAAAGAAATAAAAAAAACAAATAAGAAGTAAAAAAAAATAATAAAAAATAGTAATGATCGTGTCAAAACATAAGACTGAAAGAAAATAATATTACAACTAACTCCATATAAATATAAATATACGTAAACATCTATCTAAAAAAAAACCCCAACTATATATACGTATATCGACTGCATCATTGTATATATATATATGTATAACAAAATAAATGTCAATTTAGTTTATTGCCTTCTGTACTTTATTTATGAGTTGGTTATTTTATTTTGGCACTTTTCATTTGTACATAAATATACGAATTGGTTATATATCTATATACGGTATCTGTATATATATATATATATATATGGAATATGGGGGTTCTTTTTCTTTATTGTTTTTGCGTTTTTAGATTTTCTATTTTTCTTATTGTGAACATTTTATTTTTTTCTTCTTCAAAACTCTCTATTTCAACTTAAACGAATTTCTTGTGTCTTTTCGTCTTTTCGAAAAACAAATTTAATCTATGAATATTTATTATAAGAATTTTCGCTTATACAATCCATGATTGCGGGGTTTAGCGTCCGATAACGACATCCTTCTGTTGTTGAATTAATATTTTGTTGCGTTTACGCGGTGTTGGTAATTATATTCGTACGACTAATCCGAAAATATGCAACTCTGTGTGAAAATTCATATTCGGAAAATAACTGAAAAACACAAAACGCATATTTTCTATCTTTAGTTTAGGATTCGAACCGACAACCCAACTACACAACAGAATGGATACAAATAAAAAACTAATAAAATTCTAACTATTACTAAACTGTTGTTTTTTAAAGTAATATACGAACATGCATATTTAAACAGTGGCTTAAAACGTAAACAAACTATTAATTCATGGTTACAGATTAAAAGGCTCTTTCAAAATTCATTTTAGTTATAACATCATTTTGCATATAACGAAAAACCTTTGTATACAGATTTGATTCTATACCATTCGAACTATCAATTTTAAATATATTTTCTTATTAATCATTTCTAGAATTATTGTAATATTAAAACATTTTTAATTAATAATTATCAAAATTCAAATAATTAAATGTCGGTTTTAATATAATATATTGATATATAAAATTGCATAATCATAAAAAATCATCAAAAATCCATAGAAATATATATAATGATGTTGAAGAAAAAAAAACGGTATTTAATCTCTGTAATAATAATAATAATATATCAGATCAGATAATAATAATAATAATAATAATAGTAATAATCGAAACTTGAAATAATATATAAGAAAAATACATCCCACAGGATTTTCCTTATACACTCAATTTATTTTCATTATTTGGAAGAAGAAATTCGTATCGTATCTTACCTATATAATAATGTTTACTTATACAAATAGTTCAACTATATATATATTGAATATAATACCATCATATGTATTAACTAAAAACGTATATATATAGATCTATATATACAGAATAAATAAAAGAAAATCCTTTAGCATATTTTGTATATAAATATATATATAGTTAATCTTCCATTGAAAAATTGTTTGGTCACCGGCATGATTACATATATATATATAATGATTTTTGTTAGATTTCCAAAAAAAAACTCAAAAAAAAAAAGATTTCCTAATATATAAATATCGATATATTTTAATACTCTGTATAAATAAGAAGAAACATTATTGTAATTTAAGAAATGAGGTGTAAAATATATTTTAGGTGACTATATATATACAAATGACAATAAAACGAAAGAATATATCCTTTTGAATAAATCTGTTTAATGACCAAAAAATATATCCTTTATTGGTATAGATTTAAAGAATTTACAAAGACATTATATATTATATATATTTATGTTTCGAATATGGTAAATAAAAAAAAACCAATTCTATTATTTTATAACAACTGTGGCCAAACAAATAAGAATATAATTTATAATAGTTATTGCATCTCCGCGTATAATGGCCCATTAAATGAAATAATATAATCATCATCTTTCATTATATATGTATATATATATATAGATTGATCCTCCCTCACTCATATGTATTATACAGTTATTTTAAGTCAAAACATAATATATGGATTATCAATGTTTAACTATAAATATCAAATAATCCTTATATATGCATATAAACAACAAATCTATATGGTATGTGGATACCGCAACAAAAACATAAACAAAAACAAATATCATCATATATATATACAATTATATATAAATAAACATAACAATATCAATTATATATCATTATTATTATATATATGTAATTTTTTTTATTCTACCCTTATATGCGATCTGAATGAATATACATATAAATTCTGGCAAGAACGACAAAAACGAAAAAAAAAAAATGCTCATCAATTACATAAAAATTTTGTGCATGTATAAATGGAAATTAATACTTTTCATCTATAATATATACTTTGTTGCGCGGTTGAGATTTGTTAAAATTGACAGATGTTTCTCATATATTTGTTTGTTTGTTTTATTTTTTCTTTTTGAGGGGTGCTATATATATATATATATATATATATTTTGATTTTTATATTAATGAATATGGGACCAATTTCATACTGACTGTATATTCCTTTAATTTTTATATCATATATTAGTTATTTAGTTATAAAGGAGTGGTTTACAACTATACATAATGTATAAATGTAATATTGAAATATAGTTTTAAACTTCTATATATGAAGAATTGTATATATATAGATTATTATATGAACATAATTTTATTTAATTATTATACTATATAAAAATAATAATAATTTAAAGATTATATGGTGTGGTGATACATGAATTTTTTTTTTATAATTGGTTTGTTATGTCAAATTGAATTATAATAAATTTTTTTATATTTTAAATGTACGAATATATATGGTTTTAGTTGTGTAATGTGTTTTATATATATGTTTTGTTTTGTTATGATACGCACTCAATTATACCATTATATAGAACAGTATATATATGTAGACTAATCAATAAGCCATATATAACTAATTTAAAATTAAGTGTTTGTATATATATATAAAAAATAAGTTATTATTTAATTTATTGTAAATTAAAGATCAAATTCGATTGGGTTTTGTTGGTTGGCGCGATTTATTCTGTCTCTTTAAATCTTTGAAATTTGATTCCATTTCTGTATTTTTCAATGTATATATTCAATTGAAATAAAGGAATCGCCGGGTGGGGATTTTTATTGTAAACCTATTGACCTTTGTCTGGATGATATTGTGGAATTAAAAAAAAACCTTAACTATAATTTTTGTAAATTAACCCAATTTCTAATTTCTAATGAATTTTCGATTACCCCATAATACGTAATGGAAAATTTTATCAATTTCTGATATTTCATAAAAGAAAATCTGGAAATCGGTTTACCAATTCCACGAAACATCGATCTTGTTGATTTTAAAAGGATTGTTTAGTTTCTGCTTTATTATCATTATGACATACAGATAATCGTATATATAGGAATAAACTGTTGAAATTTTAATGTTAAAAGGGGGTAGTTCTTTATACATAGCAAAACATGGGTTGGAAAATTATCGATATCTTATAAAACAGTAAACCGATTTGAAAACTTTCTTATACGAAATACTAAAAATGAATTAAATTTTCATTACATAACGGAGAAATCGAAAATTCAATCAGAAGAATAAATCAAATGAAAATTTCTTAGAAAAAATCCATTTTCCGGAAAATTAACCGCTATTCTCGCCGGTATTTTGTAATTATAATAATAATACTCTCTATATTATTACATATCTAAACGAATTGTCTATAGCCTTGTAATTAGATTGATAAAATATTTCTAGACCAATCACCCATCGGGAGAGCTCTTACTATCCCAAAACTCTTTACCATGCAACTTAAAAAGAATTTAATTTTGATTGAAGAAACCAAAAAACTTATATTATATTTTTTATCATTTCTTAAAATAAAGGAATTTTCTTATCCAATTACCAATCTAACATTTCGTGAATGTTTTGAAATTAAATTTTCCAGATTAAGTAATAAATTATATTATAAATATATTATGATACTTAAGATTTTCATTAAAATATGAACCATCAATAGAAATATGAATATGATTACCGATAGTCGTAGTTAATTATATGAATATCACTTATTCAGATACATCTAATTAACTACCTGTAATCATATCCATATATATAAAATAAAATCATTTTATAAACGTATACCGAAAAATTCAAAATAAATAAATATCTAATATACCTATATAATATCAATTCGAATTCAACAGGATTTATGTGTTATATCGAATTCAATTTTAGTATATGAAACAAAAAAAAAAAAATAAAGATAAAAAAACAGCTATAAGAGCACCCACCATCAACCGCAGTTTTACACAAAACAAAATAAAACAAAAAACAAAGAAAAAAAAAAGAAACTTTTTAATTGAGATGACCTTCAATGATGATATTTCATATAATTGCAAAACAAAAAATCATATAGAAACAAAATATTGTTGCTATATATAAAGTTCTATATATATAGTGAAGTTATGATACAGAAAAAATATATATGTATATATAAAGTAAAATATTCGTTCTCGTTTTCATATATACAAACAATTTTCTCCAAACCAAAATTTTGTATTTCTATATATATATATACATATTATATTTAATATCAGAACTTGAAACGAACGGTTGGGTGGAAAAATTTCAATCTTTATATATATACATGATATTGGCATTGGTATATCTTTATATATATATTTATATATAATTTATGCTTGTTGTTTGGGAAAAGCCAAAGACTATATCAAAGTTTTTTTATATACATATATATATATAGGGAATGAGAAGATAATGATTTCAAAAGTCTATACGTTATTATATACCTATCTATATATATATTATATAGACGTCGTTTTATATTTTATAGACTTATAGATACGCATATATATGTATATATATATATGTATTCATGATATGGTGTATCAGTTCTCCTTCACTCCTTTTGTAATATTATAAATATAAAGATATATATATATATATATATATATATATAAATATATGGATGGATATACATTTATATTTTGTATAATTTTGTACAATGTGGATGGTTAGTTAAATTGTTGTATACATCATACATTTATATACCATTTTATAACTATATATTTATATATATATGACTGAATATTTTCCTATTTATACGTGTATTATTATTGAAAGAATATATATTTTGCTATATATAGTTGAAAATGAAACAAGGAAAACGATCCTATACAATAAAATACTACATAAACTCTTATATATCTATCTATATGTATTTTTGTACATAAAATGAAAATTCTATAAAGATATAATACAATAAATAAGGATAGTGTAAGGATATATAAGAATATATAAAAAAATATATTTCTTGAAGGGGATAGCTTTTCGTCGTCGTCATTTTATTTATATTGCATGTTTTGTATCTATATATAAATATATATATATATTATATATATATAAATAAGCATGAATATATAAATAAATGGTTTTTATTTTCAATGTGTTTTTTGCTCTATTCAGTTTTGTATTTTGTATAACAAAACAACATATACAATAAATGACTATATGTACAATATATGATAATATCCAATTCGTAGAATATTTGTATCTTCTTAAAGTCAAAACATCAACAATAACAATTCAAGAACAACAACTAGAAAAAAACAAAATACATCTCTAAATTTAAAATAATTTTCATTTTGTACATTTGGTGGAATAGAATATATATAGCGAGATTTGTTTTTGTTAATATCACAGAATTGTTATATCTACATAGCATATAGAATACAATATATAGAAATTTATTTCTATATTCGTACAAATACCTTTTTTTTTTGGTTGGTTACATATACAGATATATTTAATACTTGTAATTTTTGCTATATTTATTTATTTATTAATAAAAATTCAAGGTTTCACGTCAGATGTGATAAATTTAGACTTCACTGACTGAAAGATGGAATTATATGCATTTTTTTTTTGTTTTTATAAATTACAGTATATATGTATATATAACTTTCCGTTGTTGTTCGCAAAAAATTTCTCAAAAGAGGTAGCATACTAATTCTATTTTTAAATATAGAATGTTTTTACAATCGAAAAGTAGAAAAGGATAAAAACGACATTTTTTTTTTAATCAGAATTTTGATGAATTAAAATATAATATATCCGCAGTATCATATGGAAAAGATAATTATAAATAGAAATTTTAAACATTTCCTTTGTGATTTTTAAAAGTATTTATAGTTCAGTATTCAGGATATATTATCCTTTCGTTATGAATTTCTAAATACTTATTTGAATTTGAATTGAAAATTATTCAAACACCGCATTAGTATCAAAAATGTTAACTTTTTAAAAGGCTTTGTAGTGTATGAGAAACAAAAAACATAGAAAATTCGGTAAATTTGACAGGGAGTTAAAATTCACTTAAACACTTAAATTTTATTCTTATAGATCATAAATAGAAATGCCTTTCTATTGCGGTGGTCAGATTATAGTTAACTGGTTAGGATATTACAATAATTTTAATACGGCATATACATTTTTAGAAGTGGGAGGGATCTTCTGAACTATCTTCGAACTTAACCAGCTCACTAAAAAAAAACTTATATGGAAAATGTTAGTCAAAAAGAAAAATTCGAATGGGAAAATCTGATGATTGAATACTTTTCATATGTATATTATACAATCTATTTACGTTCATATACTTTATTTTGTCCTAGAATGGACTTTATAGACACATAAAACTGCTTATAAATAAATACTCACAAAACACAATCAATAATTTAAAGGTTCTAAAAAATTCTATATATCTTTTTTTATAATAATAATAATGATAATATAAATGTATTCTAATTTCTAAATGATTTTAATAAATTAACTAAACAAAATTTTTCTTTATTGTTTTTCTTTCAGGTTATTGTGATTTCTGCGGTCTACTACAGCAAACCTACTACCGGCAAATCCCAACAATTTAAAGTGAGTATTGACATTTTTATTTTCACTTAACATTTTGTTTAAATAGAATAAAACAAATATGACATTCACCATACTAACAAAATCTTACTTATTATGGTACGTCGTTGCTTTTCCGACATGTCTTTTAATTTGGGATCCTTTGATATATTGACATTTGTTGAAATTTAATTTGCTAAAAATCAACAACTCTATAAATTATATTTCTCCGTCAACACACTCCAATGTTTTCTTTGCCATCGGGTGGGCTTAAGAATTGTTTTGCATTGAAACAATGACTTTAAAATAAAATCTTTTTAACATTTTCCTATATATATATTATACATTGATATGGATTTTAAAAATAATTGAATATTAAATAAATTACGATATATATATTGTAATAATATATAAGTTGACATTTTCTCTACATACATATATACAAATTATAATTGTAATATCAATATTGTATTACTATTATTATGTCAATGTTAATTGGGTGTATATATACGCTAATTAGTGATTTAAATGTACAATATTTTCGCATATTTTCTATATTAAAATTTATACAAATAATAAAAGCTTCATAAATAAGATTTCAATGAATTAGAATGAACTATACCTTTCTATAAATTTACTATATACATACCCATATATATATGTAATATCTCCCATCTCCATATATCATTGCGATTATTATTTATTACGTAAACAAGCAAACAATCAACAATAAAACAAAAATATAATTTTTTGATTTAATTTATTATTATTATTGTTATTATTACTATTATTGTGTTATTATTTTTATTATTGTTAACGCAAAAAACACAATAAAAACATATACAGATAATTGAATTGAAATGAATATATAGATAAAAAATTATATGTGATGATTATGAATACGCATATTATATAGATGGAATATATTTTTGTGATTTTATTATACATATACTGAGTGATGGACCGCACATATATAAATAAATATTATATTTTTGTATACTTTATTGGATATACATATATAGTTCTGCGTTTACCTATCTATATAAATGAATAGTATGGTATATATAGGTATTTATTGGCATATATTATACCTCAAATATGAACATAAGTATTTGTATAACCATATAACGATAATTTCATCACAAAAGAATATATATACATATTTCTGATCCATATCACGTGTCTTTGAGTTTGACAATAAGATGACAAAATCGGTATCACAATCATGTACCGTCATCATCTTTTATATTTATCCAATTAACAATCATATAATATGTATAAATAAACGTATAATATATATAAATATATAGGTATAGGTATTCATAACATACCTTATATATACGTTCATCATATTATTTATATATACTCAAATCATTTCATATAATATATACTATACCATATATATATATATATATATATATATATAAGATCTGTTTAAGAAGAACAAAAACACAATTAAGGAAATTTGAACGCGATACGCACTATATATAGAGATTGGTGGTGATACACACGTTGATATTATATATATGCGGCATCATATTATATTGTTAAAGTTAAGGTGGTTTTTTTGTTTTATTAACATTATTATTATTATTATTATTACTATTGCTGGTTGTTGATAAAATAAGTGTATTTTTTAATGTTTCTTTTGTATATATAACATAGTATCACTTACATATTTATGTATATAGAATAATATATTATTATAATAATGTATAAGTATATTTAAAAAAGAGAAAAAGAAAATAAGACGGACTTTACCACCACGCGCCGGTATTTTATTTCATCATATCGCTGATTATACATTTTTTTTTTTTTTGGAATTGTATTCTTACATATATGAATTTTATAATACTATAATACATTTTATATATATTCTTATCGTATATACATGTGTATATACGATTATGCAATTTAAGAATATATATTTACCTGTTGTATATATAGAGGTATATAAGCATAAAAGTATTTATATATGTATGTACAATCAAAACGATACAATATTGTTTTTAACTTATATAATTGAATCGTGCATAATTGCGAGGTTTATTATAATATACTATATGATATGTATATGGAAAAATTCTTTCAATTTTACAATGTAATTTTGTTGTTTTCTTATATATGTGTTGATTGATCTATATATTTATATACCATATAAAACAATAATAAATATTAATTGATAGATTACCTATTATGGGATTCGAATTGATTTATCGCAAATATTTTTATTAAACTATATATTTTATGGTGCGTGATTGGTGTTAATTTATATAATTTATATTTATTTTGTGTTTGTATGTGTGTTTTTTGAGAAATAATTAAATTAATCAAAATATTATCGCAGTAACTATTTAATTGATTTAATTTTACTAAATTAAACAGTCAACTTTTTATCATATATCGATTTATAAAGAATGAAATATATAGACATTGAAAAGTATATCATCTTGGTTTTACCTATATATACATATAAAAGATGGATTAGAACATATATTGATGATTATTTATTTCTATTTTCTATATCTATCCGTTTGAATTTATATGTGTAATTTTCAATTGAAATCTTTAAGTTTTCTTTTGTTTTTTTTTTTAAACAAAAATGACATGCATTGAAAAAACACATATTCTATAACAATTCATAGATATTGAAAACATTTTTGTAAGACATTTTCACTCTTGATTTGATTTGTTAAAAAATTTTACGTTTATAATTTCAATAAGTGATTGTTTATACATTAATCAAAAAATCAAATATAAATCACATATGGAAAGATTCAGCCCACGAATTCGCTAAATTCAGAGTTATTCAAAGTAAAAAACGTCTTATAAAATTCTTGTATGACATTGATATGTATGATGTCCTCGCGAAAATTGTTAAAAAATAGATTATGTATATGATTTATGCGATTTATTAAATGTATTCTTATACATATCATCTCACACATATCTCAGATATCCATCATCATTTCATACAATATATAATTGCATTTATATACATATATATATATATAATGATGACAACAATATACGTGAGATGAATAATTTTTTTTTTATTATACTTATTCAAAAAATTGGAATGGTGTATGCGTGCGTGTGTGAATTTATTCGATTGTGCAATAAAATCATTATTGATTTAACAAAAATTCTATTATTTGCTTTTTTATATAATGGTAGAATAAAGTAAAATTATCACATTGAAAACATAAATTTACATTTTCTTTTGTTATCTACCTACATACCGTATTTTTTATAACTAATACAAACAATTCAATTGTTTTGTTTGGTGTTCATCACGGGAATAAAACGGGATTCTTGCATATGAAATATAATACATGCAGAAAAATTTTTATATATAAAATTATGACAAAGATTCAAATTATATAATATTATCACATTATAAATAAATTAATAAATAAAATAAATATTTGTGATATGAAATTTTCGATTGAAATATAAAATCAAAAGAAAGTCCCATGTTTTAAACTACGGTGATTCTGCTGGTTTTGATTGTAATCTATCGTGTAAAAATATTCATTTCGATTTTGTGTGTTATTTAGTAAATTAATTTTGTTAAATATAGTTTAGTAATTCTTTGTTCTTTTACAATGTGCGTATATGGTCGGTATGATAGTGAGTGGTAAATCGGATTTAATAATCATAAAAATATATTGGTGTGATGTGTCTATTGTTTTAACTTTAAGAAATTCTCGTTTACGTTTAGAAAATCGGTATTTTATCAGTGTTTTTTTTTTTTAATTCTATAATAGATTAATTTAAAAGGCTTTTTATTATATCTATATAAAGATTATCGATGATTTCTTAAATAGAATTGCACTTTCTTTAAGTAGCGATTGATTGAAATTACTAATGTTCCAAAAGTTTAAAACGTACATTTAAAAATAAAATGTAACGTTTCTTATATACAATTGCGCGTTTACTGTTGTTCGTCGTGAAAATAATTTTAAATTATTTCATTCAATTATATTTATATATGCTTTAATTGGTATATTCGTTTATGAAGGTAAAAATGTGTTTTAACAAAAATAAACTAAATCTCTGTAGAAAAATTACATCATTTACGACAAAGCTCATAAAAAAATCCAATAAAAAAATCAGAATACATTAAAAAAAAAAAAAACTCTGAACTTTAGTATACAAATTTTAATTCTTTTCTTTTTTCTTTTTTTCCACAGATTACCGTTTTGTAGAAAATATTATCTTAATATATGAAGATTCACGCAGTATAGAGATTACAATACAAAGGGGTAAGTGAATTATAAATTTTTATCAATAAAAACTACTTCCTATATATAAAAAATTATGTTGGTCGTTTATTTAAAATTTTTAACATTTTATACAATTTAAATTATGTTATTTTGGGCATTCAAAAAATATTCGCTTTACAAGAATGTGTAATAGCTTAATTTTATGAAAAACCAAAGCTGTTTTTTACGTATATACAAAATTCTATACAGTTTATATTTGCTAAAGTATAGTACAATTTAACAAATAGGTATAGATATTATCAGTGACGGACGGGGTGATTCTGATGATTAACACCTAAGGAAACTCAGTCTTAAAAATGTACATTCATCAAAAAAATTAATGAGCTATAGAACAAAAAACGTGTTTTGTTTTTTTAACAAATTTGGTATTTTTTGAACAAAATTTTTCCTTTTCTTTTCTTCTATAAACATTTCTTCTATAGAAATTTGGAAAATTTGATTTCGCGGTAAATTTTCTTCTAAAAAATACAATGTTTTTATGGATTTTTTTTGTTCGCTTATTCAAAAATATCTTTATCGTTAAGGTTATTTAACTGTTTTCTTTCCGAATATCGGTTCAACTGTTCTCTTTGTCTTTATATATATTAAGAAATGTTGCTTTTATGATATACAATTTTAAATTCATTACGAATTTACTTGAAAGATTTCATTATAAGATTGTTATTCATATATATTGAACTATTATAATCCTGTGCTAAATTTGATAATTAAATTATATGAACTTTGATTATCAAATATAAATGCGATAATTTTGATGGCATTGTAATTTTCTTCTGTTTAAATACCTATAGCATTTTATTGTATTTTTGTTATGCGTTTTTGAAATAATCTTTATACTCCACAATATGAATGTTATTTTTTTTTTGTATCGTTATATCTTTAGATCCATTTCGTCAGATGTTTTTTTTATAGTAAATAATATTGATTTTTACTTGTTCACTTCTTAATACATATATATAGTATGTAAATTCAACCATTTTCCTTTATATATAGTATGTAATACAATTCGATATACAAATTTCGATTGTTTTTCTTATATATATATGTAGGCTGAGAAATTATACAATTTCAATAAACTCTTTTCTTTTTCTATATACATACATATATTGTTAAAAAATGTTTATTTTCTAGAAATCTGAATAAAAACTTCAATATAAATGTTTGAATCTTGTATTATAAATGTCCAAAAATTTGTTTTTTTTACTAAATATAAAATATGTAAATTTATTTATATAGATATATCAAACACTATACTTTCTCTTTTGCTGGTAAAATATTCATTCACCATTTTATTTATTTCACTATATATAGTAATATGTATTTTGTATAATAAAATTATATTCGTCAGATTGTGTCTATAGTCTAAAAAGTCAACGTATATTTTATACCCGTATGTATATTATTATATATGTTTGTAAAGGTCTAGCGATACATATAAAATATGTATTTATATATTTATCGCAGGATATGTATATATATAAATTTATATATAGATCTGAAACCACGTATATAAATATATATATACAGATATAATATCATATAAAGTTATATATGTATATAAATAGAAAGTAACATATATCCATGACAACAAAAATGTGCAAGGGAGGTAAATAAAGGAAAGGGTGGCTTGGGGATTCCAACCATGCTGTTGGGACTTGGAGAAACCTATATCATATATATATATATATATATATATATACGTTATAATATAGTAAATTTTATGTATATACATATAAAAAAAAGTTATATTTACAAATACGTACCATTGAAAATATCTAATATATACATAGTATTCTGGGGGGTATAGAAATTCTGTTGATGATGGTATATCCTATATCGGTATATAAATGTATATATTTTGATTCTATAAATATATAATATCCATATATATTTATATATATGAGATGATAGGGATGATGAAGATGATTGAGATGATGAAGATATAATGACGATGATTTAAAAACGCTGTTACAATGTTAGAGGTATATAGTATAGTTACTGGAAACAAATTTTAACAACAAAATGTCTCTTATATATATATATATATATATATCGGATATAGGATGTATATACAATTATACATATATATATTACATCATGTATATCTGCGTATCCATGAATGAATGCATCAAATACCGCACCGCATACATTTATGTTTATTTATATATATACATATATATATTTTCATCATTTATAATATATACAATATATTGCTATATATAGATATAAAGATACGAATATTGAACATTGCGAATGTATATTTATATATATACGAAAAGTATTTATTACTAATTGGATTAAAGCTTTTCGTTAAACACAAAACAACAAACAAAAAAAATTGTATAGTTTAGTATAACATATAATGAAACTTTTAGTTTCTTTTTTTGTGTATTATATACACATTAAATATCACTATATGTATATAATACCATTAAAAATTAATTGTTTGTTATCATAAAAAAATAAAAATAAAATAATGTCTATATTCATATATATATATTATGTGCTATATCCGCTTTTAATATCTGTTAAATACTTTTATCATTGATTTTTAATTGTTGTATTAATTAAATAATAAGTTTGGTATGCTCTTGGGTGTAAAATAGAATTATTTTTGAGGATATTGTTATTAATTATTTTTATATTGCGATACAAATATATATAATATGTCCCGTATATTCCCACATTCTATATATGTTATCAATTAACAATCATTATTTCAATCCTTATACTAAATTTAAGGAAATATTAATATCCCACATTATTTTCATAGAAATTCATCAATTAGACGTAATATCCGTAGAGTATATATTTGTTAAATATTATTATTTTGAAGAAAATCAATAATTTTTGATATAATAATAATAATAATAAAGTTTTTCACTTACCGATCTATTATGACTGGATCTGATGGTGTTTCATTTCGATTTCCACAGCTCTTTTTGTCACAACATCGACTATTATATACACATTATATAATTAAAAAAGAAAAGAAAATAAGAAAAATCAATTAATTTGGTTTACAATCATATAATGTTTTTTTTTTCTGAATAATCTACTAAATATTAATGACAAAAGTATGTTGTCACAATGCCAATTTCGGATAAATTAAGATATATTCAATATATATGAAATTGACCTTTTATATTATAAATCAATACGATTTCTTTTTTATTAGTTTAGTTTTGTTATATTATTACAGAAAATAAAATCCAAAAATCGATATGTTTGATGACAATCCAACAATTAAGTTAATATTTATAATAATAACATATATATAACATCTAATAACTCTGTGGTGTAAATGTTAAAAATGCCAACCTAAAATTCTAACGGAATGTTGGGGTCGTGGGTTCGAATCCTACTGAATGCATAAAATATGTTTTGTGTTTTCGGTTATTTTTCGAATCTGAATTTTAACGCAGAGTTGTATATTCCGCTTGCGGTTGGTCGTACGGCTAATTACCGACACCGTAAAAGACGCAAATTAAGAAACTAACAACAGAAGGCTGTTGTTGGACGCTAAAACCAGATTGTTGGTTGTATAGCGAAAAATTAATTTAATTAATTAATATAACATCAACAATATCACGAATCGTTTGAATTTATATAAAGGATATACGATGTAAAATACAAAAAATTAAGAATAATAAAGTTTTTCGTTCACATATACATAATTATCTTTTGTCAAACAGTTTATCTTTTCAAAGCAAAAGTGAAGCGGGTAATTCTGGTAACTTTTAAATAGGCTTCGATTCTACCTCTATAACTTAATTTTTTTACATGTTTCTGAATTAATATTTTTCCATTAATCTTAGATAAATTTTCTTAATATATTTGCCAGTTATCATCCATTAATATACATGGGTTTTCAATAGATTCACAGAAATTCTCTATTGCTAAAAGATCTGTCAGTTATATGAAGATAATGTTGTTGTTTTTATTTTACCACCTTTGAATCACTATGGGATATAAATTGAATGTATGTGTTTTGAATAATGTTATTATCGGATACGTGATCAGTTAAGGTTATATAAAACTTTGAATCTTGCTAGTAAAATGATACAACCAAACATAATCAATCCTAAAACACAAAAGATTATTTTAGAAATTTTTTACTTTTTCTATTAGTTATTAAAAAACCGAAAATGTTTACGGTAGGTAGGGAGAGGGAGGGGGTGTTTAAGAATATTTTGGATAACTCTACTTGAAATTCATATCCGAAAATAAAACACCAACCCAAATAAGTCTATAAATTTGTCCTCCATAGTAATTGATGTTCAACATCTGGTGTTATTCAATACTTTCTGTTTGGTAAAGCTTTGATTTTAATTCTATATATAGAAATGGGTTTGACAAATCAACAATCATATAAATTACCAAAATAAACCGATTTTTTAAAACAATATTGTGGAATTATTTTGATTTCCTATATATTATAATTCCTAATAAAATTTTCCCTAATATTAAAAAAACAAAACAAATTATTTTACAGGATGTCCTTGCTATATATACGCTCACACATTTTTGTTTATAAAAATAATGTTAGAACTTTTGCTATACACCATTATAATATATGTTTTAGGGATATATTTTCTATTTATATATACAGACAGAGATAAACACAAGAACAAGAAGTTAGTTTTAATATTTTGCCGAAAAAAAAGCAATAAAAAAAAAAAAATCGAAATTCCTTTAATATATTTATTTTTATAGTATTATATTTATGTAGTATATATGTATGTATATATATGGAATAGAAGAAAGTTAAACATATCTATCCATCCATATATCTATCTATATATATATGTATATATATGTATACGGATATGGACTATACAACAATGCGTATCTATTTTTATTCATTTTTCCCTATATCATATGTATACGAGTATAGATAAATATAAATTGTTGTATATATACAATATTTATACATATATTTTTATTCCTTTTTTTTTTTTTGAGAAATGAGAAGGGAAGTGATCTCTATTTCAAGATATATAACAAAAAGGGAGATATATTTTTGGTTTTACAAATATATATATATATATGTTTGGTGTATATATTTATAAAGTTATATTTGGTTTCGCATATATATATATTTATATTTATACGTTTATATATATACGATAAATGAATTTCAACTAACTTGAAATATATATACTGAATGGATGGATATAGTATATCGTCATGTGTATATATACTACATATGAATGAATATATATCTATATATATTATATATGTATATATATATATATACAAGACAAAATAAAGTCGTAAAGACAAGAAGTATAGGGTATTTATATAGAGATATATTCAAATACAAGTAAAATATCGCACTTATGTCTCTAGGGAATTCACCCTCTTGAGGAAAGGGCGTGCTCTGGAGAATGATCGTATATATATATATATATAGATAAATGTCTATACATAGATACATATATGAATATATGAAAATATATATGAATGAATGGTGTGTGTATATCCATTTATGAATTTATTTATTAATGATATATTTTTATATATTGTATATATATATACAAATACAAATATTATATTTATATATATACAATAGAAAATGCATTGTGATCTGTATATTTATATGTATTTTTTTTACATTGTATAACTCTTGCTGATATATATATATATATATTAATATCATAAGAAGAAGACTATAATAAGGGAAAAAATGTTGATTTTGATATGAAATTTTGTTTTTGATATGTGCGAGTATATCTCTATATGCGTTATTATATATATATGTACTTATGATTGCGGCAGCATCAATAATGGTGGACATCGGATATCGTCCCCTAATTTTTTTTTTTTTCACTTCAAGATTTCATTTTTATTTATCCATATAAATATATATATATATATATTTATATACCCTCATCATAGATTGTGTATATGTATGTAGAATAAAATAACAAATTTTTTATATCTTTTACTGAAATGTTATAATCTAAAGAACATCTCTTTTTTCTTATACAATGCTATATGGTATATATTTGTATATATATCAAATAAAATAAAAATTGTACATATAGAAATTATAAAACTAACTTCAAATATATATAATAATGTATAAATTTTGTGTGTGAATACTTTTGATGCTTGCTTATAAATAGATATGTACCAGTACCATATATGTTTGTTTATATTATACAATATCGAAATGGGCAAAAAAAAATTAAATAAATAAATAATCATAGAGGGGTGAAGGTATATTTTAATGTGTTATTTTTTATTACTATATACCATATATATAGATGTGTATAGGGAAATGAATAAATATATGTATAAATTCATCAAAAAGTTAAGATAAATCATTCATTTATGTATCAATTTTTGGCAATATAGAATTTTTTTGTCTGTATTTTTTTAATGTTCATTTCGTCATTAAATCTAAACATATATATGATGATGGTATATGTTATAATAAAAAATAATCCTTTCTTACACACTATAAATTTAATAATAATATTGATAATATATAAATGAAAACCTTATCTCAGATATTGTATTGTTATTAAATTTAATAAATTTTATTTATATATAGAAATTTAAATTTAAAATTTAACTTCAACTGTACCAATTAAGTTGATACAATAAATAACAATATAAACAAAACAAAAAAATCGATAACATTCGCTTCATATACCGGTATGTGTTCTTTTTTTTTTGGTTATCTCATGATAAAAAAGGAAATTTTGTTTGATGGAATTTGATTTGAATTTTGTTTGTTTGATTTTTTATTTACTTAATTTTTTATAAACATACCTGCACATAACTTCATGTGTTAATAGAACACGACACATTTCTGGATTTTTATCTTGTCCTTCGTAAACGATTGCCTATAGTTTTTATAATGATAAAAAAAAATTAAAGTTATTAATTATCAATTATAAAATTTGATAAAAAAAAATAAGTATTTATAAATCTATTTTCTATTTTTTTTCTTCAAATACTAAACTATATCGATTAAAATCCTTTTATTTTTATGAAACAAATTATAAAAACATATAGTTATGACAATTAAAGATTTTACTAAATGTATTTAAAAACGACATATATGTATGCAATGCACATCCAATCAACGCATTCTTTACAAAATTATAATTACAAATATATATGTATATAGATTTTATAGAGGTCTTTAAATTAGACTATTCATTCAGAATAATACTAAAATATTGTGCATGGGGTTTTTTTAAGAATATCCTTATTATTTTTCATATTTATTTAAGTTCCTTCTTTATATTAAACCAAAATCATAATTTTTCTTTATACATGGCGCATTCATTCATCATTTTTATATTAGCTTATATTTACCAAAACCACACTTACAACAAGTACAAATATGTTATAAAAATAAATGCATATCTATATAACAAAGTAAAAATATAGAATATAATAGAAAGTAAAATAGGGGTTGCAATAATCATATATATATATATATACGTACAAGTACATATACTAAATTATTGTTATTATTATTTACGCAAAGTTTTGATTTATTTTTCTATTATATATATACGATGTATATCTATCTATATATGTGATGGTTTCGGTGAGCCTATATAATAATACTCTTATAACTTATATAGGCTTAACTTATTTTATACATTTAGGATTATGTTTATGCTTCTTTATGTATAAATAGAAATAATAACAAAATCTAACTAATTTATAATAGTTTATTGTATTTAAGTTGAACATCTGAGGCTAATAAAAAAAATTATATACTATATTGTTATATGTTTAGTGATATTTAATTTTTATATCAGAGGTTTCCGTTTAAATTATATAGTATAGAAGAATTATTTAACTATATGATAAGATTACAATTGAATCTTGATTTGAAAAAAAAAACAGATACATACAAATGAAAAATCAAAAAGGAAAAAAAGGGTTATGAAACAAAAATATCTTTATCTAACAAAAATAAAACTATATGATAAACAACTTAAAAAAAAGTAATGAAAAAACAACAGGAAACAAACAAAAAGGCAATTAATTATATAATTACAAATTTTACATATCTGTTACATTGTTTAAAGCGTTAAATGTTTGACACGTGCTATGAGCACACGTTATATATAGAAACTATTCTGTATATATAAATTAGGTTCACCCTATATCCTACGATATGATACCCGAAATTATGATATAATTTGTATATGCATGTGGTTATATAGATCAAAATTAATTGAATATATATATAGTTAAACATAATTTTTTTTATTTCAAATACTAATAACTATTAGTAAAAATATCACGGTAAATGATAGAATTTTATCTTCATGCGTGTGGATATAGAAATTGTAAAAAAAATCAGATGTTTATACTGATTGAATAAAAGTATTGTCTTTATACATTTCAAAAGAGATTTTGTTTTAAATATATGTATTCATTTGTTTTTTATTTTAAAACGTTTTGGTATATAAATTTAAATTTGTAAACTATATAGTGTTTTCACGAATTTATAAACTTATAAAATGCCAACGAATCGGAATTACAGTAGGAAACACCAACAGAATGGGGATATTTCGTATATTTGCACTTGGTAAGGGAGGTATTTTGGTTAAACACAAGTGGAATCAAAAACAGAAATTCGACTTTGTGGAGGAAAATGAGAAAGAAATCTAAAAATATCATGTAATGTAATTTTTCCATTTATGAAATTTTATGGATATTATAAATTTCTATAAGGGGGGTAATTTGACATGAAAACTACAATTAATAATCTTTAATAATTAAAATGTTTAATAGTTCTGTTTAAATTATGATTAAAAAAGTGTTTAAGATAATTTGATTTTGTATATTCAAGGAAAATACTTAAGTGATTAGATTAGAATTAATGATTTATAAAATTATATTTTTTAATACCCACACAACGAGTTTATAACGTGCGTTACATTATATTTACAGTTACAAATTGTTAAAAAAAAAACTATTTATATATACGAAATTCTATAATTACAATAATTTGTAGAGGTGTATATGTATTTCTAAATAAATTACAAGGTACATATGTTCAGAAATTTATATTTGTTTGTCACTATATAAAAATACGGAATATATATATACATATAACACATATTCATTATATCAATAGATTAAAAAGACAACCAATATATGTACATATAAAATTATCCAAAATTTAGTTAACATATATAAATTGAATGTCTTAATCAATTACCCGTAACTAAATTGGAGTTATTTTCTATATGAATTGTATACGTATACATATCAAAATATGTCACATTTAGCAGTTCATATATATATATATATATATTGTATAAAAAGTAAAAACCCCTTTATATACATTGTTTATATTACACATATGATAGGAAGGATATATATATATACCAAGGACATTCAATTAAACATTTTGAACTATGTACATTAATTTTTATCCTGCAACTATATATATATAAATGACGTCAAATAATATATTTGTATGTACTTTTTATATATGTGTAGAAAAAAATATATAAATGATATTTATACAACTAAAATATTAAAGTTAATGTGATTGCCATATGCTCGAAACAATGTTATTTTTGTGGAAATACGGGGGGGTTTATAGTTTAACAATAATAATAAATATATAATATAGTTAGAGTTCATAATCCTTGTATAAATAGTAAATAAAAAAAATATATATATATTTGGTATACTATTTTAAGTATTATGCGTTATATATCATACATAATATGTGAGTGCGTATATATAAAGAAGTCAATTTAAGCGACAATTCATTTATTTATATATTTTGTTGCATTATTTTATTATATATATATATATGTACTTTATCAAAAACGAATTATTATTGTTAAAAACACCCTTCCTTCATTATTGTATATATATATATATATATATGTATATATATATATATATATGTATATATATATATATATATATATGTATATATATATATATATATTATTGTATATATATATATATAATAAATAAATTGAATTATTTCTATTGTATTCTGAAATATATCACATAAAATAAGATATATTGTTTTGAATTTTACACCATATATAAAAATATGTACTAACCTGTTTGGTAACTGAATCTATTAATCGTACAAAAATATCTTGTTCTTGACGTACACCTGAAAAAAAAATTGATTTGATTTTTTAATGAAATGTTTCTGTTATGATGGTTTTTTTTGTTGGTATATATACAGAGTGATATAAAAGGTGTTGGTTACAGTCTCAATCACAGTTCAATTTGTTGCATTCAGTCCTATAATTATAAAATCTGATTTTGAGGAATTTGAAGGTATCATTGGTCGATCTTTGAAATGCCAAGTGGTTCATTGAAAAGGAAAAGTTAGAGATTAAATAGATTAAATTTCTGCATAAAATCTATTAAATAGAAATTTGCATAAATCACCCTGTTCACGTATCAACAAATATACTACTTGTTATTGCGAAATATTAACTTAATTTACGAGAAAACTTTGCTAATCTCGATTTCTTAATTCATAAACCATTAATTTTATATTATAAAAAATTTTCTAATAGAATACTTTCTACCATATAATTATATACCATATAATTTTATACGAAAATATCTGTATAATATGTTATAAAAACAATTTTAAAAAATGCACCTGATACAATTTCGACCACTTCATTTAACAACAGGATAAAGTTAATATATACACAAAATAAGTGTCTAAATCATGTACATGATAGATGCGTATTATATTGATTTATAGTTTTATAACTATAATTATGTTATAAATCCCTTTAAAATACTTTTATATTTAGTACAATATAAATCACCTCAAAATTATGTTATAGATTTATGTATGCATTGCAGTATGCAATTGTTTACATAAACAAATTCATTTTAAATAACACCTTTTAAAATATATATTATATTAAATTTAAAACAAAAATTTACATTTACTATGATATACCTTTTAAAATGTCTGAATATACCTACTATAGATACTTTATACACAAAGGGATTATATCATATTTGTGAAATAACAAAATATTATATGCATAAATTTATTTACAAATTGTTGCTAAATATGAACGCATATACCTATATATCATTGTATATGCATTTTGTGTTCTGCCATATATTATAATTGTTTACTGCATATATAAATTCACTCTTTATCCTGTGTGGTGTAAGTATTCAACATACACAAACATTGCACGCTATATATTAATTTTATGAATATCTACATAACATCGTAGTTATGTTGTTAGGTGGACATAATATACTAATATATTTAAACAGGTAAAACTTGGACAGAAATTAAATTTTGAAACTATATATGTATATAATAAATTATATGATAAAATGTTTTTTTATATATAATATTATGGAAATTAAGGAAAAATCTCGTGAAAATTTATTTAAAATAGATTATATGAAACATATTATTGCGTATATATAATGTTTAAAAAGAAATAATTTACATTATTTATTTTATATTAATGCACATTTTGTATATATTAAATATATAGTAGAAGTTTTTTTATTGCATTTTTGTTAAGCCCCCAAAAAAAACCCTTTTAATTTTTTGGAATTCAAGAATAAATTAAAATTAAAAAAAAAACACACACAAATATACATATATATATCTATCTAGTATATTATTTTAACTTACCACTTGCATATAACAATTGTAATGTGTAATGTATTCCATTATTTGTTTTTGTACTATCACTTTCCTATATATATATATATATATAAAGATTCATTTATATATTAGTTATATATAGCAGAATATGGTTAAAAAAAATATTTTATTAATTATTAAACATGGAAAACATATTTTATTTTTTTTATCTCCTGGATAAAATTTACAAAAAATAAACATAAAATAACATTTACTTGATCCTTTTCAATAAATCCTACAAATGCGGTTCGTTCAATTTCAATCATTTGGCCAGCCCGATCAAATAGAGCAATTACAAAATGAAAAAAATTTGATTTTCTTAAATTACTAGGTGGTTGTTTTTCAAAACTTGCACGACCAATTCCAATGCTGAAAATGAGAGAAAACAAAAATAAACAAAATTAATTTTAATAATTTGGTATACCAATGAGGAACATTTTATTCAAGATTATAAGTATTTTAATATTGATTAAATTCTAATTAAAAGTATAGTTTTATATATGTACAAATGAAGTAAAATAATTATATAATAATTCTTCTATCTATTGGAGAATCCAGCGAAATTATGATGGATTTGGTTTATGTTGAGTGTATCTTTGGGTATACTTTCATATTTCTACATTATATTTTCGATCATTTAAGGGTCCGAATCTGTTTTTTCCGTTTTATTTAATCAAGAATTTAAGGAAACTTTTTTATATTTTGGTTTAATCACAAAGTATTATAAAAAATACAATTTAAATAAGATACAAATAATATAAATATAATAATTTACCTACATACAGTTTCCTATATATGGAAAATGAATTCGACTATATATAAATTACCATTTCAAAACATATAGAATAAAATGGAAAAAAAAACTGTAATGATCTGAGGAATTTGAGAGTATTTAATTCAAAAAAATGACCATAAAACGTTATTACATAAAATAATCTTTCAAATACATTTCATTCATTTGTGCCTTGTCACGTTACCACGTTCAGATTCAAATTACTTATAGAACCATATAGAATGAACATATTATTGAAATTACTATCAATTGTCCATGATTTTAGTGTATCACATATTTTTAATTAAATGTAGTTTATTTAAGACAGAAAAGTCTCGGAAAATTCATACGAAAGCCATAAAAGTAATGTATGGCAGACTCACTTAGTAATTTCTTAATGAACATTCTAATTATGCAATAACATTAATCTTTGTCGTTAATGGAATTATCTAAGAATAAAGACCATTTTTACCGCAAATCATTGGATTTTTCATTATAATTTTCGTTAGAAAAACTTTTAATCTTTAGAAAAAATATAAATCGTCCTTGATTTTCCAGGAAAATAATGAAATCCATGCAAGATTTTAATAGAATTGTTATTAACTATACAATTTATTTTATCACGTAACCTTTAGAATCTCTTTAGAAAAATCTCTATTTAATCTATATACAAATGATAAATTCAGCTTTTAGTAACAAATATTGTATATATATATATAGAAATAATATGGTATTTTTTCCATAAAAAATTGTGTCCTTATATTAAAAGCAATTAAAGTTTCATATTCATTTCCATATCCATATATATGAATATGAATATTGATTTATTAATAAATGAAAATATTTTTTATTTGTACGTTTATTATGAATATAAATTTTTTATCCATATTTACTTAAGATCGTCACAAAATTTTCCATTGTCTATATAATCATCATATGTTATACTATAGTATATATTGTTATTTAATGATATTATATACACCTTCATCTACTTCACCTACCCATAACACAAATTTAAATAAACAAAAATTATAATATAATTGTGATGTATAAACGTTATGTGCGTCCATATCAAATAAATTATATCATTATAAATATATAGTAGGATATATATTGTGAATTTTGTAATGGAATGGTATGATATCAAATAATATACACGATGAATTACATATATAGAAATATAATTGCATGTTATATAAAAACGCGTAACTCTTATATGGTATATATATATACATATTGTGAAATGATAAAATATTTAAATAATAATACACTATATGTAATTTAAGTTATTTTTTTAAGGGATATGAATATGACCATGTATTATTGTAGATAGATATTATATACACTTTTGTTTTCGATATAGTTTAATATATAAAAAATTCATAATACGCAAATATGCAAGAAGGTGGTACAAGGTGTTTTGAAATTTTATATATATTCATATATGTATAGATAAATATAAATAATATTGATAACGTTTGTATTTTGCATAGGGTATTTATGAATATCCTTTTTACATCGCGTATATTTGCTAAACTTATATAGGAATACTAAAATACTTTGTTGTTGTTGTATTAAAGGAATTAATACGGGAGAATTTCTGTATATATTTTTATGTATACGATTTTAGCAAAGATATTTTTGTATTCCGAATCATGTGTTATAAAATAAACAAAATTTTCTTTTTTAATATAAACAGCATTTTCAAGTATATATAAATATTTGTGAAAATATAAAAAAGTAGTTTTTTATTTGCATATAAAATGTTTGTTTAGATATTCAATTTTTTTTTTAAATGTTATCTATACTATGTATAATGTATAAAAACGAACATCCCTGTGTGTAATGTTACATATAGTTATTTCTACGGCAAATATATGCATATATACAAATGTATACATATGATGAAACTTTGAAGAAGATTTTAAATTCAATATAATATATATATGATAGAAAATAAATGGTATATATAAACATTTATATATATATATATATACATTTTATGAAGTTAGTTTGATTTTTATCTCACGAATGACCGTTTTAATGGACATTTATATATGTATATATCTATATAGATTTTATATATTGCTATATCTATATTTTCCCTTATATATATCAGAGAAAATTGTTTTTCGATTAGAAGAATGATAGGTGTTGTTTTGTTATATAAACGTACAAATAATACAATATAATTTATATATAGATAAAATATAGAATATAGATATGGTATATATATTGAAATAAATATATATATATGTATCAGAAAAGTTTCTCTATAAATAGATATATAGTTATATAAAGAAAATCAATTTTTTATTATTCAATTATTTTGACATAGTTTCGATGACTCGATATTTGTATTATTATATATATTATATATACGGTATTTATTTATTTGTACACTTCATTTTACTTTGTTTGAATTTGCAATTGACGATAACTTTATCGTGTATATATATATGATATGGATAGTTTTGATTTGATATTGTAAAAATGCATATACATTTTATTCTTCTAAATCTTACTATATTTACGTGAATTTATATATTTGTTTTTTGATTGAATCAGGAACGGTCTTAAAAGCACCATGTTAAACGGGGATTTTGTGTTATTGCATATATAGTCTTAAATTACTTGAATTTTGTATATATGGAAATTGGGTATGATTTTGTAAAGGAAATTGTGTGTAATTGATTAAAGGAAAGTCTGTATAATTTTCTGAGGAAATTCTGTATAAATTTCAATGGGAAATTCTGTATGATTTTCTAGGAAAATTTTGTATAATTTTCTAAGGGAAATTTTGTATAATTTTCTAAGGGAAATTTTGTATAATTTTCTAAGGAAAATTCTGTATAAATTTCAATGGGAAATTCTGTATGATTTTCTAAGGAAAATTCTGTATAATTTTCTTAAGTAAAATTTTGTGTCATTTTATAAAAGAAATTCTGTATAATATTCTTAAGGAAATTCTGTTTAATTTTCTTAAGGAAATTCTGTTTAATTTTCTTAAGGAAATTCTGTTTAATTTTCTTAAGGAAATTCTGTTTAATTTTCTTAAGGAAATTCTGTTTAATGTTCTTAAGGAAATTCTGTATAATTTTCTTACGGAAATTCTATATAATTTTCTTAAGGAAATTTTGTTTAATTTTCTTAAGGAATTTCAGTATAATTTTCCAAGGGAAATGCTGTATAACTTTCTTAAGGAAGTTCTGTATAATTTTCTGAGGAAATTCTGTATAATTTTCTTAACGAAATTCTGTATTGTAGTTTACGAAGCACATCAAAATGTGAGTGCGATTCGGTCGTCATTGTATTGAATGTATATAAACTGTATTTAAAAAGTATTTAAAGTATACTATATAATATAAATACAAAAAAGAAATGAAATGATAACATGTTGAATTTTATTTAAATGTATCAAGTCATCACTAAAAAAATGTATTTATTTATATAAATATTCTGAGTTTCTGACTAATTATCTACAATATGTCATTTTATAAATAATAATGCGCATTTCTAGGTATATAAAGGTAATTTAACATAAAATGATATAGCCATTCTATCGTAGGTATATAGTGAAAAATGATATAATATACCGAAATTTTATATACAAATAATTCAAATATTTGACAATAAATTTATATTCATGTTAAAAACATTGTCATCACATATACGTATTCATATATAACTAAATATATAAATATATAAATTTAGTTATAGATAGAGAACATATATACTATAATCATTTAATATATACATTTTAAATATATTTATATGTATAACATTCAAGTTATATATTTATCATTTGTGTTATGCATTTATGGATGATGTTGTATGATGGTATATTATAGTAGAATAAATACATGTATGTATATAGTTTATAACAGATAAAGATATATACATATATATAAAATAATAATATTTACAGAGAAACGTAAATTCGTACATCATATATTTATTAACACATAATATTATGTTATATATGTATATATATAGAAATAGATGATAGATATACAGAAATACGTTCTACATGTACCAAAAATTGTATATTTACATATATATTAATATATAGTATATAGTATATACGATGTATATGAATATAAAATTGGTTTAGTGTAGCATAAAAGCGCAGAAAAACACAATATTTTATAGACATATCATTAAAATCATCAGGACAATATATAACAAAACATAATTACCATTATATGCAAAATTATAATTTTATCTTTGTGTTTCATATTTACCATATATAGTATTATTTTAATTTCATTTTTTTATTATTATTTTGATACATATTTAAATGCGAAACTTATGCTATGTGATAATAATAATAATAATCATATATAATAATATTAATTATTACAATAAATATTGTTAATTTTATCGAATTGTTATTATTATTATTATTATTAATATTATCTGAAAAAGATTACATGTATGTTATAAATATATTTTAAATAAACTATTTAACAGTTTTTTGGTTTAATTCGCGCCCCTATATATTTATTTACTAAACATTTGTATGCGTATTTAGTATATACTCATTTAATTTTTAAAGAATAATTAATACCAAAATTAATTCCTATATATGTACGATATCACGAATATATTCTTGGATTTCTTGGGAAAATACCTTTTATATAGTCAATTATTATTATTATTATTATTGTATATATGTTTTAAGAATATTTATTTAGTTTATGTAATTAAGCAAAAGGAAAATAGATATAAATATATAGAGGTTATTTGTACACGAATAACATATTTGAACTGTATTTATTTATGTTTGTGTTATCTTATATCTAAGATGTCATTTTGATCTTAATTGTTATTTAGCTTTTTTAGTAATGAATACTTGTTGGATATATTTCGTATATTTTGTTGTGGTGGTTTTTCCGAATTTTCTTTTGGGGGTTTTATACTAAATACAAATACATATATATAGTTTTATGTATAGGATTTTTAAAATATTTTAATTAAATGTGATTCCATTTCACAGCCATATGCTATATATTGATTATCGACTGTGATATAAAAGAGGTTAATGTACGGATATTTCGATTGTTGATCTAATGCTTTATTTAGTTTGTTTGAAATTTGCACAACAAAATTTTGATCATTATCAAATACAAGAAATTTCGTTACATTTATATATCTATATATATGATGATTATTTATCGTTTTTGTATAATCAAATCTATTGTCGTGAGAAAAAAGGATAAGGATTGATCCTTATGTGGATATAATTAAAAAAAATATACGTTAAAAATCTCTGCCCCTTTTACATTTTCTTTAGTTTTTTACCTAATCATACCGTATACAAAAAATAGATTATTGAATAAACTGATCGTGGTTTAGTTCAACAAATGAAAAAATAACTTTGCACCAAATATCATTGAATGATTCTTTAGAAAATAGACGAGATCCGATTTTGAACTTTGAAAAAGATTATATTACATTGTTTTTGGATATTTATAAACCATTCACATATACCGATATATAGATGCTCCTTTTTGGAGTATTAAACATTTTTTTTAATTCATCAGATTTATATAAAAATGTACTATTTTTTAAATTTTGGGTTTTTATGAAAATATATTAGATTAAATATGAACATTTTACATTGTTCTTGACTAGCCAGTAAGAATGAATTATATAATATTATAAATGTACATAATTTTTTTTTGAATAAAATTCAATATTCAATTTTTATAATAATTTCCTAATATAATTCTAGAAATATTTTTTAGGAAGGGAAAGTAACATTGAAAAATGAAGGAAACGTTTTTTTGTTAATTAATGAATTATCAAAATTCATTAAAAATTTATTTTTCAGTAAATCGCTTAATGTTTTCTTATTTTTTTTATGAATTATCGTTATAGAAAATTGTCAATCGAAGAATATACAAAGAATAATGAAATGAATTTTCTTTAAAAATATTGATATAAGGATAAAAAAAACAAATTTGCAAGGTTATATTTTTAAAAAAAAAACTTAACAAATTTGATGAACAGAAATTGGCAATTTCGGTAATCTTAGCGGCTAACACTTTTTAAGCTCTAAATCAAATTTAAAAATTTACTTACTTATTTATATCGGGCGGTATCCATGCTCTTGATCCTGGTGGTTCTTCTTTTAATGATGAAATTGGTCCGCGTGGTTGATTTAAGTCACCGCCGCCCGGTGGTAAACCAAACATTATACCACTGCTTCGTGTGCCGGCCGATGATGGATATAATTTTCGTCCCCATTCTATTTCTAACGTTGGCCATGGTGATGCCGAGCTAAAACCGCCCGGCATCGATTCGTCTGACCTCAGATTGACGAGTATTTATTAAACACTTATCAAAGAAAATGAAATGATTATCACTTTTTATTTCGTTATGTTTTAGCTTACACTTTATAAATATACGGACACACACAAATTGATGGTTAAATAAAAACCACTATAAATAATTTCCTTGTATAAAAAAAAATTATTAAATTTCACAAAACCCTGTGTGATCACAAAATTTTAAAAAATTTAAAATGATTTTTATTCACTATTTATTTATATCTATTTTCTATTATATGTATAATTTTATATCACAACTAATAAAAACTAATTATTTATTATTTTATACTTCACAATATCTTAACTTTATCAAAAATTAATTTACACAACAAATGAAAGTATTATTTGTATTTACAATAAGAAAATTTTTTGTTTATAATAAATTCATATATAATTCGTCTTTCATTTAATTATACCTATCGCATATCGCATTAATATATATATCACAACGCAACAACGGGTAATGTGTAATATACTAAATATTTATATATCGTAATGAAAATCAAAATTTTAACACATATAAAAATAAATCAATAATAATTTAAACGTGAAATTATGGAATTACAAGGAAAATTAAATATTTTAATTTTCGATGGTGTGTTAGAAAAATTACAAAAAAAAACGTCGTAAATTAAAAATTTTAAATAATAAATCTCTAAAAGTTATATTTTTTTTAATATTTTAATAAAAATAATATAATATACTAAAACATTTTATATGATATTTGAATCTCTTGAGGAAATCGCGTTCGTCCCGAGTGATTGGTAAACCCCAACTGAAACTGAATCCCGCCGCGGCGACACATTACTACAGCAGTAACCTAAAACCTAAAATTATAATTTTTCCTCTCCATTCCATATACCGATGGATATTATATATTTATATAGATATATGGTATGGATGGATATTAAACCGATGGATGGATGGATGGATGGATATATGTGTTTGTGCGCCTATTTGATTTCATTTTCTCTCCACATAGAATATCATATACTATACTATACTATACTATATATAAAATCTTTTACAATAAAATTAACACTCATACATATAAGTTATCAACTTACCACGGGAATAATATAATATACGATAAGGGGATACATATAATATTGTGTTGATGATGATGATGATGACTTGATATATATATCTTATTATATATATAACATAATAATATATGGAATATGGTCCATAAGTATCAGTAGACGTTTTGGGGAATTCATTTAATGTGATGACAGCACAAATCTATGTATTATTATATCATTTCGATTCTCATCTCGATGTTTTATTTTTTCTTCATATATATTCAATATATTTATATATGGATGGATATATTTTTATTATAAATAACAACTCTCTGATGATTATTCCCTCTACTGTGATCATATATATGATTATCGCAGCATCACATACAGATCAAATACATTTTTTTGGTGCATATATTTATGTGCATATACTGAATAATAACTCCCAATTGCATTTCAAGAATATTTATTTATGAATGCAATTTTCAATGCACTTTTGCGGAAAATGAGAATAAACTCCTCCTTTCCATATTATATACATATATGCACTTTAACATTTTGAATTCAAACATTTTCTATCCATCCATCCATATATAGAGTTGTTTCATTTATTATATACTTTATTAAAATATAATTTATTAATATAATATACAACGAGTATATAAATATTTAAATGAAAATGAATTTTCATTGGTTACATTTTTTATGTAGGCAATGCAGATTTTTTCATATTAAAAATGTTTATATAAAGAGTAATTTTCCAATTTGATACATTTTTTTTAATTTAATTTAATTTTTCTTTTTATATATTTTTCCTTTGCAAAAATTTTGATTGTTTTTATATTTTATAATTTTTAGTTGACAAAAAAAAATGTTTAGGTTTTTCTTCTTGTAATGTTGGGAAAATTATTATATATACGTATATATAGTTATTAAACCGAGATTGCGCTATATTTTATGTTTTTGATTGGAACGTTTTTATTTTCTTTTATTTATTATAATATATATTAATCTTTTTCTGTATATATTTTTTTTGTTTTTTTAATATATTTTTTACTATATACTTTTAATTTTATTTTGTTAAGAAACGCCTTTTTCATTAAATTAACAATATAGGTTTATTCGATTTTGTTTTATTAATCCTTATAACATATTTAATCTTAAAGAATCAAACATTTTTTTTTATTGGATTTAGGCAAAATTTATCAACAAAAAATTTGTATAATAAATAGTTTTTTTTGGTTTAGAAAATTTCGTTTGATTAAAAATTTAATTATTTTAATCTCTTATCGGACTTTTTAAATTAATATCCTTTAGTGCATTTCTTTATTTTGTCCATATTTTAAACTATAAATACGATTTTGTTACGATTATATAATTGTTGATATAATTGTTGGCAATTATTTAATGGTTAACTTTTGTATTATATAAATCATTTAAAAAGAATAGTCCGGATTATAAATTATTATGTATACGAACTCTGCAGAATCACAGTTTTTAAGTCAAATAATCTTGTAATACTTCTATATACGAGAAAAAAAAGGATATAATCGGATTTCATAGGGAATATTTAGTAAAATCTCAATAAAACATTAAATTGAATGATAATTTTGCATATGTTAATAATTTAGGTAAATATGTGCTATGAAAAATAATATTGTTATTTTAAAGGATATTGAACAAAACGAATATTATTTTGAAGGTTATTGTTAAGATAAATGGAATCCTCAATGAAAATTTTTAGTAACAAATAAAAGCATATATCTGAATAAATATTATATAAAATGTATTATTGATGTATAAAACTGCAAAAATTCAACCCATTTAATATAAATTAATCCATTATTCAGTGAGTTATAAACAACTTGTACTTGCAGGTTTTTCAATTCATGTTTGATTTTCGTATTCGATTTTAATTGTTAATTTTAGCTTTTATAGTATAATAATCAAATGTATTTTCCTTGTAATTTTCATAATATAAAGTGTATATTTTGATATTTTATTTTTTTTTTGTATGAAATAATTAACTTTCTTAAACAATGTATACCATGAAAATAGTTATCGAAAACTATATACACAATAATGCAATTGCTGTTTTTATTAATGAATTTCACTGGTTTTTACATGATTTTGTAAAATTAAATTTCATCACTATATAATAATATAAATTATCCACCCCATTTCTATATACAAATAAATTTTACATTGATCATCTTCTATATACATACATATATATTTAATCACTTCGCATATCATTTATTTATATATGCATATATAGGAATAAATTAAATATAAATAATTCAATTTAGATGTTTATTTTATTCAAATGATGTATATATTTTTACTTTTTTTTTTATTATTAGATATTATTATTATCATTTGTTTTTTTTTTGTTTAAATGATACAGAAAAACTTGAAATGATATTTATTTTTTTTTTATTAAGTATATGAAATAATTAGGAGGGTGTGATAATATAAAAATTGAGTGCGAAGTTGTGTGACATAAAATAAAATTATACACGTTAGCCATAGATTATGTATATTCAAGTATAATAAACAAACAGCATGTGGAATTGCCCAGCAGGAGATTTTATTATGTATATATATATATATATATAAATATATATAGATAGGTATATATTTCATAAAACATTAACACAAAAAATATTATATATTTATTTTTCATACAACATCTCATATATATTATATAGATGAGGGTAAATCCTCATCATAAAAATCAACAATAAAAAGTTAATAGGTAACGAAACGAAAAAAAAAAAATGTGTTTATTTTTGCATGGGTTAATTGGTATCGGTGTATAGAAAAAATGTGATATGGAAAACCTTACGCGTATTTACTGAATGAAAAAAATAAAAATAAATACATTTTTATTATTTATTGTATAATATTAATAATAATTATTATTTATAACAAAATATTATAACATATTGTAGATTTTTTTTTTTTAATTTTACTGAATATCGTCTCTAATTCAAGTATAACAAAGGATATATGTTAGAAAATTGGTTATTAATATTTTTTTATTTGGTGATTGTCTGATATATTTACATATAAATAGAATTATAATTTAATTAAGATTTTAAATTATCTGTACTACATGAATTTTTTTGTTTAATTTTGATTAAATGAGCATATGTGTGTTTATAAAATAAACTTGTAAATACAGTATTTAAAGGGATCGATGTATATATTTTAACCGCATATATACACAATTTAAAAGCAAAACAATAAAATTATGTTTTCATATTTGTTATGCTAACTAATTATAGCCCAGTAAATGTATATAAAATGATGATGATTTGATATGTATTCAGTTTCACAATTATTATATATATAGTTGAAGTGATTATAATTTTTTTTTAATTGGATATACCTATATATCATATTTGACATATAATTCAACACATATAGGTTTTATATGTTATATGTTATATAGATATATATATTATATATGTTATATAGATATATTTATATATATATAGATATATGTATATTTTTTTTAACATTAATTAGATAGATTTTTATATATGCTAACTTTATTTGAACTCTTTTGTATTTATTGTCAAATACTAGAATGCATATATGCTATTATTATCGCATGACCTTTTTAATTCATATATAAATTTTGGTTTTTAACATTATCAACTAATATCTGGTTATTGAAGTGAATTTTAAAAAAATTATGAGTATCCTATATGTATATATGGATTGCCCTATCCTATATAATTATTATATTCATATAATACTTGCAGAACGAATTTTAAAAAGAAATTTAAAATTGATTAAAATTGTTAGGAATATAGACAAAAAAAAATGGGGTTCTAGTGTCAAACTACTACATCCTTCTGTGGTTTATTTTAGCAATTTATTTCCAAAACAAAAAAACTTTAAATCCATTCTAATAAGAAGGTATCATCCAGTAAAAATTTATTTTCTTTTTAAAACTATTTAATAAAATTATTATATGCCACTGTATACATATACATTTTATTTTGAAAGCAAAACAAGGATCTAAAATACATGTATCGGATGAAAAAAACCAAAAAAAACAACAAATTTATTGTTTCCAAGAAAAGCCGATCACAAATAGAATATATATTATCGTTTTCAATTATTATGTGCGATAATGACAAGGATATTTCATTCTTCTTCTATACACCACTTTGTTTATGTTTATTTATATACAAATTTGTATAAAAACATGTATAAAATGTTTGTAAAATGTTCAAAAAATTTGATTTGATGCGATATGAATGAAATATATGTATATTTAAATTATTAAATATTATATTAAAATGTTTTTACTAAAAAGGATATACATCATTTAATTTATACAACACCAAAAAAAAAAGGCAAAACCAAAAAAAAAACATATTAATGATTTCCGTTAACAAACTATTGGTTTTAACTTAACACCTATTTTTTTAATTTTTTTTTTTCTTGCTGTTTGATAATAATTTTTCAAAAACGCATATATATCTTCTTTTCAACTCAACACACTAAAATCTATATGCATAACAAACTTAAAACAAAAAAATAAACGATGTTATAATTTTTATGGATGAAAAAATATAGATCTCATGTCAAAAATATATATAAATAATAATTTTAACAACTAATTTGAATGTCGCATTAATATCTATATATAATAGTTGTTTTTTTATTTAAATTGTTATATATATATATATATATATATGTATATTGATGAAAAACAGATAGAAAAATATATATAAATGACAACAGAAAACAACATCCGAATTATATCGAAAATCGAAAACAAATTTACAAGAAACATTAGTAATTTAAAACCAATAACATTAAAAAACGACAACAGAGTATATATAGTTAAAGATAAAAATTTTGCTTTATATTATATTTATATCGTTATACTGTAATATGGGGTAAAATCAATATGATCAATTAGTATGAAATCAAAGAGTAACTTGTCTTTTGTAATTGTGACTTTTGAAAAATGTGGTATTTTTATCTTTATCCAAATTCCATCTGATTGTGTATATATCGCATGTGATTTCTATAACAATAATCTTAAATCAAATTAAAAATTGGGAATTTAGATTTTAAATAATAGTGATGGAACTGAACCTTTCACGCGCTATATTATATTTATATTGATAAAATTTTAATCATCATATATTTATATGTTATGTAGTACTAATGCTGAAAAGCCATATGCTTTTTTCATTCATTGATAGCATATAGAGTAAATAAACTTATATATTTGTATATTAGAGTGCTTCGAATTTCCCCATTTTCAATTAATTGATAAAATAAAAATTTACAGTACTGAATTGTTTTGAATTATAAATTCTAAATTGTTTTTTTTGTTATTGTTAATATTTCATCATAAAAATTATAGTTATAGTTATATTATAGTTAAAATTATAGACTAATTAATCTGATTTATATTAAAATTAGTCTCTGGATTAAACGAAATTCTATATAGTTTCAATAAAATTGTATATATTATATTTACTATCATATCAAATCGCAAACAACAAATTTTTCCGCATATACAATATGAAACACTCTAATTTATTATAAATATATTCATTTCATCCGCATATATATACCATAATATTTAAATTTGAAATGATTAACAAAATATATAATAACCGCACAACACATATATTATGGAATTGATTTGGAAATATAGTAATCGCAGATTTTAATTTTATTTTGTTGTATTGCATTTATTGTATATGCGATATTGTTATATAATGAAAATATTGAATTTTATAGTTTGCGAAATGTGTGCTTTTAAAATCCATTAAAAAGATTATTATATTGTATATTATTATATGTATACAAAAATATAATATGGTATAAAAATAATTATATGCGTATATAAAATTCGTTATTTTACACAATTCAGAAACCAATTTGCATATTATATTTGTTAATGGAATTTCACGCAATATTCTTAATTGAATTTTTTCCGTTAATCTATTAAAAAACATGAATATTATTTGTATTGCATAATTTTGTATATTTACTTTACGATTCTAAATAGAATGTACATTTAGTATAAATATACAGTATATACATTAGAATATTATACGATATAAGTTCATTTACATGTATAATATATAAAAATATATTTGTTATATTATTTATATAGAAAATATAATATAATAAACCTTTAAATTATATCCATATAGAATATATAATATAGTTAATTTTGGTAAAATGTCTTTGCGAATCAAACTCTCAATATCCAAAATATATTTTATTATTTATTTATTAAAGTATATTTGCCAAATTAATTTAAAAATTATATAAATTGTATTTTATTTTTTCAGAACAGTGTATTTCTTACCAATTTAATGTGCTACAAAACTTTGTGAAATGAATTTCATAAACTAAAATTTGCGGAAAGTCACGCAGAATATTATATGAATATTTGCTGTATGATCAGTCGGGCATCTTACAAAAGTTCAATAAGGTAAATAAAATTTTCATATAAAAGAAAATATACAATCATAATTATATATAATTTTAATTTCAAATCAATGAAATAATCCTCTAATAATCCAAAATAATTTTCTCGTTTCTATATTTCAAATTTTAGGTTAGTTAACATTTCTGGTTAACGAATATTTTCATTTTAAAAAATTCCAACAACTTAGTGAGTGAGTAGAAAATTTATTTATTTTCATTATATATTTCTTGCATTTTAAAGTTGATAAAATCTAATTTGAAATGTATATATACAGAGAAGAATAACAAATTCTTTAAAAATTAAAGAAAAAAATATAATTAAACACGTATGTTAATTATATATAGCGTGCATATGTTAATTATTATATTATTTATATATATATAATATATATATATACATATAAATTTTCACATTTTACATTATTTAAAAATAACAGCCACAATAATAAATTAAAATTTAAAATAAATTTATACTTTATAACTCTCATATATACACAAATAAAATCACCCCCAAAATAATATAATATTCATTGTGTTTTTATTATATGGTATGCTATATTTGTTTTTATATATTTTCATGAATATTTTTGCAATTTAAATTTTAGAAGTCTATTATGCATATACTCTATCTATACTACAAACCGAATTCTATTTTACGACGTGTTCAAAATTAAAACAGAATATCGTCGTGATATCACAATAAAAAACATGACATGATAAAAATTACTTTTGTTATATAAGTACAAGAAATATTTGAGAATTTTGCGATTCTCTTAAAATATAGAATAAACAGTTTACAAATCATGAGATATTTTCTTATTTGATTAAAAATAAAGACCTAAATATAAATCTTTTAAGATTTTTATTTTCTTTATATATTTATTGTGTTAGCATTAACTACTATACATCCTGTACTTATAAAGTAAATTATATATTCCTTAAAATATAATTGCATTTCGTATATATATTTAGAATTAAATTTACATTCTTATATTCTTATTCAAACAAATACATGAATCAACTTCTTAAATACCTCAATACAAAAAATTTGTAAATTAAAATTATAGTTATTATTCAAACCAGGTAATTTCATATATGGTATATTCACAAAATCATCTTCATTTTTTAATTAATTAAAAATACCTATTTAGTATTAGTAGATAAATCTGTTTTTAGACAATATATTATTTTGCGGTACCTTATATAGTAAATAAAAATAATAAATATATTGTATATCTTTTAATATTTAGTATATAGATAAAATACTTTTACGTCCCTTATGATTTCCATATGTATGTCATCCACCTGATGACTGATCACATCACAAAATAATATATAAATATACGATACGATATACAGATAATTATATAGTAAAAAAAGAAATAAATTCTCATTATTGAAATTAACATAATTTTATTCACTAATTAATTAGATTTTTAGCTTTAACTCTATAATATATATATTAAAACAATATTATATTATATCATAGTTGAGTCTATATAATTTTTATATATATAAGTACATTCATATATCCATATATCCATATGTAAATATATCGATGTTGAGTTGCTTTTTAACTTTTATAATGTTAATAAAATTATGCTATTAACACAAATAAAACAAAAAATAAATAAATAGATAATTAGATAATATATAAAATAATATATTTATAACTAATTTGCATATATGCCGAATCATAAAATAATATTAATTAAAATTATATTTTCTTCACACCCTTTAGGCGCATATATGTATATGGATGGATATATGGCAAATAACTTTCGATAAACATTATATATATATTTGTATATAAATATAATAACACCAACCCTAAATTGTTATGATTATTATTATTTTGTTTTATATGCGCATAAAATAAATAAATATATACAATATTCAAGAGTAATAAATGTGTGGTATATAATCCAAATTAAAAATATAAAGTTCATAAAATATAAAAAAAATACAAACATACTCGAGTTATCGTGTTAATAATATTTTCAAATATTAGATTAGTATATATATTATTTGATATTTCTGTATTATATTAAGTTTAATCAAAATATTATCCGTGAAAAGAGTTAAAGAACTTTGTCATATATGCGTAGATATAATATGGTAATAAAAGTGCCTACACACGATCTTATAAATATGATATTTTGTCAGTTATGCTATGAAAAAAATTATTATGAATCTGTCCACACGCGATATGCCATAACTCATAAACCAATGGATGAACCGGGCTGAAAATACTTATGCTTTAAGGGACGCTGAATCCGAATAAATTGGTTTTTGATCCAATGATGATAGCGATAACTCAAAAACCAAAATCGGTTTGTCCATCGATTCATCCTTTGGTTTGCGAGTTATTAAAGATTTTTCGAGGTTTCGAGATAATTTTGAGGTTATTTTATAAGAAGTGAATTTGGTTTTCTAAATCGGTTAATTGCGGTAAAATATTATATATGTTAAAAGTTTTATGATCAAAATATTTATTCAGATAGTTTATTAACCATTATAAAGATCATATATACGGGGAAATCCTTATAAATTCCATATAAAACGATTTAATTTCCTAAATTACGATATATATTCTAAATTATTACAATTTTACAATATCATTAAACCCATATAGGCATATATTCATTATTAATCTGTATATAGATTAAAATAAAATCATATTTAATTATAAAATGAATACAAAATTTTAAGCCATATGGTCAAAATATTATTTACATTATACATGATTGTTGAACACATAATTCTATATAGAGATATAAATTATCCGCATATGTATTTTATTTTATATCTATATTCATACAATATATAGATAGATGATATAATAACAAAAACAAGTGCTCATCTATCAAAATCAACTTGATTATAATTAATAGGAATCCATTCAACCTGCGTTTAAGCGCGTGATTTCATTTATAAATAAAAATACAAATAAATAAAATAAAATCTAGACTATATACAATATAAATAAACCCTCATTACACTCTATACAATTTTTTTTTTATATTATATCATAGATAAAAACATTTTTAAATTCAATTCATCAAATAAAATAAAATAAAAATATAAGTTAATGGTATTTATAGATCTGTGAAAAAAATAAAATACCAAATAAATATATTAAAGAACCATCAGAGGATCATTTAAATATTTACATATGTGCGTGTATATATGAAATGATTTTTTTATCCGTATATATATGTAACATATAATCGAACATAAAATGCATATTACGTCTATATAGTGAAAAAAAAATAATTAATTCATCCCTTATGTGCAATATACACATTATATATATATATAAATAAAACCGCACACAAATAACTGAAATTTACTTAATGCAATTGATGCGCTAACGAACTTGAAATGTACTCAATTTGTGAATTGTGAATATATACACAATACAAATAATTTAACTATATAATATATAAATGTTTTGTTTGTGCGGATACAACCCCGTATTTATAAACTGTTGTAATATTCACTTTACTATTTATATATATACATATATTTATATATAGTGTTGATGAAAATATCAACAAATGTCACCCTTTTTTTTCCAATATTATTATATATGTATATTTGAATTTTCATTGTGCGTTGAGAATTTTCACAAAAAAACCATGAAAATTTTTAAAAAAATATTCAATTGAAAATCTGATTATTTATTATGATGTCGATTGTTTGTTTGTGTATTGTATAATCGTATATTGAATAAACAAAAATTTTATTTAAGTAATCACAAATATTTAATCACAGAATTTTTTGTTATTATTTATATATGTAAAAAAATATATTATTTATATAAAAGGTTTAAATGATTTTATTCAAAACAGGAAAACTATTATCATATTCATATATATATATGTATAAATAAATAAAAGTGATTGAATAACATATTTATATGTATGTATATACATTTGCATAAAATCATTGCAAACAATTTCATATATATTAGGTTATCTAAAAAGTATTGATAATTTTTATTACAAAATTCAAACGATTTTTTTATATATTTCAAATGAACTTTATTAAATTATATGCGCCGTTTTGATCGATGACCCTTTGCCATTTTTCTGGTAAAGACATTATCCCGCATCACTGTAGAACTTCTGTGTTTTCTGGGCAAAAAACTGATCCAAGTGCATTTTGCAGTCCTCTGCGGAATTTAATTTTAAACCATTAAGGGAGTTCTGCAGAGACCGGAACAAATGATAATCTGAAGGTGCAAGGTCCGGGCTATATGGTGGATGCATTAAAACTTCCCAGCCAAACTCTCTCAGTTTCTGCCGAGTCATCAAAGATGTGTGTGGTCTGACGTTGTCATGATGGAACACAACACCCTTTCGATTGATTAATTCTGGACGTTTTTTTTTAATCTCGTGCTTCAATCTTGGTAATTGTTGACAATAGAGATCGGAATCAATGGTTTGACCGGGTGCTAGTAATTCATAATCAACGATTCCTTTCCAATCCCACCAAACAGACAGCATTAGCTTTCTTGGTGTTAATCCAGGTTTTGCTACTGTTTTAGGAGCTTCACCCTTCTTGGACCACGATCTTTTTCGTACATTATTATCGTATGTGATCCATTTTTCATCACCTGTAATCATTCGCTTTAAAAATGACTCGATTTCGTTCCTTTTCAGCGTTTCGCAAATGGAAATTCGGTTCATTAAATTGTTTTGTGTTAATTCATGTGGTACCCAAACATCGAGATTTTTCTTGTATCCAGCCTTTGTCAAATGGTTTAAAACTGTTTGGTGATGGATGTTTAGTTCTTTAGCGATATCATGACTGCTTACGTGTCGATTTTCTTCCATTTTTGATATGATTTCATCGACTTTTTCAGTGATTGGTCGACCAGAACGAGGTGCATCTTTGACATCAAAATTACCGGAACGAAATCGAGCAAACCATCTATAGGGTGTTAATTTTGATAAAGTTCCTTCACCGTAAACTGCACAAATTTGTGCATGTGCATGCGTTGCATTTTCACCTTTTTCATAATAAAATTGTAAAATGTATCGAATTTTTTCACTAATTTCGCTCATTTTTAATGCACTACAACTTTTAAATGACTAAACAAATTTATTTTTTTTTTTTTTTATCTACGAAATGTCATCTTTCGAACATGTGTTAGTGTTACCTGATCAGATTAGTACTACTTGAAATATTCAATTATAATGAGAATGACATCTATTTATAAAAATTATCAATACTTTTTCGACAACCTAATATTATTGTTTATATTATCACATATATTTTTTTATTGATGATTCTATTTTATATTATACAAAAAACAGTACTTGATTTTACAATGGTTTTTGAATACTTTTATGATCAGGATTTTTATAAAATAAGTAAAATTAAAACAATTGATCCATTGATTTTAATTTATTAATGGACCATTTTTTCCACATCTGATTAGCCAAAATATTATTAGATAAAATGTGCGGGGTTTTCTTGCCATATATTCATAATATGATTTAGTTTTTGTTTTCACAATTAATTTTTTTTTGTAATTAATAATATAGGGAAAATTATTTTTCATTGTTTTAATTTATCTATAGTTCAATTTTAAATAAGTAATTGCATTTTTACTGTTGACTATATTGATAGTATATATTTGTTTTGGGTTATTATATATATTTGTTAAAAGCACTTTTCGTTTTTCGTAAAAGAAGGCTAAAAGACGAAAATTTAGTTTTGTTTCTGTCTTAATTCTAAAACATTTCACAATTCTGTGTATCAGAAAGTATTCATAGTTTCTATGTTATCAAACTTAGTTCTTATTCTAATGAGATTTTATTACCATTTTAATTTTATATTAATTGTTGTCGAAATAAAAAATATTAAATATTAATGAAATCAAACCGCCCTGAATTCACTTACCCAAACAGCCAAATATTACTTAGGTAATAAAATTACCGACTGCGATTTTCCAATTTAGGTTTTTTCGGCAGTAGTGTTTTTATTACTGGTAATATTATTACCATATTTTGAATGTTTAAAGTCATTAAATTACCGATAATTTAATAATAAATTAATTTAATTTTATTTTTATTTAATAATTTTTTCCATAATTTAAAATTTAATTACTATTTATTTCACGATAGCAATAACAAAATACACTATTAATTTTACTTTTTACAATTCTAATTAAAAAATCAACAAAAAAATATTTATTATATTTTCAAAACAAAAAAAAAACAAAATACAACAAAACAAAAACAAAACTAACATAAGATAAAGTTGTATTGGTAAATGTAGGTGTAAATCTTTATAAAAATCTAGATTTCAGAAAATTGATCTAGATCAAAAAAAGATTGATTTTTTTGTGCCAATCGAAAACCACATAACATTTATAGATATTCATGCTTTGTTTATGCTGCATGCTACCGTATATAATTTGAATTTATTATGATTTAAAACGTATAAATGATAAAAATAAATATTTCAAAATTTATTGGTATATAAGACAGATATTCGTATCAGATATTCAGTTGAAATTTCAATATAATTGATCACATCTTACAAAAAAAAAATAAAATAATATATTGACATTTTACTGAAAAGAATGTTTCTTTCCCATTGTCATCATTTATAATAAAAAAAAATTAGATTCGCTTATAATCGACGATTGGTTTTAGCGACCGACAATATTTTTATTGAATTCATAATTTGTTACGTTTACCGTGACTACGGTAATTGTAGACGTAAAGCCCATGGGAATTTTGCACTTAAAATTCAGATTAGAAATTAACAGGAAAATACTTAAAATGTTTAAAATGTTCTTCTGTAGGATTTAAACCCATGACCTCAAAAAATTTGGTCAGCATTTGACATTTTTATGAAGTTCGCCACAGAGTATCACAAATACAATTATAAAACTGACCGCATGTAGAATATTTTCAGTATATATCAAATCATATATTTTCAATTTAATATTTTAAACTTGTAAAAATGTATAAAGAAAAAAAAATTATTTTTACGTGACCGCAATAAAACAAAAAAAAATAATATAATATGTATTAGAAAAAAATAGATGGATTGTAGAAATATTGGATTGGTAGTGTAAAGAATAAAATATTCCTATATATATGGACTTTTCTTATTTCAAAAAAAAATGTAATAAGTAAAAAGAAAAATTGATAAAGTTTTATTTTTTAGTTCTAATACTCACGAGAATTTGTCCACTTTGTGCGGAATTTTTTTTTTTGGTAAATATAACCAATTTTATATACGGTGGCATCAGATATTTAGTAGGAAAAAATGAAAGATGTATAACGAATCAACACCAACTCACTGCATACATATATCCTTATACCACACACTAAGAATAGCAGATGGAATAGCAAAGGTATAGCACATTTTAGGGGTATTTTGCAAAGTTTAACCACCGTATAAAAATATGATTTTATAAAAGCAAATACCATTATTTATTCGAAACTTATGTGTGTAGATTTAATTTTTCTTTTTTTTAGATCTATTTTATATATTAGAAAAAATAATATAATATATAAAAAACTTTTCGTTTTTTCGTTTGGTGGATATGGTTTTTTTTCTCTATCAACTGAATTGTTTTTTTTTTTTCATTTGTACTTTTTTATTTTTCTTATATATTATTATGATTTATGAATTTCATAGTTGTCATATATATTTTCCATGTGCGATGTCGTACAGAATAACAAATGAAAAATGTAAACATTAATATTTTTTTATTGTTTACACACATCAATATGCGATTCAATATATATGTATATAAATATATATAATATCTATAGTCATTCATTCAAGAACACAGTACGAATATGATTAATGATCATGTACAATTAGAATGCATTTTCTTTTCATTCCATATTTTGAACATTTTTCCAAGAAATTATTACTATCATTGAACATAATATAATCTCTTAAAAATATTTTGCTACTTTATATTTATAAGATTAAAATTCAAATTATATATATGTATGCATATTGATTTCAATCAAGGATCTTATTGTAATTTATATAAGGATATGGTAATTTTTTTATATATACGCGAAGTATATATGAAAAGAGAAATATGATTATTATTATTATTACATTTTTTTGTTATAGAGAAAATTGAAAAAAAGGCAAAAAAAAAAGGATTCATTTCTTAAAAGCAATTCTATATTACAATATATATATGAACAATAATATAATATCTTGAATTGTTATAGGTACTGTTTATACGTGCGCTTATACGTACGTTAAGTTCACATTTATATATATACAAATAAGTTTTGTTTTTGGTGCCTGTTCTGTAAATGTGAAAATAATCATAATATGTTCAAACAAACAAATGGAAAAAAAAAACAAAAATAAATAACGAATTCCCTGTGGTTTTCTTGTTGTTGGAAAAAATTTGTGTTATTATACGCCCATTATTTTTACTTATTATTTTCATATATGTGCCTCACTGTAAATAATATATATTATACTTATATATATATATATATATATATACGATATTCTGTGCCTTATATACCTTTTATTTTCTATATAATCTGTATGTAAACAATCCAGACAATCTGCATTTATTATATCCATTGCACATAAAAAATATATATATATATATATATATATATATATATATATATATATATATATATATATTACATGTATTTAAAATCCAATATCTATCTGTATGTATATAGATAGATAAATACATTATAAATGATTTTGAACATGGTTATATACATATATACGATATACGAACAACATATATGAGAAATATTATCTATTTTTAATGATTTACAATTTGTTTATATATATCCTAATATATATGCATTAATAAAATGTCATTTCATTCAAAAAAATGTATAGAATTTTATATTATTTGTCATTTAAAAATTACAGAACGATATTATGTAGAACTATAGAAAAAAAAAATAGAAGGAAACATATTTTCTAATCAATTATTTAAATTATTTTAAGAATGGCAAATTTTTTATATGACTTCTGAATTTTTTTTTTCTTTTTAAATTCATTTCAATATATATTGTATATATGATACTTCATGCTGGCAAAAAAATTCTTTTGTATATTATTTATAGTTAAAAAAAAAATCTGTAGATATTTGACATTTTTTGACACTTTTTTTTTATATCTATATTATTATAATGGAAATAAAAAAAACAAGTTAATACCTTAACATTTATTTCAATTTGTTTTTTTTTTTGCTTTTGATACAATGAATATTTTATGAAATATGTTAAATGTGATAAAAATAAAAAACTACCATATTTTGATTGTGCGACAATGTCAATATTTTTATGTATTTTATGATGTGCGTATATAACAACAATTGAAAAAAATGTTAAGCAAAATATTTTTTCTGTTATAAATATAATGTACAATGAAATAATATACTTATGGAATTTAGACAAAATAATATGTAATGTGATAAAGTTAAAATATTTATACATTTTTTTTTCATTTGGGCTATTCAACGTATATATGATTATGTTAAAATGACTTTCAAAATTGTGTATCAACAATTATAAGGGTATTTTTTTAGAATCGTATTATTTTGCAATCGTAAATTTTAATTATTCTTTTTGTTTCATAATTTAAATTAAAATACGGTTTACCATAAAAGAAATTAAGTCTAAATATATAGTTATTTCGTTCTTTGAACATTTCAAAATCTTTATATTTTTCGTGAAAATTTTATTTATCTTTTGCTGAGCATAACTTGAATTTTAAAGATATTGGGTCATATTTATATAGATGAAGTATAGTATTGTTTATATTTTTACATATTCATGATTACAGAATGAATGATTGTGATTTTTTTATTATATTTTATATGTACATTATTTTCACAAATCTATACGCTTTCTAATTAATAAATTGCTATATATTCATTGCTAAAAAACACTTTATACAATGATTGCAATGGATGTCATTTAATGTATATAGTTTATAGTGGCGCTATCATTCGGAATATTTTTAGTTCATAGATCACTGACCGATATAATGTCTATATAAATTCACCCGACAAACAGCCAAAATGAAAAATTTTCAATATAAATAAATCTTCAACGTTGTATTATACAGTATATGGTGGTTTATATTGTATATATATATATATGAAAGATTAAAATGAATTTACATATACTATTTCTGTTAGATTACCTGTTTAAAAATATGTATATACAATGCAAATAAGTTATAAAATTTAAGGTACATATATTTACTTTTAATTTACAATCCATTTAAAATATATAAGTACTTCATTTACATGCACAGTAATGGTTTTTTCAACTTCAATGTTGTCAAAGAGCATATAGATATAATTTACAATATATTATTATTAGTATATTATTATTATTATTATTATAAATTGTCATATATATATGCGGTATGTACTATATATAAATATGTTATTAAATGTGTGGATATATGCACAAGCAAATATGAATTACACATCTATATATATAGTATTTGGTCCCAAAGTAATTAACCACGTAAACCAACCATATAAGTATAAGAGATCGTTTGAGGTAAAATTATATATATATAATATATATGCCTTCGCATATATATACAGATGATATACACATGCTAGAAATAGGTATATTAATATTTTATATAGAATTGTCCATAGGGAAAAATACAGGAGAATGTAATGATTGTGGCCTTATATATATTTATATAAGGACAGATATTCATTTCTAATATATATATGAGAAATACGTGTATATATCCATTAAATCTCTGTTTATTATGTACATTTACATGATATCATCATACATATATATGTATAAATAAATATTTAAAATGTAACTCCTAATCAAAATTTTATGTTTGCTGAATTTCATTATACGTGTGCCTTTGGTTTGCTTATATAGTATATAGATATACAAATGTATATATTTAATGCATGTTTACCTCACTATATATAACATATTTATATTTCTATATATGAGTTAACATTAATATATAAATAATAAAAATAATTTAATGTATTATTTGAAATAATTATAAAATGCAAAAATTTTAGGATTGTTATATAAGATATTTAATAAATATCAACCATATACACATTCGTCGCCGTACGCATCATCATAGGCGATGTTATAGCATAGAAAAAATATTTTAAAATATTAAAATACCATACACTATTTTCACATAGATCACATATTGACACAAACAAAAAACAAATTGATTTTTCTTATTTATATTATTGTGTATATTTCCAAGTGTATAAGATATATATTGTCAATATAATGCTATAATATACGTTCTTATTATTATTTTTAACTTTACCTTAGATTTTTCATCACATTCATCATATATATATGTATATACGAGTTATATAGACTAAAATAGATATATTATTATTATATCAATTTCAAGATAAATATATACATATATATATTTCTTTTTAGAATATATAGAATTCCATTATGTGTTCTTTCATCCATTCCGTCAGATGTATATTATCTTTTTATTTATGTTTGTTTTGCAAAATATATAACATAACATCTATATATGATATATTCAAAAATGTATATATATATATATATATATATTGTATAAAGACGATATAAGTAAAATCTACATTTTATTCATATTATATATATCATGATATACAATTTTACGATATATACAAAGAAATATTGTGTTGGATGCCCATTTTCATTTACCCATTGTCTTTCATATATATATATGCATGCACATTATGTTCGTATATTTACAAAACATATATATATATATATTTGAAAACAATGTATATGATGTGCTATATATATATGTTTGTGATGATGTTTTATAGACACCGCTAAGGGATTTGAAAATCTCAACAGGTTCATGCACTTTAAAGTAATATCTATACATATATATATATATATATATATAAATAAAACCACATAAGGGGTTGTTCTTGCTTGATATGTGGCATATATATACGTATATATTTATATATGATAATATTCAAAATAGTATAGTGTTTCATTGTTAAAATTCTATATTCTCATATCGTTCTCTGTATATACTATATATATATATATATATTGTATAACATTTTTGTATATTATTGTCATCATAACATGTACTTATTTATATATGAATATATTTCTATATCTACATCACATTTAATTTAATATTTTATTCAAAACATATTTATATTTAATATCATATCATAAAATTATTTTAGATATAAATTTACGAGAACATTTATATATACATGTATAGATATGTGTAAATATCTTTCGTCGAAGGCATTTTACCAAAGAATATATATTTGTGTATTATATGAATATGAATTATAGTATAAAGACTTAGTTATAGTATAAAGACTCAGTTAATAGTTAAATTGTGTCCAAAAAATATTCAAGAAAATATTCATTAATTTAATCGTTTTTTACAGTTTTTTAAATGTTGAAATTTCCCTAATTGTATATAGACAATAAAATATTTCAGTTTGTTTGTAAGATTTTTTGGTACCTCACGATGCGACTAATACAACAATTCTATTTTTTAACTTTCTATAGTATCTTTGAAGGTCGTTGGACCGCCACATATCCATTAACTATAGATTACCAAAAGAATGATAGAAAAGAATGATGGATAGTAAACATTTATTAGTAAAAATTGAATTTCTGAAATATTATTACATTTTAATCAATAGAGCTGAAAATTGGCAGGAATTCTGTCGATTGGAAATATAAAAAAGTTTAATAAAAGATCGAATAGTCACGCTTTTTTTGGTCTATAATATAAAAGAAGATTTATAATGATATATTTAAATGACACCGTTTTAAAAATTATTTGCAATCAATACGTGCAAATGAAACTATGAAAAATATATCTAATATGATATCTATGCAATGGCTGAATTCAAAAGTGTACTTAGAAATTAGTTATTTGTCTAGTTACACAACATACCAAATTCTAATAAAAGTCGATCCTGTCAATTCTTATAACACATACTTATTCTAATTAAAGTCGATCCTGACAGTTAAAATATCCTTTTCAAATCGGTCCATATAAATTCTGTGTATACATTTTTTTATTCTCTAATAAAAAAATTCTTGATAATATAATATATGTATATCTATCTTCAGTATTTAATCGCAAAGAAAACGCAAATTCTATAATTTGTTTTGAAAATGTCTATAAAAAAAACATAAATAATTATATAACAAACCAAAAAAATTAAAAAGGTCATATATGCGGATATTGGTTCTTGATTGCTATTAGAAACTGTAAATATATATAAAATACGAAAATAAATATATATAGATAAATTTACCCAAAATAAATGAAAAGGATTGAAGGAAATATAAATACTATATATGCATTTAGATTAATTTTTTCAAAAAAAAAAAAAAAAAATAAAGAAGGAATAAACACTCCATACCACTCTATATACCATATAAATATATATGCTTTTAAATATATAATTATTAACTTTTGACTTTTTCCAAAACACAATCATATATTATTTGTTTGTATATATAAAGATCTAAAAATATACACAAACAAAAGTATAATATTTTTTAGTTAAAACTACCCTTATCATTTTGAACAAAATTCTGTAACAAATTTATAAAATAAAAATACACATACGTTATTTTGCGACAAATAAATGTCTCTCTTGAGATTTACAAAAATTCTATATATCCTTTTTTATATTTATAAATAAAATATACGTATACATATCGTATATATATATATGAAATTATAAATATAAGTATATCTACCTATATATATATAAAGTTAAAGGATACATTCCGTATATATAATATATAGATCAGAAAAATAAAACATTTAAACTTCTTTTTCTCTATAGATATAGTATAGTATAAATACTCTGTATATATTTATGCATTTAAAATTATGACGACAATTCGAACGCTTATTCTATATATATAGAATAGCTATAGTATCATTAATAATATTATTTTATTTGATATATTAACAACGACGACGTTTGTACATACATTTTCTTTTTTTTTTGATACTATTTACATCTATGGATAAAATATTTATACACATATGTAATGTATTTTGTTCCCATTTTCATTTCTTCTTATTTAAAATCCAATTTAATTTCAAATATATTACTTAAGCATTAGATAAAAATAAATATACATATACAAAAAACTGTTCTTCAATCAAATAATTTTCCCATTTTATGGATTATGAAATATAAATATTTTTTGAAATATGTCATTTGGTGGTTTCTTTATTTTTTTTGCCTATATAAACATATAAAAAGGGTTTAATGATGGTACGATATTATTTTTGGGCCAATAAAATTTATATCTAAATATATATAGATAATTTAAAAATAGATTTATTGCAATGACCTTTTTTTTTTTGGTATTATATATATGTTTAGAAATATATAGTTAGTACATTTAATACATATGTAGTAATTATATTATTATATAAAATTGTTAAATTTTTGTAAGGAAAACTTTAATAGCGTTAAAAAAACTTTAATAGCGTTAAAGTAGCAAAAAAAAGGGATATTTAAAAATGCTTTCAATCTGTTTTTTTTTACTCTCTCAGTTATTTTCTTCTTATCTTAATCATTTATACTTAATCATATATATTTATATAAAATAAAGAAAAAAAAAGTAACAAATTTATTAATTTTATTTTTACAATTTTCCCAAATGAATTGTTATTTTATATATATTTACATTTTTTACATTATGTATGACATAAAAGTTACTTAAGTTATAGAGTTTTTACTTCAATAAATGATTACATTTAAAATGTAATTTATATTCATGTGATTTTTTAAGAACATTATTTAAGAAATCCAAATGTTTCTATATATAACTAAACACATTAGCGAAACAAAAAAGAAATGACAAAAATGTAAATATTATATAAAATAGACATTTATGTATATATGGAAAATGTAAGTTAAACAAAAAAAAAAAATCTCATGAGATAAGAAAATGTTTGGAAAATTTTGTAAATATAATGTGAAAAACTTTTCTTTTCAAAATAATATAGAATAAAAAAGAATTTGAAAAATACATGATAAAATAATTTAAAATTATTATTAAAATGTATCACATTAAATATATGTATATATAGGGATGAAAATGTACAATTTTAGAAAAATGCTGGAAAATTTATGGGCGTTTCATTTATACAAAACAAACAACGCCCAATATACATATTTCTTCTGTTATATATATTGTGCAAAAACCAAATCTTATATTTATTGTATATCTCATCATCATCATAATCAAATATAATTTATAGATTATTAGAAAATGTGTTTCTATAAATTTTCCCATAATGCTAAATATATATATATATGTCGATATCTTAAAAAATATACTTACGTTTTCTTTTTTTATAATTTAAGATTATGAAAATAATTTTCAATTGCGTTAACATTTAAATACCTTTCTATAGAAAAAACTTTTCTATATATTCGTTTGTTTAATTTTCATAAAATAAATAAAATTGTATTATTACATTTTCTTTCCAATATACCATAACAGAAAATTAATGAAAAACCACATCATTTTTTTTTTGTTTTTTGTTTTGTTTCTTGACATAATTCAAAAATGAATAATTTAATTCAACTGTTTTTTTTTAATATAAAATCTACGTATATAATTCAAATGCACATATATAGAAAAATGAGAATATATACAACATATAATATATTTAATGTTGTATAAGACCGCACTATATACTATATATATGAGATGAAAATTATTAAAAAAACATAATACAAAAAAAAAAAAAAATTTGAAACCAACATCATTTATTATATTGTACACTTTTTTCAGACAATATTATTATTTTTTTTTTATACATGCATATACTATTTTTATTCAACTTTTAAAATATTCATTAAATTTTTTTTCTCTATATTATTATATATTGTATATGTAAAAAAATGTGCGGTATCAAAAATATATACACGATATAAGAAATTCTTGTTGTTAAAAGGACTCATGCAATGTGCTGTTATATTTAGGATGGTTTGGTGTTGAAGAAAAATTCATTTTTCAAATTTTTCCATATATAAAAAAAATGTACACCACACCATATGGATTTTCTGGTGAATTTTTAGATACATTTTAGTAAATATAGTGGCTGTTATTTAAGGTGTCCTCAAAATTTTTAATATAGTTATCAGGACATTTTGTATTTTGTTCGATGAAATTGGAATGAATCGAGAATGTTAAAAAATTAGGCTTAATCATGTAAGATTGATTATTTTTAAAGAAAATACTCTTCAATTTTACACCTTAATCTTTTAATGGAAAAATTTTAATCATTAAAATTGATAATTACCTGTAAAAATAGTTGACTAATCTGGCTGTTATTTTTGTCGTTGTTCTATTGCTGTTTTTCTTGATGTTTTATATGTTATGGTTCTGCAGGAAAAATTGAAGTATAACAAATAAAAACAAAACCATTCTAAGCTGTATACAACGGAAGATTTTGCGTTTTAGCGTTCGACAAAAACTTAAATTTTGTTTAGGAGGAAAATTATATAATTTAAAAAAAGCAATCATTAAATTTCCCCCTAAAAGTATCACCTAAAAAACGATTCAATTCTTCAGTATATCGATTGTGGTGGAACTCAAAATCAGAATTTCAAATTTAATATTTCTTCAATTAGGTACCTCAAAAGTCACGACATTTATAAAATTAAATTATTAAAGTTATCGCAAAAAAAAATTCACTAAAACATGAAAACATTCTTATATATCGTCATACCATATCGGTACTTTTGAACTGGAAAATTTTATTCATGTTATGTATGTGCGGTTTTTTTTGTTGCATGACTTCAATTGTATATGCAATTTTTTTTTTTATATAATTTTTGATTTTATTATACATATACTTGCGGGGATACTTCATTCATATGTATATCTGTATATTAAATTAAATTATAATATTATATATGGTATGTATATTATAGGTTTTATTCGTGTTAGGACTATGTTTAACATATGTTTAGTTTACGTATATATCTATGAAAAAAAATAAAAAGAAAAATAAATTGTAAAAGCAAAATGTAAAATTGCGATGTCTTGTCGATGTGGTTTCTGCAGGGCTAAATAAATATATATTTAGACGCATCATATATAAATGTATATATGATTTTCGTATAAATAAAATAATATATATGCAGTATAAGCCCACAAAAACATACATAAAATAAAGTGAGAATTTTATATATTTTATGTAGATTTTTTTTTCAAATGCAGTACCATATATACTATATAATATGTTGCGAATAACATATATATATTTTGCAGTGTACTCGAATAAAATAAAAGTCGACACAAAAAAATATAAACTCAAAAATATAAATATTTGATGGCTATTTCTATATATATATATATATAAAGAATAAATGACTTAAAATTTCAAATGTGAGATGTTTATACTGCAGCCAAATATATATTTATATTCAGTCAGCCGAATATTATATATCTATATATGTATACAGCCCTTAAACATGTATATTTAGAGTCAAATGGAATTTCAACCACCTTATTTATATTTCTAAATATTTAAATTATTTCCCAAGTGCATATATACATACAATATTAAAAATATAAGTTAGATTATATTTATTTTATATATGTATATATGCATTTCTGCGAGACTGTATTTCTGAATTATTGTTTAAAATTTTCTCACAAAATTATGTCACAATTTTTGTTTAAAAAATAAAGATATCACAATAATAATAATAATTTACAACAATAATAATAAAAATAAAAAAAAATGCGAATAATAATTTAATAAAAAACTCTTGTGTATCATTTATTTTAATTTCGTATATATAAAGCTATTTGTTTTTTTGTTTGTTTATTATGTATTATATTTTTTTTTATTATTTTGCTTTAAAAAAAAGTTAAATGAATTTTAAATAATATAAAATTTATTATCCGCATATATATTATATAGAAGAGCAGCATATTTAGGGGTTAAATGAATAAAAGTGATTTTAAACTTTTGATCTTTTGTGGTTCGTCTTTGGGTAAAATTATTATATATGTATATATGAAATTCAATTATATAGTTTTCCGGAATTTGAAACAAAATGAATATGCGTTTCATTGCAAAATTACACCAAATATACGAACTCTGCGGGTGCAATAAATTATTGAACACAAATTAATAACTTTTTTTTTCTTATTCTGTAAGATCCATTTTTTTTGGATTACGTATTTGAGATGATTTTAGCATTATTCAATAGAATTAAAATGCTATAAAATTAGCATGTTGTATTGAACTATTGAAGGTTACTTACAGAAATTGAATCTACAATCGGTTGATCGATTAAGTAAAGTCGAAAGTTAACCTGTAAAAACGCAACCATATATAATGAATTTCTTTAGTTTCAGACCTTTCTTAAGTTTCAACCAAAAAAAAAAAAGATGAAGAATCAGAGAAAATGTTGATATTATTTTAAATTAAATTTATTATGTCCCGTTGTGTTATCATGAAATGATATATACCATCTAAATTCACTAGTAACGCGACCATTATTAATTAGAAATCATCGCGCCATATTCGAAATGGTCGCATTATTAAAAATTCATCAAAAATTTTCAATTCAAATTCATAATTCAGATATTATTCAGAATAACATAAATATAAAATTATCAATCACTGAAAAAATTATATTGATATATTTTTAAAACAGTTGTCAAATAACTTTCACATATTTTATACAAAATATATATGTATTGAATTATTAAATTGTATGTATTAAAAAAAAAATTGTATTATTTATAAAAACAATAAATAAATTATCGAAATGTTTACCTTATTTTTTTGAAAGAAAAAAAACTATATCCAATCTCAACAACAGGTGAGGTCGAGACTTATTTGTTTAATAATTTTTCCAAACGCATATAAATCTTATTTTGTATACTGTCGCTTGATCAACAAAGAGTAAAATGAATATAACATATAACAAAACGACATAACACATGTAATATATAAATATATATTCTTTATTAAATTTATTATTATAACATATATATTTATGCCAAATAAAAATATAAAATATCAATTCGATTGAGATTAAATTAATTATAACAAATAATGTCTTATAGATGTCATTTTGTATATATAACCAGGGTTGGTAAGTATCGCAATAAAAGTATCGCGATACTCTATCGCCGATACTAATTTATGAAAAAATTAGGTATCGTCGATATTTTTAAAATCTGGTATCGGCGATACTATCGCGATATTTAAAACGGCAGATTTATGCGATCCCGATAATGCGATACTTTAATAGAAAATTGGCAACAGAGTTTTTATTTATTGTTTTAAAATATCAGTTATTCATAAATTCGCTTATATATATCCGTGAAAAAGTCAAATATTTTCACGACCATGAAAAAATATAGGA